>VYZT01062735.1:225-160772 GCA_013400735.1 Pomatostomus ruficeps | reverse complement strand
GCAGTGTGAGAGGGAGCCCGGGTGGGTCCCAAGGCAGCTGCTGTTGCAGTTTGTGTTCCAGCCTGGCAGCTCTGCAGAGCTGCAGCTGCAGCTGCGGGTGGGAAGGGCCCTGCACACGCAGGATCTGTGCAGGACCATCCCTCACACCTGTGCCAGTGCATCCCCAACCCACAGCCTCCAGCACGTTTTAGTGCCAGTACTGCCCAGGCAGGTGCCAGCTGCACTCAGAGGGGCACGGGGACAGCGCAGGGTCCGTGACTTTCTGAGTGGGAGAGGACTCCAGGTATGGGAGACTGCTGCTGAATAACCTCAGCTCAGGCTTTTCCTCCAAGTTTTGGTGTGCACCTCAGCAACTGTGTTTGGCAAAAGGCAAGGTGAAATCAGTTTCTGTGTACGTCCTTCCCTCCAAAGATTAAGATGTGATTTTGCACTAAACACTAAAAACCAAACTGGGTTCAATTCTGAGCCCTGACATCTTGGAGTAAAGTAAGTTTAGACTAAGCACTGTAACTTATGTTTTCTTTTTGTTCTAAGATCAGTAGAAGAACAGGATTTGGCCCATTAGACTTCATTTGCAATGTGTGGATGCTAACTGCATCCACAGCTAACTGCAATCTGTCATTTAATTTGAAGAGTCCCTGCAGCACTAATGTTCAGGTAAGAACCGATTAATGATAATGGTATTAATGAACTTCTCCAAATGCACATTTCATTTATCTATAACAAGATAGTTATCGCTGACACACTGAATATCAAATCAGTTCTCAAACTGGAAAAGAGACGAATGAATTAGATAATACTTTAACCTTAATTTGAGAATTTAAAAGTAAAGACTAACTGGTCATCCTGGGCAGGTAATGTTTAAATAAACACTACCTACAGAATTAGGCTAAATACCAGTCCAGAGATTTTATATCAGTTGTAGTCTAAAATAACGAAAGAATCATATTTGGTGACTCCTGTAGGGAACATGCCCAGGTGTAGACTGGAGGAAAATGCTGCCTTTACTTCCTTTGTTACGAGTAAATGCTGAGCATGCTTGTAAGATAGAGGTCTTTGTCAAGATACATGTGCTGTATCAAAAATGTCCCAGCAATAGAACAGAAATTACACCGAATTGCTAAAGAATAGTCTGTATGTTTTATTATTTCACTCATAGCCCAATTTGGTGGCAGTGAATCCTCTCTTTCCTGTGAAATTATTTTTAATGAGCTTAGTATAATTCCTCCTCTACATACAGCCATTTGCTCATAACCCTGGCCAGTGAATAAGAGAAAATTATGTATTCTTTGAATCATGCCAGGCACAGCTATTTTCTAGCTTCTCAAGGGCATATTTATATTAATTCTAACAGCAGCCAGGCAAGGAGCCTGAGTGACAAAGCAGGCTCAGAATGTCCTTTGTGTGTTAGGACTGCTCACCCATGTAAGCTAGGTCTGACCATGGCAGCACTCAGGAAAGACTGGACACTATAGAAAGAGTTGTGTAAGCAAGAAGGCAGAATCATTTCCATGGATAACCTTGGAAAAAGGACAGGATGAGAGATGAACAGAGAAAATGGGGCTCTTTAACCCCCAGGAGGTCAGCCATTACAGAGGAAATGAGAGGAGGGAGTGCTGTGGAGGGCATGGCGTGGATCTCACAGAGCAGTCATGCATCCCTGCCTCTCTGCTGAGGTGTCCCGTGCTCAGCTGAGTTCTGGATGTGCTACAGACATTGGTCAATGTCTCAGCAGTGCAGGAAACCCATTCCCACACGGGCTCCTCTGATGCAGCAAGGCCAGGGAGCACTGTCTGCTGTGCCCATGGCAGTCAAAGTGGCAGCGCAAGGTGAGGGGCTCACGTCTGCCTTTCCCTCTTCCAGTTCCACTCAGCAGCTCGGCCCTCAGGAACCCATAAACTTCCTCTCGTGCCAAGTGAGCTTTGCCCCTCCACAAACAGCAGCTCTCCTTATGGCTTTCTGCTGCCAGCAGCCATCTATGTCTTGCTTCTCACTCGGTTTCTGTATCTTTGTGACACCTCAAAGCGCTCAGCCCTGCTCCACACCCAGCCCCAGCTAAGACCTGTGATACTGCTAGTCAGTCATAATTTAGAGTTATAGAAAAAGAAAAATGAACTTAGGAACCTGCAAATAATCTTGTTCCTTGATGTGAGAAAGCTGTCACGCAGGGAAGGAAAGTGGGGCAGCTGATTAGATGATTGGCACACAGCTGTTAATGGGAATCAGATGCTCCGGGGCAGGCAGTGCTTTAGGGGAATTCCCACTTTGCTGGTTCCTGTTCAAGACACGAGCTTGAGATGGTATCTAATGATGTCTAACCTGCCCTTTCTGGGCCTTGGCTTTCCATACCTGAAGTGGGGACAGTAATGCCTTCCTGCATGACAGAATTGGTGAAAGAAAGCCATGTGTAGCACTTTGGATTCATGACAAGTAGAATTGCAACAGGTAGCAATCAGGTTTGCCTTATATTATAAGAAGTAATCATAGAAGACTTACCAACAAATTTCCTTTTAGAAAAGCAATGAAACAAATAGAAATGTAACAGATATGGTGTAACAGAAGAATATTTAATTCTCTCAGTTGGCTCTTTTTTATTACAGGCTAAGCAGGTGCAATTCAGAAAATTTCCAGTGACTTGTATAAAGAAAAATAATCATTAGCTGAGAATCTGATTGGTCTTTCAGCATAGATTTTATACCACTTTTATGGCCTACATGGAAGAAATGATATAAATAAATAGTTTCCTATTATATTAATTTTGAAATATATAAGTTGGTGTAAAATTTGTTTATAACATTAATTGAGAGAGGCAGTGAGGAATATTCCTATCTAAACACTTACTACCAAAATGCATCAACAAATCACTGTGCTTAAATGTGGTGCAGTAAGTGGGTTATTAGCCTTTGCAATGGCCTCCTGGAGCAAGCTCTGCAGGAGGTGCAATCTGCAGGGAAAATAGGAAGAGTGTTCTTAGATGTTCAGTTTGTGGCTTATGGGGAAAGCATCGTGCTTGGTTCAAATTTAAGTCTGACATGACTGGGAAGAGACTCCTGTTTGCACTTTGTGAGGATACACAGGAAAATAGGAAGGACAAAGTGGTTTGGAAAGGTCTGCTGTGGGGCTTCTAAGAAATGGTAAAAGTGTGTAGAAGGCAGGACCACAGGAGGATCTTGGCAAGCCTAAAGCAGATTTGTGCTGGGAACATCTCAAGAAGTGGCTCTGGGTGGTTTTGGATCCAGGCTGGAGCAGGACTAGGCTGGGTTGTCTCTCCTGCAGGGGTAAGCAGAAGTCCAAAGCACTGGAGAGACAGAACTGTTCTGCTGCAGGAGCAAGGAAGGAAGCAGGAAATGCCTGAAGACAAATGTCAATTTTGGCAGACTCTTAAATCTCATATTAATTTATGTTCATTGCATTCATATTGTTTCCACAAATTCAAAGACTGAGCATGGGAGGCTCACAGAGTGATCAAGGCTTTGCTTTTCTGTCCTTGTTTGCTTTCTCTTGATTATAAATAACCAAGTCACTTCCATTTTCTTTGAAATTAAAATTATTTCTGTCAAAACAGACAACAGTGCTGCTTTTTATGCCACAGATGAGCTTTTCTTGCTGTATCAATACCAGCTCAATAGGGATTCATGCTTTAAAACAAGAAACCTCTTGAAAATATACCTGCAATAAATACTAAAATACCATCCCATTGTTTTCAGCTAAAACACTGTAATTGTTCTGGTTGCAACTTAAGACCAGCTTTCCTTGGATGAAGATAATTAAATTTCACTAATTGTTATGAACACAGCTATGCTTTAGTGAGTTTCTGCTCAACAAAGTAGCTGGGAACAAGTAAAAGAACACCTGAAGGGGAAGATAGTTAATGGTGGGCTTCAGGTGCTGGAAAATGCCTCTCTCACTTGGAAACAAAACCTGAGCACAATGTCTGGTAAACAGCATCAGGAGCTGGGCACAGAGCACAGCACAGGACCGGCTCAGTGGACTGGCTACTGCCAATTAAACGGTTTCATGCACTGTCTACCTCAGGTAATGAAGTCTGGCTAAACCTTTAGGCCCTGGGCACCCGTTAGAAAAGACAAATATAGCTGGTAGGGAAACAGAAAATTCTGCTGGGACATTTCTGATTTAAACAGAATCAGATGGCACGCTGCCATGTCAATGGTCTTTCATGGAATGCAAATGGGTCTGTCTAATGGAGAGAAAATGCACATCGTTCATTTTAGACTATAATTAGGTTTTAATTTAATCAAATATTGTTACCAAAGCAGGCCTTGGAGAAAGATTCTGATATTAAAGCCTTCAAAGCTTCTTTGGAGAACTCTAAATGGTTTGTGTGGTAGTAAATCAACTTGCAAAGTGGTGTCTATACAATGTGCATATCTTAGCTCCATCACAGTCTATTATAAAACTTAAAACAGGGAACAAGTAGAATACAGTCCTTTTATGAAAGAAAACACTGAGTCATCCTGTGAGTCACTCTATCTCAGAGAGACAATGTTTTTGAACATTGGCTTTTAGGAGAGTAGCAAAAAGAGCTACCAAGGACAGTGTGCAATTAAAGGTACTTTAATCAACATTTAGGGGCTAGAGTATATGGTATAGAATTATTAGTAAATAATGTTTAATTGTAAAGCAAAGGAAGCAAATATGAAATTAATAATGGATCTATCATATTCCTTATTATGCTCTTGTCTTTGTGAGCAGATTTACTTAGTCTTATGTTCCACTCTGGCTGGACTTTGGAAAAGGAAGAGATATTTTCAGTTTATGGAGTATGTTGAATAATCTCCAAAATTATTTTCATCCCAGGCAATGTCCAATTTTGTTCCTTAGGTACTCCAGCCCTGCCAAACAGGCTGTAGCTGAACACAAAGCAGCTGGAACTCCACAGTTTCTGTGGAGCACAGTCATCACTTATAGACCTCATTTCCATTTCTAGAGTGCAGCCTGCGTTTCCTGGCTAGAGTGTCTCCCATCTTTATTAGAAGCTGCTGTGTAAAGAACTCAGTGTTTTCTGATAGCTGCTTGATAGTGAAAGCTGGGGATTTGGTCCCGAGCTCGTGGAAACAAATAAGAAAACATTCTGCACTGGATCTTCCAGCAGATATTACGCGTAGAACATGGAAAAAGTCAGCATATTAATTTCATGCCTAATTTTCAATTTAACATCCAAACGATAACTGGTATTATATAATCTGTATTATTTGATTTTGTAGTTGGTATTAAAAATGCACGTATTCAGTTATGTATCTTAAATAATTCAGGCTCCCTTTAAATACAATAATTTTTTTTATGGTGGACAGAAAAAGCTTTTTTTACATTGAGCTTAGGGAAAGAAGAAAGGGCAAGAAAAATCCTTTATTCTCTGGAAACTGCAGAAAAGTAGCATTCTTTGATGGTGGGTATTGTTTACCTTGACTTATGCAAAGCTTTTGACACAGTCTCCCATAGTACCCACCCAGACAACCCATGAAATACAGACTAGGGAAAGGGACAGAGGGATGGGCTGGGAATGAGCTGCTGTGCCTGGCTCAGAGCTGTGGGCAGGGACACAAAGTGCAGCTGCAGGCCGCTCACTGGTGGGGTTTGTGTGGCTGAGGGCAGAGCTGGGCCCACACTGTTTAACATCTTCCTAAATGACCTTTGGGGGGGGAGGGGGGGGGTGGGGAGGCACAGTGCACAGTGGGGGCTACTGTGAAACTTCATCATTGGACCTCAGTTTAGGAACTGGTTTTGTTCTTGCAGTGCCCACTGATTTCACGGGAAGGCTTTAACCGGCTAGGAAGGCAGACTAAAGGAATTTACAGCAGGGTGGATCTGTAAGTAAGACAAAACAAACTTCCTCTATAAAAAGAATAAATTTATTTTTCATGACTGACAAAGGCTTATTGACTGAACAGTCTATCTATGTTTGCAGCTCCTTCTTGGCTAAATTGTGACTAAGCAGTTTGCCTGCAAGAGGTGTCAACTGGGCATCATCTGGGGTAATGTGCTTGCTTAAATACCTTCTGAGTAATTAGGAGATTGCTCATTAGTTTGCCACTGTCCTCAGCAGAAATGTCACAGGCTCAGTTTGTCAGACACTGTTAGGGGTTGATTTCCTGCCCTGCATTGTTTTCTGCAAATTGTGGCTTACGAGGGCATGGGCTTTTACTCTAATCACAGCAAAAGTAAACATCTTAAATTAAGACAAACAAAGTTGGGTTGTTAGGAAGAGAACCAGTCAGGCAGGAAATGCCAAGCAAAACAACATTCTTTGGGAGCCTGATATAAATATGGTTCTCCAAGCAGCCTGTTGGGTTCTGCTGGCTGGGGTTTCCCTACACTTGCTCCAGACACGAAGTGCAGAGTTAATGATCCTGGCTGAGCTGTAAAAATCCTTATTTTGTATAGAGCACAAATCCCAGACTTTGTGTTTATTTTACCTGGGTGTCACTTTTAGCGTGCTCTGAAGACAGGGCAGTCCTGAGGCTTGCCCACGGCACCTGGGCTCTCTGGGAACTCCCAGCAACTACACTGTGAACTGGGTCTGTTTCCATTTGAAAAATGTGGTGTGCCATTTCAAATGTGCCCTTCCAGTTTGTTCTGAAAAGGTTGTTCTATGATTGTCCACATTAAAGCGTGTGGGATACAAAAAGGATCTTGAACTACTTACCTGCATTCTTATACAATAAAAATTGGTATATGATTTCTTTTAAACATATGTTCCCACTGAAATCAATCAATGGAGAGGTGAAGCAGGGGGGCTGTTAGTTTTTATGGAGTTATGAATTTGTATGTATGAATCAGGGCTTTTGTTTCCATTAACAGTAGACCTGTGAGATTGCTACTGATGGGCAAAACACCTCACTGAAAAAAGCTTTAAAAGCAGTGATAATCTAGTTTACTGTACCTGCAAAATTTGAGTCTGATGCCATGTTGATTTCTTGGCTGCTAATGTGATTAAAATAACTTCCCCCTGCTGGTCAGCATATTGGAGATGGTGATCTCTCCATAAATTAGATGAGAGGAGTAATAAGTAGAATGCCAATACAGAGCCCTCTCTCAAAGAAGCAAGATCTGCCCAGTGACCCCAATGGTTCACCTAAATCTCATCCCTGAGGTGCCTCAGAGCCTTTGCTCTGTGGGTGTGACCTCGAGGCTGCCAAAGATGAGATCACTCAGGGTCTGGCCTCATGAGGTGATGGCAATGTCTCGAAGTCCACCTTGGCCAGCCCATCTGGTGGCCTCTGCTTGCAGAAGGGCAGGAATGAGGTTTTGCATCTTGTGGGAAATCGTTTTTATATTTACGTATTTTTTGTTTCCCTAGGTTCCAATTCTTCAATGAGTAGCTGCCATGGGAACTGACTTCACAAATTCCCTGACCTGAGCATAGCTGGGGACACTCCTGTCCTTCCATTTCCTCACCCTTCCCTTCCCCTACCACCTTCACCTGACCAAATACAGATGCATTTATAGTGGAAGACCTTAAATTTCACATTAAATTCCCAGGGCTTAACTAGAAATCTTACTTATTCTCCTTTCTTATATTTTACATATATTTTAATTCCTGAAGTTTCAGATCAGCATATTTTTTTCTTTAATAAACACTTACGTTTACAGCCTTTAATTTTTTTTTATTTAAAACCACAAAGAAATGTACAACCTTTTATGAATTCAAATTAAAAATGAAGTGTGATGGAAATGATTTACAGTCACTGTAGCTTAGCAGGGGAAATATACAACTCCTTTGCAGTACATTATATTCTGCTCCTTTAATTTATAAGCAAGCTGTAATGTAACATATTAATCATATGAAGAAAATGTAGCTTCAGTTTAAAATATTTGTTGTAGCAGAACTTCACGCACCTGCAAATTATTTATTCTTAAAAAAAGAAAAGAAAACATATGCAGCACACGCTATTGCATCCACAAGAAAAATGGCTATATTAAAAAAATCCTGCAGTAAATTATATTTTTTACCTTTTTCCTTCAACCACTTTCATCTTTCCTAAGCTCAGCTTCCTGCGCTCTTTCAGTCAGATGTCTGTTCCCTGTGGAAGTTAAAGGTGGCTGGACAAGAGAGAGAAGGATGCAACTCAACCTTGTATCACAGTTTCCTGTGAAAAGTGGAAGAAGCTGCTGTTGCCCTACAGAAGAAAAAATAAGGTCAGAAATATTAAAATATTTTTCAGTGATCACAGAATTTTCATATTCACAAATTGGTTCCTTCAAGCAGGAAGACAGGCAAAAAGACTGGCAGGCTGGAAAGTCGTGCTCAAGAAATAAATCAGCAAATATAACCAAGTTTACTATGAATATGTCTAATCTCTGACTGATAGTAATAGAAAAGAGATTTCTTTTTGGTGCAACAACACGTTTGCAAACACCTACAAACACAGCTGCCTTTGCCTCTTTTAAGGATTTGAATCTTGCCAGCAAGTGTAGGAGACTTGCAGGCATGAAGCATTTGAAGCCTGATTTGCTTAAAATCCAGACTCATTCACAGGGAGGGGGAGATTCAGGTGGGTTTCAGCCAACATTTCAGAGGTGCTGTGGATCTCTGCTACTGGCTTGGGCTGTGATTTCCTTCTCTCTGCTTTCTGAATGAACCTGTCTGGCTCGAGACACCAGAGTGTCTTCACATTATGGTGGCGTTGCTCTTGTTAAGAGCAAAATTGTTTTGAAATGAGACTGTGGAGGAGGGAAAAATCATGATACAAATTCTGCCTTTTGCCTCCTTTCCCCACCTGAATGGGAGAGGTAGTTGGAAGACGATAAACAGCAAAGGGAGGAATGGGGAGTGAGAGGGCAGCGGTGAAACTCCCAGAGGGAATGGGGAGTCTTGTTCTTACAAGTCAAAAGGCCTGCAATAATGAACCACTAGGGATAAGTCAAGAGGAAAAACATAAGTTACAGGAAGCCAAATGCAGTGCCTTTGGGCATGTAAGTTTGTGTAGAATGTGTGCAGGATCTTCTTTTAACTCTTTCATTCTGCACCATTGAAAGGGTGAAGTTGATCTCATGTATCCCCCTGTACAACCAGTGTTCTATTTCATTTGCTGAAATCTTAGAAAGTTGGCTGATTCCTTAGCATGCCAGCTGCCAGGAGGAGTGGCAGGAACCAGTTGCTCTTGAATATTTCCACCAGGCTTGGGTGCTATCGTTTCTGATATCTCTGTGCACCAGGCTTTCTGCTGTGCCTAATTCTGATTGTGTTGAAGAAGAGGGTAGCTGAGAGCACGTCATTGAGCTGCTAAGAAATAGGTTTGATTTGCTTGACTGAACTTAATGCAGCCCTCCTATTTGTCCTTTGACCATCCCTTTCTCATACAAGCAATGTGCCTGGGAGAGCAGAGGACTTGTGGCTCTGGAGCCTTGAGGATTAACACTGCCAGATGAAGAATCAGGGAAATGGAATGGCTTCCTCTGTTCCTTGTAGCTGGGTTTATTCCCTTAGATCTTGGAGAAAAGTTAACATGTTAAATGGGGCAGAGTACTGAGGAACTGAACTATACAACTATTGTCTTATAATTCATAAATAAAACAAAAGTAGCACTAGCTCGATTTTGGTGGAAAAGGCATTGCCTGGTCCAGCGTGCTTTAGACAAATGGGATGTGTTCACCTGGGCACAGGGTGGTGTTAGCACTGCCCTGCAGGTGTGGGGACTCTGCCCAGGGAGGTGACTCTGGAGAAGCTCCCTCCTGCAGCAGCAGCAGCAGCAGCTCTGTGTTGTGCTCTCCAGGACCCCTCACAATCTGGCTTTGGTTTGCACCCTGCACCCCAGCCCCACCCTGCTGCAGGACCGTGCCTTGACAGCACGACCTGAGCCTGAAGTAGCAGCTGGCTGGAGCCCAGCAGCTCCTGCCAAGTCTGGGAGGTTTCACTGCGAGGATGGGGAAGCAGGAAGAGAAAATGAAAGAGGAGGAGGGAAGGGGAAGAGCACAAAAAGTCTTGCACAAGCCTAATTGAAGGATTCAGAGACCTGAAGTCTGAATGCTTAATCTAAGAGATGGAATATGTTAAAAACAAAACCCTAACCACTGCTGTCACCAGAAAACCCACATTCCCTCAATGCTTTGGAGTGAGTGGTGCCTGGGTCTGAGCAGTTGTTTTTGCCTCTTCTCCTCTATTGTCTCCTATTGCATAACAGCCTCCATTGAATCCATCAATACTGAAACATTTTGATCCAGAGCAATCTTTTTTTCAATATCTGGAGAAGTTCACAAATTCAGAGTTCTTTCCCAAGGAAACCAAAATGAAATTGTGAAATCCTCTACAAAAGCAACTTCCATCCTCCACATAAAAGGAGGATAAAAGGCCCAAGATACAAGTGATAACTTTGTTGTAGTCTAAGACACAAAACTCTATTATTAAAACAGTTTATTTATTAGCAAGCTCTTGTAATGAACCAAGCACATCAGATGTGGGCAAAACTCTCCTAAGCAGGTACAAACTGAAATAATAATGAAGCTAGGCAAATAGTTTGACATTCAAATTACTGGCTAGACCAGCTTTTAGTGTTGCTTTGGCTCGATCTCTAAATAGAACAAAGAAGGATTGAACATTTTCTTTACCTTTTCTCAAGGAAAGTTTGAGACACCTATCAGAAATGGCTGGTAAAACTAATTCTGACTCATTTCCAATTTCTTGTCGCTGAAATCACTGTTTTAGCAAAATGTGGCCTTTTAAGTAAAAACAAAAAAACTCTGAGAAAAACTTAATTTTGGACATTCCTCTCTTTCAGCCCTCCCATACCATGTCCTTTACAGATGCACATGCAGGTTACAGCTGCCCACTGACCCCAGCTGAGCATGTCCTTTGTGCTGCCTCTGCTGGTCAGCGCTGACACCACGGCATCACTTCAGGTCCCTGCTGTCCCCGCTGTCAGGGGACAGAGGGGTTTGGTCAGCTCTTTGTGCTGCTCTCTCCTTTACAACACTTGTCTTAATAACGAATATTGCTTGTTGACTTTGTCTAATTTGTTGGGGAGTGTTGGTGTGCTGTTAATTGGCAAACAAACCACCGCAAGTTAGCATGTGTTTGTAGTTTTGTCTATTAGTGCTCTTCCCACAATAGCAATTTAGATTCCTCCTAAAGACCTCCAGAAAAGATTACAGAACAGCTCGCAATTTTCTTTGGTGATTCTAAAAGTTAATCATGTGCAGTTCTGTCTTATTTTTCATTTGCTGTATGATATTTTAGACTTTATTTTAACCTACCAATATTTATCTAAATTTCAAAACAGACTTGAATATTGGTTGTTTTGTGGGTTTTTGTGGTTTTTTGTTTTTTGTTTATTTTAAACAGGAGTGTTTGTACTTTGTGGTCACAGAGGTTCTGGAGAAACAGGTATTTCCCTCCTCTCCTTCCAAGAGTTGTTGAACTTTAGATCCTTCTTCTCAGCATTTCAGTTTTGGATTGGTCCTATGCTGGCTGACTAAGCAAGTCAAAAGGTATTTATTGCTTCTCCCTGTCAATACTGTGTACAATAAGTCCATATTTGAAAAGCAAGGAGTAAAACTACCTGAGAGCACAAACTGTGAATAAGGCCAGATTCTGACTCATTTTCTAATGTTGAAAAGTCTTTACTCTTTGGGCTTCAATAGGACTTCTTCCTTGAGTAAGCATTACTCATGGTGATTAAAGGCTCAATTTTCCTGCCCTGTGTTATGTAATTAAACTATGCAAATAATTCAGCTATCCAAGACAATGCAGATTGTGAATGGAATAGTCAATTGTACGTTTCACAACTTCGGTACCTTCAGAATACATGGCTTATTTGCTGAAGAAATAAATGGAACAATTTGAAATAATGAATACATTTAGGACTCTAGAACTCTGACAATTTCTTTGGGAACAGTAATGGACAATTGGTTATGAATAAATTATTTTCCCATTTCCAGGATGGCCCTTCATCCCTTCTTCAATCTTTGGAGCTTGTGGGCTTTGCACAGGGAGGTTATCAGCTTTCTGCTGCAGAGTCCTTCCCACTCAGGAAATCAAACCTTGCTCTTCCCGGCTCCCTTTCCATAGAGAGATGATTCCAGCCTCTTTCACTTCGCAGCAGCAGAGATTACTTAAATACTTGTCCATAGCACCTTGCCATGTTTGAGCACTGTTTACACAATCCTGAGGGATTGCTTTCCTTCAGCCAGTGACAGTCACATGTGCCTGCTGGCCACTGGGTATCCTGGCCATTACTGGCTGCTCAGAGCCTTGCTAGCCAGCCAGGACTAGAAGAGAAATATTAACATTTACTGAATCAGTTCTTGTTTCTTGCAATATTGTCTGCAAGCAAAGGATTGTCTGATAGCTGCTCAGTAAACTGAATTATACAGGTTTTTGTGGTATTCTTGTAGTTACTGGGGGTGGGAGATTAAAAGTATAAGGGTACAAATACACTTTTTCTTTAAATACTGCTTTGAGAAAAGTTGTGCGGTCAGTGGAGTTCTGAAATTTCTCAGAAAGTGAAGAAGTTGATAGAAGGATTCATATTGACTTTACTGGGATTTGGATCAGACCTGCCAATGTGAATCAAGAATTTACTGGAGCCTGAGCAGCAGAGTACAGGAATTTAGTGCAGATCCTTTCAGATTTCTGGGTTAATTAACTGAGCAGATCATTGTCTTGAGTAATGCTCAGAGTTGGACAGGAGTGAGTTTCTCACGTTTTCCTTGGCTGCCAGGCAGAGTTCCACCCCGTCCTCAGTGCCTTTTCCCATGGGCAGCACAGAATTCCCTGAGGGCCAGGCAGCCCCACAGCCCTGCTGCCAGCTTCCAGCCTCCCACTCCCCATGCAGCTTCAGAATGTGGCAAGAGGTGGTAGGATTAGGGTGATGCTTGTTTTTTACCATGGATTTAAAGATTTTCTTCGAACCATTAAGAAGATCAGGCATAAAGTGCAATTCTGGGAAGCAATGACTTTCTGCCTCAGGGAATACCTGTGGGTTAGGAAGAGTGCTGTGAGGAGCAGCTCATGGCAGGGGGACACGTGAAGGGGTTTGGTAGAAGGAAATGTTTGGGAGCAGAAATGGGAGGTGCAGAAGGCCACGAAGGAGGTTTGTTCTCTGGGGGCAGCAGCCTGATGCTGCTTTGCTGGCTGCAGAGATGTCCCAGGGCTGTGCCTGTGCCCACCCTGCTCCTCGCGGGGCTGGGCACTCACGGCAGGCCTTGTTCTGGCCATCTTTGTTTGCTGTGCTGTTCTTGGGTTTGTCTTATGTTCAATAACTTCCCTGATCAAAAACTGCCACTGTTTTTCAGAAGGGTACGCTCCATGGAGAGCTCCCAAGGACTGTGGAAAATCTGCAACAAACAAAAAAGGCAGGACTTTAACCCAAGCCAATATTGTCTTCCCTTCCCAGGAGAAGGAGGGGCTCATCTTACAGTGACATTAAGAATTCATTCCCCTAAATGAGCTATGTCACCTTGCCATTATAACTTGATTCATTAAAATAGTGGCTCATTAGTTATTCCCTTGTGCAGTATAGAATTTGCACATTAAAGGCTATGCATTTCATGTGCTTACTACATTTGGGGATAAATTTCCAACCATCCTGTTTGTAAGAAAAAGTGAGGGGTTTTGAAAGAAAAAAAAGGTAGATATTCTAGTCATTTGATCCTTCTTTCCCTATAAGTATGTTCTAATCTGTTCAGGCCCCTAATATTTCATTTTAGAAACAGAAGCTATTGTGACATAGGACCCACTGAAGGAGCCCTGATCTCTTTCCAGATGTGTTTGATGTGTATTCTCTTTTATGCTTTGAAGTGCTGAGATTTTCCCATTGTTTCCTTAGCCTTGCCATGAAAATTATCTTCTCTGAGCTGAGAAAATACCTAAAATCCTGGCCAGGGAAGAACTCTGCCATTGTCCAAGTGAGACCACACCTGGAGAGCAGGGATTTGTGCTTGCCTTGTGGCAGCCTGGCTGGAGAAAGGCAGTGCCAGCCATATCCCAAACACAAACCTCTTCCCTAAATGGGCAGATCCTTCCATTCTCCAGGGGCAGATTGTCAGGCCAAAGCCCTGTGGTGTCATTCAGAGTGAAAAGGGCTGACTTTCCCAGTCCCCATGCTATGGCAAAGCATGGATCAACCAGAGGAGAGTAGGAATGGGGTGGGAGAAGTGCCTTGGCCTCTCTGCTGCACTGGGGAGGAAGGACAATGCTGTGCAGCCTCTCTGCTCCCCCCTGCCCTGCCCTGTGGGCACACACAGCTCCCCAGGGCTTGGGAGGGTCACTGGAGCTCTGGAAGGGCCACAGCTCCCAAAAGTCTGAGTGTTGGGTAGGCTCTTGAACCTTGCTAGGTGAACATAAAAGAATTCAACATGGGCAGGGGGAAATTTCAACTAGGAATAGCCAATAAGAAAAGAATATGAAAATACTAAATTTCTTCAAAGAGCTGAATGGAGCAGACTGGAAAGTTATTTGATTCTTTTATGTAACATTTAGGCTTGTTCCAGACCCTGCTTGATGAACTGCTTCCATATTCCTGGAATTTGAGGGCAGAGCTGTTGTTCATTTAGCGGTAAATGCTGGAGCTGGATGGAAGGAATGTCATTCCTCACTAAAGTCGAGGTCTAATCCTTTGGTTTCACTGGTGACTCAGATTACAATAATTCAATATGGAGAGGGTTCATTCTCCCTCCTCCCTTTCCTTACTGCATTACAACTTGCCAGTAAAAGAAATCGAGCAAAATGCTGAGCCTGCTTGAAATGCAATTAAACATATCCACATTCCATCTCCTGTCTTGTCTGTGATTCTCTTGCATACAAGAAACTCAGCTCTTTTCTCCTTGCCCTCTCAGTCTCTTTCCAACAGCATCTTCCGTGCTTTCAAGATGCTTGCACTGTAAGCTAGTTTTTCAAATTCCAAACAAGAAACTCTTTCCCATACAATAAAGTTCCATACAAATATAGTTAATGTCAATAAAGCTAAGAAGATATGTCAGCAAAGACCCAAACAGCCAATTTATTACAGTTAAACATCCTGCCCAGACATTTTATTTACAATCAAAGCTTGTTATATAAGGCAATCCCTCTTCCCTTGATATCTTTTTTTATGTCACAGTTTACAAATTAGTGTCTTTCTCTTTGTATCTCATATGAAATACTGAATTCACTTGTGCATGTTCTTTGAATGCAGTCTTTCTGTTTCTTTTTTAAAACATTATTGAATGATCACTTGAAAGTTTGTACAAAAAAAAATCTGTGAATTTGTCCTTTTTAACTAAAAGAAACTGTATCATAATAAATTTAATCAAATAAAAGATATTGCTGAGCACTGTCTCTTGTTAAGAAAGTCCCCTAAATGACTTAGAATCGTGGTTTACAGAAACACATATTTTCCTCACTATCTTAACATTTCACTATGCTCTTTTCCCACTGTAAATATAATAGGAGGAAATGTGCATAACTCTTTCTATAGATTTTCAGAATATGGCTGCCTGGGGACAGAAGAAAACCACAGGCCATTCTGATAGAAAAAGGGAAGTAGCCAAGCTTGTCAAATATTGAGATATAAACCCAGAAACTCCTAATTGCTATAAAATGGCTACTTTTGACTTGTTATACAGACAAATCAAACCTCTTTCAGGCTCCCAAAATAGCCTTTGTGTAACTTCACAACTATATGCTCCACAGCTTCCAAACTGGCCCTCAAACATTGTTCTGGGAACACAAGGAAAGGACCCCGTATTACATTACACTTTCAGTCAGTCATCTGCATCTGCTTATGCTTGTCAGGAAAAACCTGGGCCGGGGGTGCAGCTTCTCTCTGATCGAGTCTGCATCTGTGAGCGGGTTCCAGGACGCTTTATCTGGCACAGGAGAACAGTAAAGGCTTCCCTTCTTTAGCAGATCTGCTCCAGAGATACGAAATTCCTTCATGATAATGAGGTGTCCCGAATAGTAATGAGAGGCCAGGAGAGTGCTTTTGGTTCAGCCCGGCTGCAGTGTCTGCTGGCTGGGGGCAAATACACAGCAGTGCACCTGAGAGAACCTGAGCCCAGGGCGAGCAGTGAAACCTTATCAGGTGCCAAATCTCCCGGGCAGGTGTAGGATTGCTGCGTGTGCACCAGCTGTGACAGCAGTGCAGGGAACACTATGACAAATAAGCAAAGCTTTAGCCCATCATGGTCTTGTAGTTCCTGTTTTTAAGACTTTTACCTGGGTTTTAATACTGCTGGTGAGCAATAGTTCGCTCTCTGCCACATCTTGCATGAAAAATGCTTAAAAAACAATGCTCCTTTGCAGGTTCAGTTAATATGGGTACTGAGGAGCACAAATAATTACCTGCCTGGCAAAGAGAATGGAGAAATACTTCCCATTTGAGTCTTTGAAAGGTGGAGAGTGGAACCATGGAAATTCCCCAGACCGTGTCATTTTAAGTTTTACAGATGTTCTCCCCATGGCATTTTCCTCCCATCTCCGGTTTAGCCACAGCACAAAAATATTTTGACCAACACTGCAGACTCAGGAAAGGTCATACATGTACCTTCTTGTGACATGTTTTTCTAACCTCTCTACCTGCTGGGGGTAGTCTGCAACCTCCTGTGCTGACAAGTCTGCAATGGCTGGGGCTGTGATTAATGGGATTTCAATAGCGTTTGTGCAACCAGCCCTGAGAACCCTCAGAGGTGCTCTGGCCTCCTCCTCTCACTGTGAACTTTGTAATGGCAATAAGTGCAGGCAGATATGTTGGAGGTTCTCTATCCAAAACGTTTCCCCTGGGCAGCGTGGGTAAGTAGTGATTTGTATCGAAAGGGTAATGCATAATAATTATGGCTACAGTGTCCTGATGAGAAGGAAGAGTAAAACATCCTGTTGTTGCCGTCATAGAATTCCACCTGGGACTAGAGGTTGCTTCATGCATGACCATGTTGTAGGGTTAGCTGACACTCCTCCTGGCTCTGAGCATGGATGGAAAGGGAGACAGGGAGAAGTGCAGAGGTTGCACAGCAGGAGTTTCTTCCTCAGTGTGAGAAAACGGAGTGGTTTGTCTGCAGAGAAAATATAAGGACTGAGCGCAGTTTTTAAGACAGATGTACAATTGTGGGCATGGACACGCATCTCTTCAGTGTGCCCTTGTTCTGAGCTGACAGATGGGACTGGGACAAAGTTACCCAGTTGTGTTAGCTGGGCCCAAATGAGTTAACCTCTTCCTTCCCTGGTTTCCTCCTGTGCATATTTTACATTGTGTCATGTGGCACAGGTCTGGCCTTGGGGTTTCCTTGCAATAATTAGGGTCAAACTGCTATTGCTGTATTTGCCTGGTGTCTGTCTAAGTGTACAACAGCATTTCATTTAAAGAGATTATTACTGGTAGAATATATTCAAGAACTGCAATGGGCTGGAGGTGTATTGGGGAAGAATTAATTGGTGTCTACTCTCTCCTTGTTACCTTTCCCTGGGCATCCACAGTCTGCTACTCAACCTTCCTTAAGCTCCAGTCTGTTGTTATCTGTACATCACGCTGCCAGCTCTTCTTGTTTAAATTAGTTTCATTTGGAATGACAGGTTTTGCTTTAATTTTGCACTGTTGTACTGTGGTAACATGATATGTGTCTATACCTAAGTTTCCTTGTGCCATGTTGCCTCACAGCAGGAGCTCTGGGAGGGCAAGGTGTGAATGACAGGGTGAGGCATGGAAGTCTGTATAACATGTGTTATTCATCTAAAACTGATAGACATAAAAGAAGAGCTCCAGCAGACTGTCATGGGTTCCAGAGGACAATGTGCATTTCCATTGTTTGTCAGTATTTATGCAGATTAAGGACTAAACATAGGTAAGGTAAAATTCTTGGTATTATTGTTCTTTTTTTTAAAGTATCCTTGCACTGGGGGAACAAACACATTTTATATTACCACAGCCTGCTGCAGGCTAATATTCCTAGGCTGGGGATAAAGAAAATGAAATCAACAAAAAGGGCAAGACAAAGAATTGATTCCTCCAGCTTTCATCTGGGGACTGCAAACATTAAATATAACTCTGAATATTCTTTAGAAAAGCTAATTGTGATGATAAAAGTGAATTCTACCTTAACTAACAGGCCAATACTGCAATGACATTCTGCTAAGGCAAGAAGGGAGGCAGAAGTCTCCCAGACTCACTGCCTATATCCAAGTGCAGCACAAGTGACTGGTTCCTCCTACCTGGATCATCCTCCAGCCTTTGATGATCTCCTCCATATTTATGGGGTAGGAAAGATCTTGGGACAGACACACAAGCAGAAAGCTTCAAACTAGAAGCCTCAAAGACCTGATTTCCTTGTCTGGTCTTAGCCCTTCAGCGATAGGTGTCTTCACTCAGAAGCACTGACACCTGAGCTCTCAGGCTGCTAGAAAATAATTCACTGAAAAGTGCTAGAGAGATGCACTTGTGTGCTCTGGTGGTTCAGAACCAGGGTTAGTTGGACATTTCTCCAGAATAATGAAAACAGCAGAAGTGTGTGGGGCTTAAGGGTTGGATTGGTGTCTTTTTTGATTAGAAAATGTATATTTCTTGACAAAAACTTTTTTTCAAATATTTTCATCAAAACTCTGCTTTCATTTCTCCAGAAATAAATTTGTGAGTGTGCTCATACCTTATTCCCCCTTAACCTCTAAAAACATTTGTCTTAGTTGTCAGGTACCTATATTCAAATCCTTCTTCTGCCAGACTCCAATCAGTGACTTTACAGCACCTCACATTGAGTGGCTTATTTTCTTTTTGGGTTGAAATCTTTCATTATTTGATGAGAGAGAGAAAATTCACTATCATTTTCAGTCTGTCCTGATGTAAAAGGGAAGTTATCATTGCCATTTTATATTTTGTCCCATTCCTATGAATATTTCAGGGTAATTGTTTTAAATTTTCCCCCGATGGTAAAATCTCTGATTTGTTTTTAATCCTCAGAAGTCTTCTTTAAGCTTTACTGATTTATCTTATGATGCTTTTAGATGACCATTTCAAGAAAGTCTGGGTCTCATGCAGAATTATTAGCCAACAGTCTTTACGTGTCCTCTTGTTTTTCCAATGACTCACTGTTTGGCTTAGCAGAGTTCTGTGTTGCTCCTCTACTTCCTGCTGAAGAGCAAATAAAGAGGAATTTTCTCACAGGTAATTGTGTCATAGGGGTGGCTGAGACCTGCCATTAAAACTCAGACTCATCCAGAAAGGCTTGGCCCTGCCCTGGAGAACTCACATTTCATGGGAGGTGAGGAGACACCGGGGACAGAGGTCGTGGTCACTCTGGTCAGTGCAGGGGACTTTGGCCTGGGGGCTGGAATCCTGACCCAACACATGACACAGACTCAGATGTCCTGCATGAAGGGAACCCCACATCTCTAGATGAGACACACAGGATGAAACCTGGAACCAGGATGAGACCAGGAACCAGGATGAAACTAGAAACGAGGATGAGACTAGAAATGAAGATGAAACTGACCGTTTAGGAGTTTTGCTAAAATGCAGTGGCATTTACATTCCTCCAGAGAGTTTATCTACTCTATTTTTTAGTCTATTGCCTCAGTTGTGAAACTGTTGTACAATGATTTTATACTAAAGTTACAGATTGGTCTGATGCTCAAAGTGTAGGGGTGTGCAAATCAAAACCAGTGAGTTTGGAGCTTGCTAGTGACCTTTAAGCCCTGTTCATTCTTTGGTTGCAAATTGAAGGCTTTAAGCTGAGGTTTGCTTTTTTGTGTGTGTTCATATTAAGACTGGAAAAAAACCAGCCCCCCCATCCCCCAAAAAACTGGGGTCAAAACTATGTAGCCATGAATGCAAGCGGAAGTGAATGTGAAAAGTTGGGGTTTTTTCACTTTGGCTGACATTCACTGCATCAACCTGCATTTTCACTTGGCCCTGCAAGTACTTCTAAACAGTTGAATGTATGGGATAAAATCTACAGCCAAGATTAATAGATTGCAATGCCAGGATCTTAAGGTCCTCAGTAATTGTAAATCAGCAGAAGTGCAGAAATCAACTGAGCTGTAATAATTTACACAAGCTAAGTGTCTGACCTTTAGTGTTCATTAGCATCATTAACATTTCTTAAATGGTGGCAACCAGAATTTGAGAACAGCACCAAAAGTAAGACAAAAAATACCCTTGCACCTGCCACAGGTGAAACACAAAATAATTTGACAGGTAATTAAAATTCTTGCAAAAATTATGAATATATAGTTTGTTCTCTGCAGAAAATTAGCATAAAATCTACTGATATCAAACAACAGCTTCCAACATATGCTAAAAGGACTCCTTGTTAGGTGAGAAACCCAGGAATTTGGAATGGTTTCCAGAATTGTGTCATAAAAGCGTTATGGTACAGCTCTTTTTATTTTCCTTTCCTTTCGACTGCATTCAAACACAAACAATTTGTGAGCCAGAAGACCTTAATACCTGAGGAATTCTAATCTGCATATTCCCACTTTGAGTCAGGTACTGCTTTCTACGTTGTACAAGAAACTTCAAAGCACTTGATGGTTTCCCTGCAGCCAAAAGTTTGGGGGGCCACATGCCATTTATTTATGTGTCTTCTTCAGCCAAGTCTCCAGGCTTGCTACACGAGCACAGCCTTCCAAGGAAATCCCTGCAGACCCGCAGGAATGCACAGCAGGCCCATACTGCTGCGGTCCAGTTGGAGTCACTTTATTTTGGGGTTGCTCTGGTTCAGGTTTCAGAAAAGGATGAGGCAAAGAAAGCAACCCTCACAACAAGCCTGTAGTGAGGATGTTTGATTGTCAAATACCAAACCAAACTAGAACATACTTTGAGCCAATTGCATTTTCCCTTAAGTTTGACTGAGTAGAAGAGGGTTTTTAGGGGTGGGCAAATAGCAGTGGCAGCTATCTGAGTTACTGTTAGCTTGCAAGTCTTACCTTAACGAATTTTTAATTGAACAACAATTATTATGGGGCTTTATTCTTTTTTCCCCCTGGAAGCTTGCTTTAAAAAAACCCAAAACATTTTGCAAAGCTCTGTATGTTAGTTATCTCCTGTACAGCTTCTCTCTGGCAGACGGAGCAGTAAATCAAACCTGCCCTCACTTGAGGCTGAGCATTGCTGTAGCTCTCAGTAGAACAGAGCTCCTGGACTCTGGCTTGTTCAAAAGTGCCTTTGGCATGTTTAAAGCAGTAGCAATATGCAAAGTGAGCTGTCTTGTTGGAACAGATGACTTTGCCATGACTGGGTGTCTTTAGTGCACAATTGTTCCAAGGTGAACAATCACTGTCCTAAATCAAATATTTTCTTGTTATTCTGGCAACTGATCCCAGTTTACCAGACTGCTAATGAAGATAACCACAGTTCATTTATTTAAAAACACACTTGCAGGTTATGGAAATGTGTCCACAGTCCAGATACAGTTCTGTACAAAATTTGCAAACTGTTAATCAAACCTTAGAGAGGAAAAGCAATTTTTTTTGGACGGAAAATAGTGATGTTCTGATCAATTATCTTAGGAATGTTTTTTTAATGAGTTCCTCGTTCTTACTTATTTCTTTGGGTTTGGTGTTTCTGAGTGGTGGAATAAGTCATTCTATGTCTTTCAGTAAGCAGGATGTTGGTGATGATTATGATAACAACAATAATAATGTTTTCAAATGCATTTCCTTTTCAGTCCATACAAATGGATTTGATTTAGAGTGTGCAGGATTCCCATCCGGCCCATGACAATGCACCAGCTGATAAGGAATCCCCTTTAAATAACAGACTGTGCAAGGAATGAGCTGCTATCCAGTGTGATTAGCGGGGAAGAGTTTGAGCCCTAAAATATGACTATCACCTCTGCATTTCAGACTGTGGCAAAATTTTGGAGCTAAAGGTTGCTTTTGGTTACCTTTACAGCAGTACAGGAAGATCTTAAGAGCTAGACTGAAGTTGTCACCTCTTCACCAGCTCTTGAATCAGCCCCAGGGTGTGAAATATATCTTCTAAACAGATGGTCTGAGATGTTTTTCTGTATTCCCTGATACAATCTGTGAACATGTTATTAAGAACAAAAGCAGTGACAAATCACAGCCACAAACAGAGAGGCCGTCTCAGAAGTGGCTCATCCTGGTGTGTAATAAAGCCATTGATGCGATGAGGATTCTGAGGAAATGCACAAAGAGCTGTTCCAGATCCTTCCTGTGCTCTTGTGGCAGACTGGGGCATGAGGAACTCAGCTCACAGGACACTAATTTTTGTGGAGCTTTCAGATTTGCTGCTTGAAGTCCTGCTTGTTGTTAGGTGACCTTCTTACCAGTGTGGCAGGCTGGGCACAGGAGGGGACACGGCCCGGTAGCTGCATGTGAGCTGTGATGTTCAGAGATAGCCAGTGCCTTCTGCAATAGGTGATGGTGGGGTGTGAAGCACCTGCAGCTGCTTCCTGTGTGTCTGGTTGGTCCTGTTGAGCAATGAGTCCCTCTGTCTAAGGAGATCTTGCACAAACTGGATCAGTCCCTGTCCCCTGTGCCCTGGAACTGTAACGTAGTTTACCTTGTGCAATGCACTGAGCTGGCTCTGGAAAACCTCTTCAACCAGGTTCAAATAGAAAAATCCCACCTTCTTTAAGTGTAGCTCCTCAGAAGTGATCCCTTCTACTCCTTTCCTGTGGCAGAGGTAGTTGTCCGCTTGTCTTTTGTGCTTCTTTTGTGCACTTAAATCTGCCTGACCTTTTCTCTGTCCCACTGGGTTTCACACACGCTCTGCCCATGCTGTAAGATCAGTCTTTTTACCAAGCACCTTCTCGCTGTGACAAATCTCAGTGCAGAGCACAGAGGAGCCCTAAGCTTGCTCTGGTTTAACTTTACCTCCCTGTTCACTCTTTTGGTGGCTCAGTGATTGGTATTTGTCTCTGGTACAAGGTGAGGAGTGGGCACAATCTGTTGATGTCTGACGCAGGGGAGAGAGTAAGTGCATAAATCAGCTCTCCCCTGTCATTTCTGCATTTCACTCCCTGCTCCAGGGATCCCAGGTGTTCCAGAGACATCACATATGGCCCTTCCTTGACACACAGAATGTCAGCAGAGGCTGACACTAGAGATGGTGACTGAGGTCCCTCTAATCAGAGAGTCACAAGGACAGCTCTAGTCACCTGTAGAATAACAATTATCTTTTGCTGGACTCTGTCTGCTGACTCCTCTCAATTAATTAGTTGCTTCATTTGAATGGGAATGAATCCCAGATTGCCACCATTAATACCTCTTAATATGTCTTCATTGCATGTTGCTTTAAATATCAGTACTCTGTGAGTTCATTAATTTTGATTTCATGAAAATCGTTGCTCTACACCCAGAAACAAGAGGGGCTAAGCTGCAGCAGCACCATGTTGTGTTGAATGCTCAGAAGGAGAAGCAAGAACAAGTGCTGTGCTGATGCCTTTGTGGATGGCACACAGGAAAGCTTTCCCATACTGCCTAGAGCTGGGTTTTATGTTTATAATCAGCATGTCTGCAGATCAGATGTAGGTGCTCTCCCATATATTGAAATATCGTTTCATGGCACCATTTTTCCCCCCTGTTTTGATCTATGCTATGATCCAGGACAGGGCGTGCCAAAGATTTAGTCAACAGTCCAAAACAAATAATAAGGCTATCTGGTCAGATTCTATCATCATCTGAGTCAGATTTGTGCAACTTGATAGAATCAGGCCATATACAACACATTTAATACATGGCCTGGTAGAGGGAGAGGTACCAGGAGGTCACAATTCAGTCCAACAAACGAGAACATTCAGACCCATGAATAAAAGATAGACTTGATTAATGCAGAGATTTAGTTAGTCAATGCAGTGCAATGCTGCACAGCCTGCATCAGAAGAAATTCCTGGGAATGAGTTTACCTTAAGTGGCATCTGAATCTCTCCCATGTCCCATTAATTATTTCTCTCTTTAGCACTGGTGGAATAGGGCACAAAGAACTTGCAAGGTAAGGCACAGATCCTGCAAACCATAATGCAATCACTCAGCTTTGCTTGTATGGCAAATCACATGTACAAAACCCATAGAATCCAGATGTAAAATGACAATACTAAAATGAAGGAAGGAAGAAAACATTAGTTCTTTCTGAACTAATCCTAAAATCTAGGAATAAATTGTTCAAGATTTTCTTTAGCTTGCACATTAGCACTTGTGGTTTAACTCCTGCTTTGAGGATGTGATGTAAAAGTGCCAGAAAATGTTTCTCTGTTGGATTTCTACTGCAGCTCTCACACAGTTGAATCAGAGGGTTGTTTAAATAAAATATATGCCTTTCCACTGTGGAAAAACTGTTAGCAAAATTTATCTCCTTGCGACAGTCTCTCTCCATCTTGTACCCATCATTGTGTAAGCCATCATTTTAACTTGAGCTTTCATACTTATTCTGGGTAATTCACTTTGTCTGTAAGGACATTCTCCCTTGACTCCTTTGCTGCTGGAAACAGATTTAGTACTGACAGGCAGAGTCCTGTGTAGGTGTGGGAAGAAAGACACACCTCACATAGATAAAGACCAGAAGGTTTTATAGGGAAGGTTATGGGGTAGTGAGAGATCAGCTTAGGGGAGGGTCTTTCTACTTGCTTTGGAAAAAATACAGAGAACCCCTCAATGGTTTAATGTAAGATAGCATTTTCATAATTCAGCTGCAAAGGGATTTGCACAGCACTTGCATCTAAGCACTGCATGCTTCCCACCCTAAATAACTGTGATGGTCTTCAACTTTTATTTCAGGAAGGTTCTTGGAAATGCCCACTTCAAACTGTAACATTTTGAGAAGTTTTTCACTGCAGTTTCACCAAAAGAGAAACATTCTATGAGAACATAATGATTTTGATGAAATTTGTAAGGAAAAAGTGCATAAATAATTGGTTATAAATATATATTTTTTGATAATAAGGTATCTTGAATTTCTGCTGTATTGAAATATATTTGGTGTGTGTGTTGGCTTTTGTATTCACCTTACTGAAATGAAACATTAGAATTTGTACCATATGCAAAAATATTTTCATTCTTAACTGGACCAAAGGTGAACGCCCAAATTTTAGAGTTTCAAGAGAAATGGAAATTCAGTTATGCTGGAAAGAGGAGGCTGGGCTTGGAAAGATAGATTTTGGAGCCATTCAATACTTGCTGCTTGTGACCACTTTGCTTATCAGGCTTTTGGGGCTTGCTCTGTAAATTCTTTCCAAAGGAACACAATTCCCATGTCCCTATTTGGGGATTTCTGTCTGTGCCATTGCCACAGGCAGAGGCACAGAGGGGATGCAGTTGTCTGATTGTGTAAGGAACAACCTCATTCCTGGAGTTTCTTGGTGTGGCACAGCACATGTGATGGGCAGAGGGGATCCCAGGGGCTTGGTTAGGATTGCAGGATGACTTTTTAGCTTTGGTTGGGAAAAAAAATGGGCTGTTGTCTCCACCAGCCATTTTTATGGGAATACAAGGTAATTTAATGGATTTTTGCCTGACTGACATGAGGGTAATGGTAAACAAAGACACTGCCACCTTAAAAAGTTTTATCCTCCTATTTGTTCTTTAACTACAGGGAGCAAATTTAATTTTAAATTTCTGGTCTTTGGATTTATTCTGTAACCATGAAACAAATATCAACCAAACAAATGGACAACTGTACTGCTGTTTTGTGTGTGGGTTTAGATCTTAGGGTGATTCTGTACTTTTACATTTTGAAACACCTTGAAATGGCAAGAAAAGTCAATGTTCCTTTATTAAGCTCTTTGCTCCCCGACATTTGAGAGTGAGCGATTTCCAGTCACCATGTTGTTCCTCAGTTCATCCATCTGCAGCCTGCTCCTTCTGCTTCACATTGGTGATGAATTATACTCTGCTTCCTCCATCTAATCCTTTTCATTTATTTATATTTTATGAAGGAAACATAAAAGACTCCTCATAAAAATCCAACTGTTTTTGATAAACCTTGTCATGTGCAAATAATGGAGCCTTGTCAAGCACAAGCCTTGCTGGAAATTTATGCCTTCTAATAATAATAACAAGAGAGAATCAGGAACAAATAAGAAATATATTGAATTGGATTCAAAGCATGTTTATGGTTTTAAATTGGTGGCAATAAAGTATTTTTTAGCCAGAAATGTTTTTACATGTTAGTTTAATTCAAATACCATGTTGTGCTTGAACTCTGCAGTATTTAGCCCAGCAGAACTATGAAAGGCATCTTGTGCTAAAACACAGTAGAGCAGACAGGCTTCTCTGTCCAAGGTTTGGTGGTAGAGAGAGGAAAGGATAGACCTGACTTATTGATACAAGAGGAAGCAGAATTTGGGGCAAAGAAGCAAACTGGTCAGCTGAGGTCTCTCTGTGGGTTAGCAAGCAATGGTAGGGACACAGAGGTTAAAGAAAAAATGCATATATTTTATTGGAATATTAAATTTTCTCTTCAGCAGCAAACTTTGCTGGTCAGAGTCAACTTGTCAGAAGCGTTTATTATTTTTGGCTGCTAAGGCTGTGGGTATCTGGAAGGGCAGAAGGACAACTGGTCATCTGAAAGAGGATACAATTGCCTCTTGTCACAGTCTTCAGCTATCCCTTTGCTGTGTGACATTTTATTTCCTATTATAATTCTTGCATTGAGAATAAAACTGAACAGAATGTTAATTGTTTGCTGATGAGACCAATTAGCATTTTTTAGCACTTTACAAATGTCAGGGAATGAAGGGGATTTCTCAGGAAGAAGACTTTGTGTTCAATTGGCAGAGTCTAATCCAAACAAATGTGTCCCTTTAATGAAGAGGTTTCTTAGTAACACAGCAAGTTCCCTGAATATATTGTCTGTGCATCTTCACAGAACTGATATTTATGCTCCCATGAGTGTTACTCTTTACATGAAATACTTGTTTTACATCTTTTCAGGAGTGCGAATATCTGTAATTCCCTTCCAGTTTACATACCCAATCTGTCATGTTGAACTACTGCTAGAAATAATATTAGAAAACGAAGAAACAAAGACAAAAATTGTTTTTCAATTTATAAAACTAATTATCTCATGCAAGACCTGTGTTCCAAGTCATGTTTCACAAATATCGAAGGTTTCTATGAGAAAGGCATGAAGAGAAAATTTACTTTCAGGGGATATTAATGTTGTAGTTTAATTTAATTTTGGTGCGGAACAAAGGCCCTTTCTGCCCATTCTCCCACCTCCTTATTCAAACCTTTCTTGGCAAGCTCAGCCCTTAGGTTTTGACTTTGCATGATAACAAAACCACTGCTGAACTGGGCAGTTGCCAATAAGCCAAAGAAATAAATTAATGAGAAATCAGACAGAATCAGAAAGAATTAGCTCCTTCACACCTCATCAATTATGGTTCCTAGAAAACAGTGGGACTTTAACAATATTTGACAAAGATATTCTACCCTGGTCCACGTAACATCAGTTGTAATGTATTTTAAGGGACCAGATGAACCAATCGATTTTGCAGTGTTGTCACAAAATGGTGACCTTTCTAAGAAAAATGCCCCAAAAGGTCACAATTTAAGCTCCATAGTTTCCTTTACCAAGGAGAACTCAAGCTTTGCAGGCATCAGCCATTATAATGAAGTTAGTGACAACCTTCCAACACTATGTAGCTTATGCTACATCTGGCATTTTTCTTTTTTAAAGACTCAGCATAGATATCTGCATTATACTGTTGTCAAGTCTTTGTCTATGGCATGTATATAACTTTTAAATTACCTTCAGAGCTGATGCCACCCTCCCCATTACTTTTCCCACTGTGAATCCCTGAAATAGCACACTGATTGTTAAATAGAGCTTGGTGCACGGGGGTGTTCCACAGTAGTATCATTTTCATACTGCTCAGAACCAATTTAGACTTCTCCTTGTCTGAATTACACCAACGTAACTGGAAATGGAATAGAGGGCTGGCGGAGTTTGCTGAAGAATTTTACTCCAGGTGCTTGCAGTGTGACCCTTAAAGTCAAAAAGGGAATTGCCAATTGGGTGTTTGACAAGCGCCGTTTATCACTTGTGCAGGATGGTACCTGAGACATTACTTAAGAAAAAAGAATTGTAAATCTGAATGACCCGTGGGACTTGGTCAATGTATACAAGCTGTAAATATCTGTCTGCAGAAGGAAATTAATCAAACCAAATAATTTGGACATGATCTTTTGTATCTTGACAAATTATATATTCACATTCTTGAGATGAATTGGTGGTTTTTTGGTAGATTGGGAGCAAGCAAACAGGGCTGCTGGTTTTATTTCTGCTTTTACTATTACAATAATTTTTGAAGGATTACCATCTAGGATATTACTGTAAAGTCTAATGATGCTTGGATTCACCAGCCCTTTGATAGTGTCTAACGAACAGAATGTGTGACATCCTGCATGAATACTATGACTAAACCTAAAAATTTTTGATTTAAAAATATGTTGGTTTTCTTTTGCCCCTCACTAGTGATGAGAAAAAGAATAGACATATATATTCCGTATTCTGTGGCCTAGAAATTCTTTATTGTGTGATTCTGAGATCTGATGGTAGTTTGTTCCCACACACATAGGGGAGACTTGAAAAGACGAGTTGTGTCAAGCAGCAAGAAAGGGCAGCTGCATTTATTTTTAATGATTTAATGTGGAACATCCTAACAGCTCGATGTAGTAGTGTGATACAGTCTATATGTAGTAATGCTACTTATGAGTCACAAGAGCCTGTAAAAGTGCAATAATTAAAACTCCATATGAAAAAGACAGTTAAATATGTTGATTCTGAATCTGTGGGAACTTCCTATATTTTATTGAAATAGCTATTTTGGAGCACTTTCCTCCTCCACCCCAGTCCCACTGTCTGTCGCGGGTCTGGCAATGTTTGGTCAGAAAAGATTGGCTTTGTCTGTGGCCTCAGCCATGTCCCCCCAGCCAGCCCAGTGTGGGCAGCACTGCCCTGGCACTGGGCTCTGGGGCTCCCACGCCTGCTCGGGTGTCTGTGACCAACAACTGCCAGGCAAATGTGGCCTCTGCAAACCAAAGGAGAGACCAGATGTTTTAAATAATCCCTTAAATGCTGAAGTTTATTCTTATGATGTATACAGATTCAGGACATTAAATATGTTGATAATCTCATTCCAAAAAATCCCTTTGCTCTTCTCCAGGGATTTGACCACTGTGTCAGATGCCAAGTTTGGAGCACATATTTCTTGCCTTTTTGTACAGCTGCAAATAAGACATGCAGCATTACAATCTCCAGAATTATGTCTGAATAGGGTCTCTCAGCCCTACTTTTCTTTTCCTCCTGCAATATGTAATAACTCATGGGGTTGATTCAGTCAGCATTTTAAATACTGTGTGTGTCCCTTTCCATCATTCATAACGTGAGATGATGAAAAGCACTGCAACTAATTTTATGCAACACAATGAAATTAAAAGCTTTTGGTATTACTGTACTGCAGGTATAAATCTAACTGAATGTGGTGTTGGAGAGAGATGGACTATATAGGTAAGTGTTGGAATAATTTAAGGTTATTTGGCATTTTCTATGGATGTCTCGTCCGTTTCTTCACAAATACTATAAATAATTGTGTGGTTAATAAAGTCCTAAAGTGTCTGAGCTTGCAGTTTTCTACTGCCTTTATTCATTTACTAAGAAAAAGTAAAGCTAATGGAAAACAATCCATTTCAGTGAAACTGTAGATTTGCTTACCCATCATAGCAAAATATTAATTTGTGTAATATTTTAGTGTCACATTAATTTATGTTAGGTACAGTATTTCAATTTATGCACTGATAAATTTCAGAGAGCTGAAAAAATTATTAGATTAATATTCTTATATTTCACTTTTATCCATCAAGTTCTACATGCCCTTTGTAATGTGGATGTTATCAAAAATGTTTCTGGAGGTCTGAAGGTCTGCTTTGTGCTTATACAGAAACATTTACATGGGTTAGGACTCATAAGTAGCTTTTCCCACCTCCCTTATGCATTATCATTTATGTACTCCACTATTGACTTCTCCCAAATACATTCCTTGCCCCTTAACAGCCTTGTTATTCCTGCTGTTCATAATATGAGAAATTACATTCCCTCTGCTATTTCTTATTGCACTTCAAATGAATCTTCACTCATTTTTATAGAATTGGACTTACTCTCCTGAGTGTATTTTTGCAAGTATCTTTTGTTCAGCTTATGTTCCATGAGGATTTTCTGCCACCAAGCAGCGTGAGGAAGGCATGAAGAAGACTTTTTCATGAACAGGCTAAGGGCCTTTTCATGCTTAGTGTTTTGCAACAGAGGACAATGTCGATTTTCTTTCCTTGTTGTCTCATTACGTTGCCTCTTTCATCTTGGAACTGCAGTTACTTAAAATTGTGTGCTCCTAATCTACTCAAGTTGCCCTGAACTTTATTGCTCTCACTTTGTATTTACAACTCTTTTCCCTCCCCCTAACCAACATTTAGTGTTATCATCAGCTAAACTGGCATCGTGTTTCTTCAAGGTTATTTAGCATTAAAAGAAAATCTTTTCCTCAATTAGCTGTGTGATTTTCCCTTCACAGCCTCTCCCCCTTCCTCCCCCGCCTTGCCTGCTCTTATTAAAAGCAATCCTGAGATATGGAGCATCAGCTCCTCTCCCAGCACCTGTTTTGGTGTGTTTTGTGCGTGGATGGGAAACCCAGCTGCTGAGGGGCTCTCAGGGCTCCTGGGCCAGCATCAAGGGCCCTGTGGAGGAGTGATGTGTGTGCTCTGCACTCAGCAACAGCTCAGCAACCATCTGCAGCAAAAAATCCCCGAAATCCCAGCCAGTGCCAGCAGGAAAGTACTCTCTGTCTTCTCTACCCATTTCTATCCCTAAACTCAGCTGTGAATGAAGTTCTGCCTCTTTTATATGTCCAAGATGATCTTTTCTCTTTGCTTTGAATGTTAAAGCTTTGGAATCAAGGTGGATGGCTCTGGCTGAGCCTGGGCTCCAGCAGGCAGGTCCAGTGCAGCCTTTCCTCCACGCTTCTGCACGTGCAGGATTTTGCTCTGCTGCTGCCAGCACTGCAGGGTTGGCTCTGCAGCCCTCTGTAAAATTTTTTTAACACTTGTTTATCTTCCAGCATCTTCCTCTTCCCCTCTATTGCTCTAGCTCATTCAATTTCACCCAACATTTCCCCCTTTCTTACTACTGGCAAGTAATTCATGTAGTTATGCATGTTTAGAATGATGAAACTTTCTGAGCAATCTCTTCTCTGCAACAGAAAACTTTAAAAACTTTCCTGATATTAAATGCTCACTCAAGTGCACAGTTATCTCTCTAGAACTAACAAAAAAAAAAACCCAACATTTTTTGGGGCAGAGAGTACAGTTTTCTTTTTTGTTTACTGGTTATTTCAGGACACAACGCATGCAAAACAAGAAATCTTGTTTTACTGAGATATTTTAACTACAATTATCATTTTAAGTTAATGCCGTATTTCAAGGCATCTCAGCAGAACCACTGAGAGAGTAGTACAGGAAAAGCAGAGTAAAGCAGCATGACAGAAAATGGTAGGAAATTGCTTATCCTACTCTTCACCTTTATTTTCTGTTTCTGATTTTATTTTTATGAATAAAACATATATTTCTTTTAGCATTATTCAGTAAAGAAATAAAACTTGCAAAGTTTTGCTAGCAGTTGGCTTCCTTCTAAGGATTTTGAGAGGCTGGTCATGCAGTCAGCTTCTGGAAAGAGTCTCTAGACAGCATCACAGTTCTTAGCTCTGGTACTCAGAACTAAAAAACCAAGGCAGTTCTTAGTATCTCATCACTGTCATATCAAGGGCTTTATGGGAAAACACCAAGACAACTGAACTGCATTAATTTTCTGCATTAATGAGCTCTCTTAAGCTGTTAAGCTTTCTTTTATATGCCTTATTCTACTTGTTTTCAGAAAAGGAGCACCATAATTTTCCCACTAGTACTGGTATCTCAGTTCTAAACTGCCTGGTGCAAGGTGGATTTTGATGGATCTCAAAAGAGATACCAATGTTTAGTTTGGGGAAAAGGCTACATCCAGTATTTTCTGAAAATCAGAGTTTAAAATGAATCAGGCAGTTGAGGATTATGTAAAATATTCTTCAAGCCAATATAATTTCACTGTTAGCTGTGTTTCTCGTGATTGTGTTTTTCACATCACAAGGCTCTAGGGCTGCCAGTAGTAAATGCTGTCTAGAGTGGATGAACAAATCTATTCCTGAAGCATTGTTGGAATCAGGCAGAGCTACCTGGCAGTGGATTATTTCCTTGTGCTTTTGCAGGAAAGAGACAGGATTCATGACTCAGGCCAGCAGAAAGACAATAGGAGTGTGTCATACTTGTTTGGGACCCACTGGGAAGCAGTAAGAGAATCCAGAGCAGTGCTCTGCCTCTTGGCTCCTTTAGACAGGGAAGCTGGACTTGGAGTACATAAAGCGACTTCTGTTGAAAATTGTGATTTAGTAGGTACGGTGTTATCTTTTACCTTCACGAGTTTACCTCTGAGTGCCAGTGATGTTATTGTAGGGCCCTGGCCCAGCCAAAAGCAAGAATGACTTTATCAGCACATCAGCGCTGCAGGAACTGCCTGGCTGCCAATGGTTCTGATGCCGAGCCTGATGCTGAATAACAACATTGTTCAGTAAGAGCTGTTTCCTTGAGGCTTAGTTACAGAAGTGTTTGGAACATGGTGGTTTCTCTGTTAGAATTTTTGGAGTGAATACTCTTCATTGTATCTTATGCAATTTATCACTGGAGTTGACTTTTCCTTCTGCAATTCACTGTAGAATGAGCCAGAAGGAGAATCAAGCATGTAAAGTTTAAAAACAAATATATGTAAAAATACTTATCTGCATAAATCCCGCCATCCCATTCATCGCTGATATGTTCTGAATAGAGCAGGACAAAGTATTGCTCCTTTTATCTTTCAGGAATCAGAATATATTTCAGGAATCAGTTTGAAGGCACTTTATAGCATTTTCATTTTATTTAGCCTGCTACTTTATTTCCTACATCTGGATAAAGGGCTGCCTGAGGAGGGGCTGTGTCTTCTCTCTATTGAGAAACTTCCTCCTTCCAGGGTAGAAAGATCTTTGTCCAAGGCCTAATCAAAAGAAGATTCGTAAGTGACCTTAATTATTGTGCAAATGCATCCAAGAAAGCAGAACTACCAAAAAGTCTGTCTTTTTATGCATCAAGACAAAACAATAAAATTCAAGAGTTAAATAATTGCTGGGTATAAAGCCACAACTTCAGACTTCTGTAGTCAAAAGTGCAAGGCAATGACTTCGACTGGTCGTAAGGAAAGTCAGTCTGATGTTTGGTGCTTGCACATCTTTTTCTGGGTCCTCAGTCCCCCAGGACACCGTCACTCCACATGGACTCAGTCACCTGTACAGCAGTGCCCTGACTGTTTCCTCAGGTTTGTCTCAGCTTATAAAAAGATCCAAGCCCCTGCTCTGCTCTTTGTTTCTCTGGTGGGCTGAGTGCGTGTCCCTGGGACTGGGAAAGGTCTGAGGTTTGTCCTCTGCAAGGTAAGAACATCACCAACACATCGCATATTTTTTAGCTCATGAATTACATTTTGATTGAAATGTGTAGTATGAAATGTATATTTTCATAATATGTAGGTTTTTTCCAATAGGGAAATAATGAGGACATGTGGGAATTTTGTGGTTTTTCACGGATAACAAAATACTAAACCAACCCCAAACCCTGAACTTGTCAGTCAATGGAATTCATGCGTAAAGATTGGGATCACAGGTTGATATTTCAATTTATACCTTGGATTGCTTTAACATTCATGCACTACACACTTTGCAGTGTTTGTGGGTGGTCCTGGGGTGTTTCCTGTGAAGATGATGAGAATAAAGTGTAACTAAAGCAAATCACTGGTACTGCTCCTGGCATGCCAGGCTGGTCAGTGGGGCAGCTGTTGAACTTGAAAATAGCAGGGAGTTACCCAGAAGTCCTTGATCAGTGGACAGAGACCAGTCCCAAGCCTAAGCTCATATCTTTTTTCTGATGTTCCTGGAGTGTCTTGAACTTAGAGCAGGATCAGAATTCTTTGTTTATAGTCCAGTTCATGTTAGTTTCAGCAATGTTTTTTTTTTTTTTTCTGATCAGCCCTTGAAACTAACTGAATAATTCAACATGATAAACCTGTTCCTGATGCTCATTTCACTCCTGGGTGACGAAGTCTAGGGCACCAGGAAGGACACCTTTTTTAACAAAAGGATATTATTGAAATCTGAGAGGTACAACCAAGAACTGCGCTGGCACTTTTTTTTCCATAATAAAACTGGCTTTGCTTCAGAAGCAATGGCTATTTTTGAATGACTAAAGATTACAGCTTGCTAAAAAAAGTCTTGCTTGATAGTCAATGGAAATGAATGATTCTTATTTTAGTCTGGTCTATAAAACATTGTGCAAATAAAAATTCAGCAGCTTGCCAGTGTGCTGTGCCTTACCTCTGCAATGCCTATGATTTTGTGTATATATCTTTCTGTAGCATTGATTCAGCTGAGGAAAATCCTCTGTCCTTATGTTTTATACAGAGCAAGTGGTGTCTGCTAACTCCTGTTGGACAGATTTCTGGTTTAGCCTAAAGGTTCTTGTGAAAAGAACAAGCATTTCTTTGGCAAATTGGGACACAAGCTAAAGAGTGCTTGAAGGTAGAAGTAGGACTTTGGGTCTTCCCAGTGATTAGCTGGGGATCAAAAGCACATAAAGCACCATAAACCCCAATCCATTCTTCTCATTTTAGAAGATTATGATGCTGTCTCACTGGATGGTGCATGAGGCCCCCGTGACTGATTTCTATATTAACAGGGGAAATGGGCCTTCATTTCGTTCAGTGGAATTCGGCAAAATGGCATCAAAAGCAACACTGAGCAAGATGAACCAACTGCCATCAACAAGTGCTTGGGGAATTCAGACAATATTTTACAACAAGGGATAATTAATTATGAATTAATTAGAAACCACACAGGTAGTTGAATGTGCATATGTGTGCTACACAAGGATTCTGAGAACATTCACTGAAATTACCCTTTGAATTACTTGAATTTTGTATGGAGAGACATGTAAGAACTTCGAGACAGCTTCTCTAGATGTGCAGGATTTTCAAGCAAACATTATTCTAACTCCCCTAAAAGAAACATCTCACATCTCTTACTGCTCACTGAATAAAAAATTTGCTCTTGTTTTTGAAAGCATTTATGTAAGAGTTTTGTAGGCATACAGGTAACGTACATCGTACACAGGGACTGTCTTTATCTCAGACCTTGAAAAATGGCGTATGCTAATTCAGGAGTAATTTGTTTCATCTCAGGTTTGATACATCTTTAAAGTTTAATTTTCCTCTTTCAAGTCAGCCTTGGAGAAACACGTACCTGCAGTTGCTTCGATACTTCACTAAGCATCAGATTGAAAGGAGAAGGAATGCAGATCTAAGAACATTAAATTAATGTTTGACACTTCCAATCGATGCGTGTAAAACCTAAAGAATGTACAGCAAAAGACCACTATCGTGCTGAAGCAGGAACATAAAAATATACAAGTCTATCTGAGTTGTGTTGATAACTGAGCTCGAGGAATGTGCATTATGTCCCGAGCTCTGACAGCTTCAACTAGACAGGAAAACGCAAGCACCTTTTCTCTGATAACAGCTGCTGCATTGATAGTCTTTACCCACCTTATCTGAAGAATAATAAATGCTTCAGTTCCTCAGTTTGTCCTTATTGCGTTTCTTGGTTGATTTTTTATTTCCTTTGCCTTTTTAATGTCAGATTCCTCAGATAATCAGGAAAAAAAGAATCCAACCTTTCGACCTGTGCTAAAGGGATGGCTGGGAAAACTGACAGCAGGACACCTTCTGAGTGCTCTGTGGCTTAAGGATGGCCAGACATTCTGTAAGGCCCTGTGAAGTGCTGGCTGTGTTAACAGCAGTGCCAAAGGGATGCAGAGCAGTCACCCCTGTCAGGGTAAGACCCCTCTGATGGAGATGCCAAAGATACTGATTTGTACAAACCCCAGGGCTGTAGGTGGACAGGTGAATGCTCTTCCCTAACAACCCCCAACACACATCCAGGTGCTCCCAGGCAGAACACACTATTTTGTGCAGCTGCAAGCAGCAGGAGAGTTGTATAGGAAACAAACTCTCCAGAAATCCCAAGATAGCCTGGGAAACATAATGAACTAAATAAATGTGTGTGGTTGTCCTACATATAGCACCTTCAAGTTGGCTGGACTGTTCAATTATTGATCAGGAAGAAAATCTCACAAAAAATGTCAGCCCAAAAGCCTTCTGCTCTCTCTAGTCTTAACGTGTGGAGGCTTTTAGGTCAAATTCCAAAGGACACTGTGACAATCATGCTGCCTTCAAGAAAGCCAAACACTTACTGGTAATTTCACTACTGTTACTGCATATAAAATAGTTAGGGACTGGATATTCTCCACATTATGTACTTCTGATTTTTATTTTTTAAAAAACTGATCTTCTCCAGCAGGTAAAAAAACCCCACTTTCATGTAATTTTAAAAATCTTACTTATTATTTAACACCATCCTTTGAATCAATTGCATAAAACGCCACAACATAAAACAAATAACAGATATTAAAACAGATCATAGGCTCTTCCTGTGTTAGCCTAATTCAGTTTCTTTGTTTACAAAATAAACATCAATATAAATATTTAATACAGTAGCTGCAGTAAGAAAAAGGACAAACTGTTATTATTGTGAGAATGCTGAGCACAGTGGAAACTATCTTTTAAATTACAACTTTCTCTTAGCTTGAGCTAGAGCCTTTTTTCATAAAGGAAAAAGTCATAGTACACTAATGGCAAATATCCATCAGGAAATAAGTCTGAAAGCAACTCAGGAAGTATATTGCTCTCAGAAAGATGGCTTTGCTTTGTGCCATGTTTATAATAAGCTCAATTCCAATATCTTGAAAATAACAGTAAATATTTAACACAAGGAATATTTCATAAGATTGCAATAAATGTTTAATACAATGTAACTTTGCAGTACTTCAAAAACGTATTGCTACAAATATTTATCTAGAAATTTAATTAAATACATGTATAATCCATGAAATAAACTACCTCAGCTTTGATTCAGCAAGCTGCTCTGCAGAAATGCAGAGGTGTGTCCCCATGCAGCTGCTCGCCGTGCCAGAGCCCGAGACTGTGTGTTTGAACTCCCAACCCTCGCCCTGGTTGCAGATTCATCAGTGTCAGGACTCTCCCTCTCCTCTAACTACTCCTACACGAATTTAGTGACTAACAAAATTAGTGTCTGACCGACCCAGTGTTGTACAGACTCAGGACTGCAACCTTTGCCGAGAATTCCTTGGAGTTAGATGATCCCTTCTCCTCGCACAGCCAGCCAAAATGGAATCATAATTGCATTACCCTCAGGAGATGTCCTCCTTCTGGATTGCTTCCAGTAACCTGAATATCCAGCCTTCCTTTCCAAGGCTTCACTACTTGTGAAAGAAAATACACATCCTTTCATCTGCTGGCACAGGGGTAAATTTAATTTAGTTTCTTCACCAGAAAGAATAGAGGGTGCATTGAATCAAGAGAAAGACAACTACAAATGCTGGAAGGCCAATGTGGGGAGGAGTTTCTGGCTGAAAATCACTCCATGGCTTTGTCTGGAACATGACAACAGCAGGTACCCTCTTGTGGTGTTCAGTAATGTAGAATTTCTGACTGTCCTTGCGCCTCCTCAGTACATCCTTGCACCCAAAGGTCACCTGAGCTCACCTGTTTCTCCCAGACTGGCTAAGTTCCTACAAGTCATCAGTCAGCCTCACATTTACCCATTTTGTCTGAAATTCTATTGTCTTTAAACCACAGGCAAAGGATTATTTTTGCACAATTAGATTTCTTGTGGCCTCAAACACTCATAAAACCTTCTGGAATGCTTTCTAGCAGTGCAGTGCTGCTGCAGGTCTGCAGTGAGGTGCTGGTAGGGCAGCACTGCAGCCTTCACTAAAAGGAGTCATTTCTTCGCCACTTAAACCACTCTCTACCTGAGCATCAGGACAATAAGAAAACAATCCTGATAATCTTGATTTAATGCTGTAGTGGAAATGTATTTCTGGCAATAGCATGTTAACAAAGCAATGAACATTTCCTTCTTTTTGTAAGTCCCAGTGTGGTAGTCTGTGATCCCTTTGACCTATATTAGAATGATTTCCAGTGTAAAAAAAAATTGGCTGTCTGGTAGAGGGGAAGTGAGGAAAAATAATGCAGGGAAGAAATTATCTGCAGCTTGAGTCTATTTGCTACTTTCTCTTTTGGAATCCATAACTTCATTTCCTGATTCTGTTTTTGTGGAACTGGTTATAAAAACAAGTAAAGAAGCAAAAGATTGGTGGTGTATGTTTTCATAAACTATAACTAAATCCATTTTCTTTAAGTCCCCTTTCTCTTATATTAGTATGAGCAAAACTTTATTGCTCCTTTTGCTCTTTTTTTAATGCAGAAAAGATGCTATGAATGAACAGCTAAAAATATAGAACTTCATTTGACACCTCTTGTAGTGCTGTGACTCTGTAATTTTTTCTACTGCTGCTAGTCAGAGTAGAAATAGACCCTGAGATGGAATAGAATTGACTGATTTCAGTGGGATTTGGATAAACCTTCAGAACTGCACAAGATAGAATGGTAGCATGTCATGAGGAAAAGAATGGAAATATCTCAAGGAAGAGCCTCAGCAGGTTTTGTGGTGAGTTAGTAGTGGTGACCATTGCTTCCCTTTTTCTTCAGTTAAGTGTAGCTGAGCACATTAGGAATGCAATGTGGCACCAGAGCCAAGTGTGGAGCTCTAGCGTTTGACCTACTACCCATGTGGTCTGAAAACATGCATAAAATTAAGGAATAGTTTTCAATATTTAAGGTTTTGCATGACAAAATTAAGTTACGTTCCTACTGAAATGAATTGAATTTGTAGAGCTGATTTTGGCAGGGCAGCCTCAGACCTTAGGGACCTGCATGGTCCCTGTTCAGAACATGACCAGCCCCAGCAATTTCTTGCATGAAGAGCCTCCCTCTGTTACTCAGGCTCCTGCCTGCTGTCCTTTCTATTCCACACTGGAAGACACATACCCCTCAAAGTTCCCTTCACACTGATGGCTGTTTTCAAGCAGACCATCCTCAAAGGACCATCCTCTATAATTGCTTTTCAATCTGTACCCTTTATTAGAGGCCCATTTGAACAATCACAAGCAAATACATACTAGAAGTAAAGGCATTTCTGAAGCCATATTTTGATGGTGCTGAATGGGGAGCTCTTAAAAAAAACCCACCTCTGTGTTGCTATGTAATGTGCTTAGAAAAAAGTCAAAGATTAAGTCAGACAGAGGGACACGGCATGCATAGAAAAGATTTGGATCACAGCTTGATAAACCTGGATGCTTCTCAGGTTGAAGAACTTTTAAAAAATACTATTGCTGTAGTTCAGGCCATTAATTATTCCATGCTGGCTCTGTATTCTTTGTGTGTGGAATACTTTGATAGAAACATTCCTTTCTTTTGAACTGTGCACTGTTTGTCATAACAGCATGGAATGTTGTGAAAGTTAAAAATGACACCGTCAGATTAATAATTTTAAAAAGGTTCCTTTTACTCATTGTACAAAAGGACAACCTTTGAAAATGCGAAGATGAAGGCAAGTAAATGGCTTTTTAGAAGACAAAGTTGGGTTAGATTTTTTCAGATGGCTCAGTTATCTATTGTTTATGTCTTGTAGTTTAGTATTTCTACTCCTCAGCAGACTTTGTGTCCTGCAGCCTGGCTCAGCTGCTACAGTCGGATGTTACAATAGATTTACCTTTGTATCCACTGCTTCTCAGGGTGGGCCCATGCATTCTCTCTTGTTTCTTGTGAGTTAGGCTGGCATTTTCCAAACCACAGTGCATGGTGAAAAGGCATAGAAGCAAATCATTATTATCCCTGCAGTATCAAACCAATGTTAATTGCAGTTTGAAGGGAATGAGTTCATTTTTTGTGACTATTATGGGAGACATACTTGTAAGGAAAATATTTTCTTGAAACAATAATGTAGTGGCCCATGCCCATTCTACCTGTGAGGAGTAGACAATTTAGCTTTACTTCCTTGTGCCTCTGTTTAGATAGCTGGCAATCTCATGCCTAACAAATACAGGGGAAAGGTTTACAAATCAGGAATATTTCCATCCAGATTAGTTTCTGAAGAAGCTGCCTTTATCTGGGCAATGTTCAGGAATCTGGGGAGAGAGAGTCCTGTGTGCTACATCCATGGTAGAAACTTGAGGAAAATCTGCATGGGGCATTGCAGAGAGGGGATAAAGGTGGGCAATTTGTTGTGAACCTCAGCTCAAGGGTAGCACCCATTTTCAAAATGCCATCAAGTCTTCCTGTGAAGAGCAAAGGTGCAAGTGGTCAGAGGCAGTCAGTGTCTGACTGAGGCTGTCTCTGCTGTCTACAGACCCACACGTGCAGTGCAATGCTAAGCCTGTGATTCACACATCATAATTCAAGTTTGCCTTCTTTCCCTTCTCCCGTCCTGAGATCTGAGAGCACTGGGAGGAGAGCCCTGGAACTTTCCATCCATAACACCGGGGCTCTGTGAGGGATCCATGGCATTGCTCTGCAGCTGGGGCTGTGCCACGTTTGCTGGCAGAACCCCTGTGGGGCAGAGCAGACCCCACCAGCTGCTGGGACTGTGATTGCTCCCCTGTGTGGGACCTCGCATCCTAAAGATGTGCCTGACAATGGGACAGGTCATTGTGCTGACACAGTCACCAGGAAAGGAGATGCTTGAAGGGGCTGCAGAAGAGGTGACAGCTGTAGATAAGCACCCAGCCCTGCCTCGTGTCAACAGGAACTGCTCGTGGCCAAGCACTCCTGGAAATGCTGCTGCGCTGCACAAAGATGGCTGAGTGGGTGCCAGAGCCCCTGGAAATCAGGGCTCCATTGTGAGGGCTGAGCACTCCCGCCCAGGCAGCCTGCAGGCCCCCTGCAGATGGCCTGGCCCCCTCAGCAGGCACAGAGAGCAGCTCCAAGGGCAGCGAGAGGGATCAGGCTCGGGGCGGGTGGGGAGGAGATGCAGAGGAGCTGGCAAAGGACGGGCTGGCAGGTGCAGCAGCTGGCCCAACAGGCACCCTTGCCATGGCAGGATGCTGCTCTCTCTCTGATCCAAGCACCGAACTCTGATTATATTTGCAATGTGTTGATTATCATGGTCAATCTTGTATTTTTGTTCTAGAGTTGTGTATTTCTGTTGATTGAAATTGTGCCAGCTGCTGACTGAGGAGATGAACTAAAAACTCAGAATTAACGACAGCCACCTGAAAATATTAGAAATTCCCAAAGAGGGAACTCAGCTGTAATCTGGACTCTCTTATTCACTAAGAAACAATCTGGCTGATCCCAAAATTCCCTAGGTTAATGGAGACATATTCTTGCCCTCCTTTTTTCCAATGTATTGATTGCCTCAGCCTTTTCTATCCCCTGCATGAATCCTTAGAGAAGTGTTGTAGTATTTCAAATACTATAAAAGCAAACCTGAGTGCCTTTTAGGAAAAAAAAAGAGTTAAGCTTATGACATAGTAAAAAATACAGTTATTGACACTCAAGTAACCTTGTCTCTGAACCTAACTGGGAAATGGAAAAGAAAATTGTGTCAGCTTCAGCTTCCTACTCCCTCAAGAGCAAATCACTCCAGAGGGTAGGGAGAACATAGATGGAAGAGAGATCAATATCCTGTCCCAAAGATTTGCTAATATGGATGCAGGTGAGCTGTTGGAATGAGGCCATTGCCCCCTGTGTGGAGAGTTAAAAAGCACTTTCTGGGAAACAAGTTTAGATAGCAACGGCAACAAATGATATTTATTATTGCTGTAGAAAGATATGCAAGTGCACTGCCTTGCCACAGAACTTACCAGAGACAGGAGAAGGGCTGGCTAAAAGAACGGTGAAGCTGGAATGGTTCAACAATAATTTGCAAAGAATTTAGTACAAGAATTTATGTTCAGAAAAGACACCAGGAGGATTGAAGTGGTGGAATTTGGAAGAGAAGATTGGCAGAAATTAAGTTGAAGGCCTTTATTAGGACAACTGTGCTCTGATCTCTCCAATATTCAACTAGGCATATTGAGAGAAAGAGAAAGAATATTTGAAGATTCAAAGAATGATAGATTTCAAGGCATCTCGGGGTTTTATTACATGAATGAATTTAGGAGTATATATTAAACTTCCACAAGATCATGCTGCTGACCCAGTGCCACCCAACATTTTGTTGCTGTAGTGCACACACTCCATGGCAGGAGGGGGTTTCAGAGGGAAAGGCTTTGAGGAGAAGGTCCCAGTCCCAGGATAACTTGGAAGAAGGACAAACTCCATGTCAGAGCTCAGCATGCGGGGAGTTCTCCCACTGCAGGGTGCTGTGGTGACTCGTTCATTTATGGGGTGTCCTAAGGAAATGAGCCCCTGTATTTTATACAGTGGCACCTACACAAGAGGAGATTCGGGTCTCTGGAGCTTGATTATGGGAAGGGGTCAGAAAGGAAAGGATTAATTTTGCCAAACTGGGTGTGCTATTTTTGGTCAGTGAGCTCCACTAACAGCAGGGAATGTGCTCTAGTAAGTGGTAATCTACGTAGTTGAATTAGGGGTGATATATTTAGTTATATCAGATTAAAAGCATTGAAAATCCTAAAATAATAATTTTGCCAAAAATGACCTACTGACCTTTCTGTCTGGTTTTCCTATAAAGCAGACATTAAAACCAGACCATCTCTGACATTTTTTTCAGGTAATATTTTGCTTAACTTTCACATGGCAGTCTCTTCTAGTATATAAAGATGCTTTTTAAAACCTTGATGTAAATAATATGCTTCTTCTGTCCTAAGATTAACTCCTCAAACCCCAAATGCAATGGCAGAGTGGGATTTTGTAGTTGATGGGTGAGATTACCTTGTACCAGAACTGAAATAACTACAGTTTTACTTACTTTTTTGCAAGACAGGACCCCTAATGTGAGAAGTTGTGTTGTACCAGAGTGGTGTATTTCATTGCCTGAGTTTTTTGAAAGCTGTGTTAACCTTACCTTGTGTTACCCTTCAGCAGCAGTTAATCATCAGAGCGGGATCATTAGAGCAGGATCGTCGCTCTGTGGGAGCAGAAAAGAGGCATTGTTCCTGATTGCAGCGCTAATGATTCCAAGGGTGCAATCTCATCATTAGGAATGTCTTTAAAAGTTGTTTACTTTACTTGACTTCACAGAATTCAAGGAAGTGCAGTTGCCGTGGGTGAGTTTTCGCATGTGCTGGCGGCGTGCTTTAAAATTCTACCCAACCTGTCCCCATCTCATGTCCTTGTGACTTGAGCATAATTAAACTTTGGAAGAATTTGGATTCCCTTCTGAACTGACATCTGATGGTTATCACCCAGGCATAACCTTCATTTTCAGCAGGCGACCTGGGCTGAGCAAACACAGAGCGCTTACATATTTTACAAACCCACAGTTTATACAGAGATTATTTTATGTTTAGATATCACTCTCGAGCAACTGGGACAAAGCCAGCTGCAGATCTGTATAAACAACAGATTTTGCACATTAGATAGTTCTAAAGGATCTGTTATAGTATGAAGTACAGTGAATATCTAGCAGTGGAAATCTAGCTCCACCCAACAGAATTTTTTGATTTTTTTTTGCCAAGAAAAGCAATAGGGTGGCATTTAGACCAAGAAAATATTGAAAGCAAATCAGATATGTGTACTGTTCTGAATGAGGAGTTGCTAGTGCTTTAAATGACTGCCAGATGTCAAATAGCAAAAAGCCTCTCCTTCCACATCAGAATAGTTGGCTAATAATTCACTTTAAGAGGCTGAGAGACCAGCTCTCTGTCAGAGATGTATTTAAGCTGTAACATTTGATATGGGCTAGGGGAGAAGATGCAAATATGGATGTAATAGAGTTTACCCTATAATCAAAGGAGGATGAAGAAAAGTCTTTGCATTTTTGGATACTGGACCTCCATAAAACAAGAATTAAGAGCAAATGCCAAGAACAACTTTCCTTTCTTCTACCAAAGAAGAAGCAGTAACTTATGACTTTGCTTAAAGACTGATGGTCAGTCTGAGAGCTCAGATTTCCCTGTGATAAATTCTCATCTTGCAGGAGGAACCATGTCTGAATAAAATGTGATGCACTTCTACATGCACATGCATATACCTATATCCACAGTAAGTGGAAATTCCATCTGTTTAAGAGGTTTTTGTTTCTATATTTTAATGAGCTTTTTATCATATACAGAAATTAAACCCAGTTTACTGCATGTCACCTATATAATCAAAACCTCCTGTGTTTATGAATTGAAATTTTTCAAAACTATGTCCTTAAAGCTGATGTATTAGCACAGGTTCAGCTCAAGAACATGATGCTGCACTGTTTGTTAGTGTGGGTGGAAGAAATCCGTGCAGCAGTGGACAAGGAAGGCGTTCTGACTCTCTGACTTGTTTACATTTCAGAAGGCTTTGGAGAGGTATAATCACAAGAGATTGGAGAAAAAGAGAAGTGAGCAAGTCAAAGCACAGTAATTCATCAAAAGACCATGTGAAGCAAAAAATAGGAGTAGTAAGAATAAAAGGTGAAATTTTTTACTGGAAATCACAAGGTTTTGTAATAGGACTAGAGCTGATCTGGAAAAGGAGGATAGGCAGAAAAGTGGCAAAGTCTGTTGCCTTTGTGAAAGACAAAGAGAAAGTTTTGGAGAGAGTTGGAGAAGGCTGGTGTTATATTAATGTCAAATCCCATTGTTTCTTCTGCTGGAGTCAGTTTACATGCAGAAGAAGTTAATGTGTTAAATCCATCCAATGGTTCTACAACAAGTTTAACAATTTTTGCCATTAAATTAGAGTTACTGCTGAAGGAAAGAGTGAGAGGTTTTATTAAATGTCTTAAGACTGCTTATAAAATGAAGGACCATTATCAGCCTGCATTAGGCTCTGATTAAAGTATGCTGTGTGTATTCTTTAGCACTGTATGCTGGGATTAAGAGTTCTAGTTAATTGTGAAAATGCGTAGGACATATGAGGATAGGTTACATATGCTCATTTGCAAATATCTGTATGTATTTCATGCCTGCTTTTGAACAAGAGAGAAGATTGAGATAGATTTTTTGCAATGATACCACTTTTCTTAACTCTGATGGTTTATTTATTTGCTGAGCTTGAAGAGCAAAACAGATTTTTTTCTTTTCTTGCTCATTGGTGGCCCATCAGCCACTTTTGCAGAATTGTATCCTGCAATGGCTTGTGGATACTACTTCTGGACTCCTCAAAAACGTATCTAGTTCTGCAATGAGTTCTGCTTAAATTGCCCCAAATTATTTCACAAACAAATCTTTCAGTTAAGCACCAAAATCAGGGGACAGCATCAAACCTGTCCCCACTGCAAGCCCCTCTCATTCATAAGACAGGAGGTTTTGCTGAGGAACTGAATGCTTAAAAATAACTGCTACAGCATTTGCCAACATGCAGGCTTTAATTTATTGTTTAATTTATTAAACTCCGATTAATTTATTGTCAGAGTATGATGCTTTATGCTCTCTACAAGCAGCAATTTGTGGGCATCCTACAGGACTGTGATTCTTGTGTGAGAAAGTGGAAGTGAAGTACAGTAAAGAAGAGTTGAAACCCCTTCAGCCCCTGCAAAAAAGGCTGGGGAAAATATGGTCCTTTAAGATTACATTGTTTGTGCAGTGTCAGACAGACAAATGCGTGCTACAAACACTAAAAACCTGCTGGTTTTTAGCGTTATTCTGTTCCAAGAAATCTGTAAATTAAACTGAACATAAAATAGCTGGGAATGGTAGTGATGCATGTAGGAGGAGTCGATCTCTGTTGTGGTATGCTGTGAAAGAAGTTATTTTGGCTGAAAAGAGCTGCAACCTGGAGGAATGAGATATGTATAAAACCAAGATTACTGTGATTTTTATAGGCGACAATCGTATTACACTGACCTGGTGAGGCGAGTGAGGCTTGAGGCAGGGGATGATAACTGTGTGGTGCCACAAATTATACTCTTACTTGTACCTTTTTTCAGCATCTGGTTTCTATTCCTCCTTCTCCTGCACTTCTATTGTGTCATTTTGGGAGTTTTTTTCTCACTCTCAGCACTGTACTCACAAGGCACAGTAATGCATTCTACCAGCACAGTAATTAAACCCAAAAAAAGGATTATTTTAAGTTTGGTTACACCCAGCCTTTTAATGCTTCCTGTAATTTTTTTCTTTCCATTTCGTGCTAATAAAATTTTGTTCTGGTACTGGGGTCCATAGAGGGGAATTCAAAGTGTACAGAGCCAAGGCCAGGAGAAGCCTGAGGAGCAAAGTGGCTGATTTGTCAGGAGAGAGCTGGACAGGGACTCTGCTCAGTGTGGCTTGGCTCTAGCCCCTGTGCATGGAGGACACATGGTTCAACAGGCATGCACTGGGCTTTGGTTGGGGTTTTGTGGTTGGGTGTTGGGTGTGTTTGTGACAGAGAAGAGGGGGCAGGAGCTGATTCCATTTACTTCTTATTTTAGTACAGCTCATCACTGGTTTTTGGGGTGTTTTTTGCTTGGACTAATCTGCAAGGTGTCCATAAGACATCACTCAGTTTGGAACAGCATTTCAGCAACGTGGGTCGAATGTAACACACCCAAAGATTAGCCAGGAAATGTTTTAGCAGCTGCATTTAATTTGTAGTGTTAGGCACAGAGGTGTCTATTCGTGTTTTAGCCCACGGTGTGGTAGAACTGACACTTGTGGGGTACTCTCACCTTCCAGAATACTCCTCTTTTATTTTCATTTGTTTTACTCCAGAGTCAAATCTTTTTCAAATTGCTAAGAGTCAGTCTTGTTTCCTGTGGTACTCAATCTTCAAGCAAATTATTTTTTCATCAATCCAGATTCTATTTTGTTCTCTCTCTCTCTCATAGAAAACCGTTCAACAATAACACGTCAGCACGAAGTTACCTTCAGGAAGGTCAGTGGGAAAAAAATAAATAAACCATGTGATTTGAAAAGATGGCTCTGAACTACGCTTGCATACTCTTTTTGTTGGCATGGTCACCCACTCCCTGGAGGGTTCTGCTATGCCCGGCCGTGCAGAAGGCAGATATGCAAAATAAACTCCGTTATTGTATTAGCAACTCTTCATGTTAATTCACGGCACAGTTTCCTACTAAACCTTCAATATTTCACAGACATTTTTGGCCATGTGGTTAGAGCAAAAGACTGCATTTTAAGGGCTCTGGTTTGATTCTTATTTCTGTCAGAGGCTTATTATGCTATGGTGGGGAAAATCTTTTACTCCCTCGGTGCCTCAGATCATAAAGTGTTCATAAGAAGGCTTTCTGTTTTTCCCATCCTTGTCTTTATTGTCTATTTATACTGAAAAGTCTTACTGGAAGACATCATATTTACAACTGGTTGTTGGTATTTTTCCAGTCTCAAAGTGGTGTCTCAACAAAAATACATATAAGTAGAGATTTATATGCTATAGCATGAATTTATTTAATAGGATAGAATCACTGTTGTTTCTATATTTTACATGAAAAGTAAATCTAAATGCATAGAGATTTTTGAGTGATGCTTACTTTCACAGTAACTAATGTGAATAATTCAATATTTTCAAGTGTCAAAACTTTGATTGCATCTTTGCATTATTAAAATACTGATAGTAAGATGTTTTTACACACATATCAGTAAAAGTGAGCTATGATGTGCAGTGGGACATTCAAATTCACATAAATCAATTTATGCTTATGGGTCTGTGTCCCTGGTACTTTTAAATTAACTTCTTGATGTATATTTGCCTCCTGTCAGTATATGGATTCAAGTGGAGAGCTATTTTCAATAATTGCAGTTCATTTCCCAGGAATCAGATGTTAGTGTACATGAAAGATCATTCCTGACTGATTTTCAGCTGCCCTGAGAGTTTTAGTTATTACAAGTTAATTGAAGCAGAAAAGTTGAGGATAAAAGTTGGCTTATCAGATTGAATTCTGTTTGAGTGCCTGGCTGCTGTGCAGGGAAAGGCAACAATAGGTGGGACTGTGCCATCATCACCTGCTTATTTTTAAGGGCGAGATCAAAGAGGCAAAGAGGATGTGTGGTTCCTCATGGATGCCTGGAGTCAAAGCCCGGGTCTGCAACCTTTTGGTCACTAATTGCACATTGGATTCGCTACCTGGGCAGGGTTGGGGCAGCCCCGGGCAGACTCCTGCTGTAAATTGTAACAGAAGAGCTCTATTCCTTTCCCCATAAAAAACCCCTTGGTGGGAGTATATTTTTATTGTCTTGGGCTAAGCAGGTGGGGCTCATGAGAAGCTGTCAGGTTTCCTCCTCCTTGGTGTTCAGTGCTGCTTCATGAGCCCAGAAATGGTGTGAGATGGGTGCAGAAGCAGCCAGCAAAGCACCTTTCTAACCTGCCACTAAGAAAGTCTCCCTTCCTCTTCCCATTTAAGTGAAACAAAAGAAATAATCAAAATAATGATTTAATTTCAGACTTATTTTTTGTTATGTTTCTTTGCCCTTTTATTAGCAAGATAGAAAAAAGAGGACAAATGCAAAATCTTGAGGCGTTATTAGATGAACGGGAAAGATATTTCTCTTCAAAAATAACTCCTTGAGGAAAGAACATTTCTCTCAAAAACCTTCTATTAAACATACATTTCTATGTGAGAACTTTCATTTTAAGGTAGTGAAGGCAACAACTGTTTTCCAATATTAAAATTATGTTGACACATTTTTTTTGCTTGACTGAATTTTAAGGCTGATGTGATCATCCATGCTGCCCAGGGGATTTGGCTGCTCAGATCCCATTAGAAAAATCTCAATCTTCATCCCAGTACTGACTGGAGAAACCATTATATTTAATTCTATTATAGGTTGTTATCTAACATGCTCAGTGTTGAGTGACAAGAAGGAGATGATAATATGTTCACCTAGGGACTGTAAGACAAATGTTTTATGTGTTCTGTGGACTTCTGTTAGATAACATTGTGGTCATATTATACTAAATAGGCACATCCTGCTTTTTATATTGGAAAAAAACTTGAGTTATTGGCGCAGGCAGATTCGTAAAAGCCAGATCATGGTTTTTCAGCTTGATTTTTGAGATGAGTGCACATTTTCTTGTCACCTTTCTAGAACTGCTGAATTTCTCCGAGCTCACATTTAACACTATATCCAGTAAATATTCTCCGTGTGAGTTACAAAATGAAAATCACAAATACCACTGGATATTGTGCAAATGACAAAAAAGCCTATCCCTATTTTTCAAATGGCTGCCTGTTCTTCATGGGACACCAAGAATTTGTTTGAAAGGTACAGAAATGTGATTTCTAAAGAAAGCTGCTCCTCTAATACAGATGTTTCTAAAAGAACCCTTACTTTGCACAACAAGGTTCTTTTTAAACCTTTAAATTAAGCCCTGGCAATAACCAGGCTGGTGGTGTTTGGCCAGGGGAGGACAGAGCCTGTCCCCAAAATTCTGCTCCATGGCCACCTCTGTCTGGCCCACGAGCAGAGCCCTCGGTGCAGGACTGCAAGGTGCCCTTGGCCTGGGGCAGCAGCTTTGCTCTGTGTGGTGAAGAGCTTAACAACATTCCCTGATTCAACATTTCAGGCAGGCCAGGGATGGAAATGCTCTGTGTTTTCTGGTTTTCATAGCTCACCTTTTCTGGGTATCTTTAATAACTGCGTATTTCCTATATTTTCTTTGGCTGTGACATATTGTTGCTTGCTTATCCCGAAGAGGTTCAGGGGGTTTCCTCTGAAATTGAGAGCAAAATTGTAACAGGTCTTGTAACTGGAAAACAGCTGATTGCTCTGGAAAAGAATTGATATGAGGACATATCAAGGCAAACAGTAAGACCTCAAACTATGAAAAATAATGTAATATCCTACTAAAACCTGTGAAGCTGGGCAGACTTGGAATGATTTGTCTCTTTTTCTATTTGCCTTGGATGCTATAAGAGAATAGAAATGCAGTATGAAAAGCTTCACAAGTGATCAAGTCTTCTGAACTGTCAGATTTCTACAATAAAATGTAACTCAAGATGAAGTTTTTCAGTACAATTGTCATTTTCAAACACCAATACATTCTCTGTGATTATGTTTCACAGACCTGTATTTCATCTCTTGTAAATACAGATCCTTCCTCTCAACTAACAAAGGTGACTCCAGTGAAAATATTTTAAGTGTGCTTCCACCTCCTCCCCTTAATTACATGATTCAAACTGAAAATAAAGAGGGCTTTCAAAGGCTTATTTTTTAATAAACAGTCTCAAAGGAACAAAGAAGCGTGAACTTACTCATAAGGTACAGTAGCTTCATGGCTGAGAGCAGAAGAGCACAAAGATTCACATTCCCTTGTTGCTTCAGTAGCTCTTTTCAAGATGTTTCCCATTTGACCTTTGCCACAAAGATGAGGTCTGTCCAGAATCTTTGACAAAAGTAAAGGAAGGTCATGCAGAGATGTCTTAATATGAGCTTTGCACAAAGCTCTTTTCATATCTCCCTAAAAGCAGTGGGCTATAGCAAATAAGTTGTGGACAGGACCACTCAAGCCCACATGGCCCGAAGGGACACCTTTCAGAGTGACCTTTTACCATCCTTTGTCAGTAATCCTCATAGATGAAGTCAATTGTCTAAAAGCTCTGTCCTTGTCTGGCAAATAAAGGATAGTGAATGTCTCAGTAGTCACATTCCTCTGCAGAAATCATGCAAATCAATTGCTCTAAATTTTTTATCTCATATTTTCTGAGACTCTAGAGGCAGAGGAGTTGCTAATATTTAACAGTTCTGAAAAATTCAATTGAAATTGTTTCATACTGATAATCAATAAGAAAAACGAAACCTGGCTACTAAATTGTGTTGATTTCTTTAATGGTTTTTCCTCTGATGTATGATTCTGATTGAAACTGTCTTTCTCTAAAAGGAAGTATATGGAAATAATACGTCTCACAGTAAATTTTTAGAGCTGTATTCCTCTTCGACAAAAGCATAAGATTAATAAATTGAAATGGTGTCTGAACTGAAAATGGGTTCAGAACAAGACTTTTCTTGTTTGTTTCTTAAATATTTTCTTACCTTTCAGTTTTAAATTACATTAAAATCTCACCCATTCTAAAAAGTTTTTCACATACTGGTATTTTTTGGACAAAGTAAGCTGTGGAAAGGTTTCAGTTCCTGCCTGCAGAGCAATTGTATCTTGACTATGTGATCAAATTATCAAGTGTAGCTGAAAGGAAGGTAAGAAGCTGCCCAGCCTGACAAAATGTCAGCTTAGCTGGAATGGAGGATGTGGGGGAGCATTCAAATGGGCAAAGCTGATTAGGGGGAGCAAACTACAGGGTAGAGGAGGCTATAAAAGGTAAGATCTCTAATTAGCTGTTTGAGCCAGAGCTTCAGACAAACTTTAGAGGTGGACTTGTGAACTGCCTAAGAAAGGTTTTCAATAGGGGTTTTATTGTGCATTACAAAACTGGTGAGGAAACAAAGGAGGGAGAACAAGGAAGAATGACAGTTTTGGGGCACCTCCATCCTTCTCCTGGCATGTGTCATGCAGTCAGGTAAGAGAAAATTTTGGATTACAGTGGTTGACTTTATTTAAAGTCTGTCCAAGAAAAAACCCTGAATCCAGTCTGCAGAGGACCGGAATAGCAATAGGAAAGTTCTAAAAGTTGTTACCAGATTCAGAGAAAAAGGAAATTAAATCCAGTAATAAGCACTGGTGAAGCTGCACCTTGAATACTTTGTTCAGGTTTTGGCATTTCACTGCAAGGAAAACTTTGAAGGCTGGAGTGTGTCCAGAGAAGGGAATGGAGCTGGGGAAGACTCTTGAGCACAAGGGCAGCTGAGGGAGCTGGGGCTGTTTAGCCTGGAGAAAAGGAGACTCAGGGGGGAAATAATAATTCTCTTATCTAATCATTAACAACTACCTGAAAGAAGGATGTAGCCAGGTGGGGGCCAGGCTCTTCTCTCAGGTAACAAGTGACAGGACAAGAGGAAATGGCCTCGAGTTGTTCCAGAGGAAGTTTAGTTTGGATGTTAGGAAAAATTTCTTTACAGGAAGGCTTATCAAACATTGCAACAGGTTGCCCAGGGAAATGGTGGAGTCACCATCTCTGGAAGTGTTTAAAACACCCATAGCTATGGTGCTTAGGGATACGGTTTAGTGGTGGACTTGGCAGTGTTGGGTCAATGGTTGGACTTCATGGTCTTAAAAGTATCATCCAACCGAAACGATTCTGTGATTCTATCGTTCCATGATTCCGTTTGCCTGGGGAAGATTACAGGAAAGGCTTTATCATGCTCATTGTGTAAGGAACCATGTGATTTATCTGGCCAAAGGCAGTCTGAATTCTGAGTGCTTGGCCAATGCTACAAACACATTGTTTTCCGTGTAGCAGTGCGTGATTGAATAATTCACAGTCTCCCTGTGAAAATTCCATAAGCATTACCTCCTGAATTAAGTCCTGTGTTAGTGATTCATTCATCATCGTTATTGATTACTGGGGCTTTGGAATGACAATATTTAGGCTCATGTTTACCACTGCTAAGAAATTAATGCTATACATTATATAAATGTATGTGTACAGAGCTCCTAATGGCTCTAAAAGCATCTGCTGTAAGCCCATTGTATTCCTGGTAACCAGCAGGGTCCATCACTGAGAGCTGTGCTGTGAATTTGGTGGCAGCACAGCTGGGTCCTCCTGTTAAAATCCAAGGTAGATTGATGAACGAGTTCGGCAGCAGACCAGCTTTTCAACATCACAGAATAATGAGCAACAGAATTTTTCGGGGAGTAGCAGCAAATTTAAACACTCAGAAGTTGCTGATTTTAGATGTGTGGCATAAAACCTAGGCTTCATGGGAAAAGGAGAAACTGTGACTAGACAAGCCAACCTTTACCCAGTCAGTGGTTTTGAAACAGATAAATTAGACATTGTCTAGGAAGGCCGTGCAGATGGAACTCCAAAACAAGCACCTGCATTCCTTGGGTATATTCATGTTAAAGCCATGTGTGTGCTTTCTATTTCCTCAATTAACTGAGTCTGCCTGGGATCACAGCATCCCTGTGTTCTGGGAGGGCACACCCCAATCTGTGTGTGCCTCTTGGACATCCCCCTAATCTGAAACAGAACCACTGCCACCCCATGAAGCTTTGGAAAATAACTGAGGTCTGACCAAAAACCTTCAGTGGTTTTATATGAAATTCATTTATTTCCTCTTCCTTTTTCTATGGAAAAGTTCTGGCTCTCTGGTTTATGGAAAGGAAAATATGTTGAGAACAAGTGGTTTTCTTGGTGCTGCCTAATGATAACTGTTTAATATCAAACTTTCCATTGAGACATAGCAATTCCCTACTCTTAATCCTTGCCACCAGAAAAGTGGAATATCCCAGAATTAACAGTAATATTTATAGTCTTTCTAGTCCACTTTGCATGATTCATTTTTATTTTTGCAATATTGAACAGAATACTGCTGAAAAGAAACCCTAATTATATGTTTTTAAAGATGCTAACTGAATACATTATTACTGGTTTGCAAAGAACAAAAAATTGCACACTTGCAACATACTACTGCTTTATTTTGAATATTTTCTAGGAAACATTTGGAAAGCTTTGCTTGTTTTGTAAGACATCCATGAGGCAGAACTCTAAACCTTGATTGTGGTTGTAATCAATGCCAACTGAATCTCCCATTAACATCATTGTGTTTTTGTTTTTCTGTCCTTTATCTGCATAAAAATACACAAACAGCCACATACAAAGCTCAAATTTTTGGTAACCAGCTCATTTAAAATCTGGAGGGAATTAAAAAAATTGCTACATGAAAGAAAAACTCTCATGAAAACCTCTTATATGAGTCTTTAGAGATCAGAGTTCCTGTAAGTAATATCAATTAACTGCTCTGTTTTTTTTATTTTGTTCATTGTTGCATTAGGCAAAGAAGCTACCATTATGAGGACACCATGTTTTAATGAGTCTAAGTGAAGGAAAAGATGCAACAATGGTGGAATTGGTGATAGAAATTGTCTCAGAAGTGGATGAAGAGTAAAATAGAATTGTTGATGTTGAATATACCTTGCAATTTTAGTAAGCATAAATATCAAATATCTCCCTGAAGTTGAAGAATTTGGTCAATTTAATGTGAACAGTTAGAAAAATTGGGAATTACTTTAAAGGTCCATGAAACACTTGAAGGCAACAAGCCAGCATCCAACCAAAAGAAGATTGTGATCTGGCACTGCTGCTGCCCGTGCCTCAAAGCAGAAAGCATTCCTGACTGCAGTGGGCCTGTTTTTCTAGCAGACAGAACAATTATTTTTGGATGCGATGTTGCTCACACAAATCATCTCTGGCTGACCTGCAGCTAAGCTTTGCAGTCAGAAGTCTGAGCGTCCCAAACTCAGCTCCTTCTGGCTATTTCAAGTGAATTTAGCATTGGAGTAGCCTCTAAAGGACCATTGCTCTGCCAGTTCATCCCCATGAATTTGCTTTTGCGCTGGTATGTTGGGTATTATGAGCAGAAAGGGACACACGTGCTTGTGTGCTCGAAACAAAAGCCTTTTGTGGGTGGTTCATTACATAAATGATCTTTCTGTTTGATTAGGGACTGGCAGAGCAGGGCTCATGTTTGAAAGATCAGGAACATTTTCACAGGTCACTGGCTCTGTGTGTTTGCGAGTGAGCAGGTCTGGAGAAGTGTGTGTGTCCAAGGCAGAGGGCACACTGTGACAAAGGTAGTCCTGCTGGAGCTTTTCGTGGTGGTTGAATGAGAGCTGGGTTTCCTGCAGACATTTTCAGCTGGGTTAGGAGTGCAGCTGTAAGAAATAAAGCCATGTGCAGCCTTCCCTTCACTGGTACTGGCAAGCTGCGAGTGTGATTCAGCCCTTCCTCTGAAAAAGGATCTGGCCCAATATGAACCCTGAATATTGCAACAAAACACGCACTGAAAGGAGAGAGAGGAGAGAGACTCCCTGCCAAGGAGGTATTTCCAAGTATGGGAGACTCATTTTGCAGAGCCTAATGAGGGCTGAGAAACCGTGCTGCTGGGATCTGTCCAGATTCCGTGAACGAGCCATGGAGAGGCTGATGAAAGCTCATAATAGTCTCAAATTCCTCACTTGTGTTCATTGTAGACTTACTGTTGTTAGGAGCAGCTTCTTCTCTGCAGCAGTGTCCCAGCCTCGGCCACTGTTGCTGTTGGCCACCATGTGCTATTAAAAATACTTTTTTTCCACAAACATGGCCCTTTAAAATACTTTTTCTCTGACTTTTTTTATGAATGCATGTTTGAAAAATCACTCCATGGAAAAATTTTCCTTACTCTCCAAAGCCTTTCTGATGGACAGTTTGCTAAATTAGCTCCACCTTAATTTATGAAAAGCAGTTTGGAAAGAACAGGATATTGGCATGGCATGGGATAGCTGAGGGAAGGTGCAAATGTGCCTGGGAGTCTGTTGTTTAGAACTAAAAGTCACAGTGACTGTAGTGGTTACATATCAGAGGTTTCATCAGAAAAGCCCTCTCCGAAGTCATAACTCTTAGTCCTGTCAGCTGAACCCCCATGTTCACCCAGGGAATTAAGTGTTGCTGTCACACGTCCTGGCTATTGGTTTCTGACAGCTTTTTGGCATCTGCTTTAGCCTCGTGGGATTGACCCTGCACAGCTCAAATGAATGGGGACCTTGTGCCTTGAAGGGGATGGAGGATCCTTTCAAGGAGTCGGTAACACGAACTGCAAAGGTGTTAAGTCCTTGTCAGCCAGTTGAGGTTGGCTTAGATTTTTCAAAATTACCTGGGTGCCTTGAAGAGCCCTCAGTATCCCTGGCCCTTAATATCCCTATCACTCATTTCCTCCCACCTGAGCACAGAGTATCAGGAATCAGTTCTAAAAGTGCAAATACACACAAGTTGCCACACTGAAAATTATCTTCCAAAAGGCTTAGCTCTTGGAAGTAGGTGGAGAGGGAGAAAGAAAATAGAAAGAAGAGTAACTGGGAGGAAAAACTGTAAATAAGTAAGGTATTTTATCCTGTGTGCTGTAGGTACACATCATTTATGCATTTACCTACAGAATAGCTCTGTTCTGACTTGATAATGACTCCCGTTCAGGTGGAATCCATAAATGGTTTGTGGCAAGTTAGTGCAAATTATTCTTTTTGAGTGTAATTTGCTTACTTCTGCTGTGTGGAAAAGGAGGCCAATGATGAGTGCAGTACAAGATTTTTGGAAAAGGGTTTTCTTTCAAAAATCCCAAACAAGACATTTATTAGCAAGGAAATAATAGTAATTTTTGGAAAAGTCTTGACACTGAAGAGACCATCTATTTACCATCTCTCTTTTGTGGTTACACAGGATGATAGCTTTCTCACCATTACCAAAAAAAATCAGGAAAGAAATATGTGAGTGCTATCAAAGGGATAACAGCACCCCTCTTGCTCTAGGGTTTGTGGCAGTAATTCATACATATATCAGCACTGCTATGACATTAGGATGCTAATTAACACTGCTCTCACTTTTTTACTTCTCAACTGAAAAGCTAATTCAAGGCTATAAGAACCCTTTTGGGCTCATAATTTGAAGTTTTGTATTCTTATTAAAATTTTCTTCCAAAGCTAAGCTTCCCAAAGCTCTTCTTGACAGGCTGGAGGGGAGGGGTTTTTTTCTCATTACCTCTCTTTATTCTTAAATTCTTACATTCTTACTCTTTATCCTTTTCCATCTTCATGCTTTTATTTCACTATCACTTATCATTCCTCAGACTCCTATTCCTAGAGTGCCCAGGCACAGACATGGCTGTTCCTTGCAGCTTGACTGGTGTGCTCTGGGAGTTCTGCCAAGGTCTGGGTAAGAGAGATGCAGAGGATTTGACTGGAGTTTAGAAGCCATCGGTCACAGCTTTCGGGCAGGCAGGAAAACAGAAACAAGCCGGGAAGAGTTAATTCCTATTTCATCCGTAAGTATTGGAAAATGAATGTGGGTGGCCTGTGGTTTGGGTGGAGTTGAGGTCATGTTTCCTCACCTTTCTCGCTACTCCTGTCTGTTCTGTGCTTCTTAAACCTGTCTGACAATCGTCTTCCCCAGCTGTTTCCTTAAATTGGGAAACACACTCGCCAACGAGCACCCTGCTGTTTTTCTTCCTGCAATGCCCTTATCAGTGGAAGCGAGCACAGGTTGTGATGGGGGCCATTAGTCACGAGGATGCGCTTTGGGAGGACAGGGAGGCTGCAGCTGGCGTTGCGCAGCTGAGCTGACGCAAATGGCACAGCTCCATTTGCAGGGTGAGCACTTGGGCAACACTGGGTGAAGCAATGTTTAATCCACTGAGATGCCTGGGCCTATCTCTTTGTGATGCACTTTAACACGTTGGAGGGAGGCCTTCTCCATCCATGGAAACTGCCATGGGCTCTGCTGGACACAGGGGAGCTTCTGGCACCTTCTCAGAGAAGCCACTCCTGGAGCTTCCCCACTACCAAAATCTCACCACGCAACCCAGTACACCATGGCATCTAACACACAGGCCACCATCCATTCTCATTTTCAAACAGCCTATTTCCCCTTGTTTCAGTCCTGCAGATATTTGCTGCAGTTTAACCAGGTTTAATTTTAACTGAAAATCACTGGAATAGAAGAAGAAGAATTACCTTTATTTTTCTTTTTTTTTTTTTCCTTCCAGTTCAATTAGCATAGAAGTGCTTTGAGAAGAAATCAAGAAATAGCCCAAGAAATGCATTTGTGGCTTTCTTATCTGAACTATCCATGAGAAGAAATAAACCTACTGAATCCACAGTCTTCTGTGTTCAGGCAATCCCACAATTTAGACCATTTTAATGAATGACTTTGGAAACACCTCCAGGCTGCATAAAGAGTTGATTCCTACCTGGGGGAGGGAAAGTGATGGCTGTAGCTATTTTTTCACTGCTTAAATAGAAAACTTTGCTGTCTCTCATTTAATAGATTCACATCGAATTTACTTCCTGCCCTTTAATGATGGCCTACTCACTTCCCTGGACTTATTATTTCAGAAGCTTTCATTTAAGAAAGTTCTTTCTGTAAATTAATTAATCTGTAGTGCAGATTTATTCCTCAGCATGTCCACATTTGATATATACAGTATTTAAGTTTGTATTCACTTAGCAGAGCATTTACTCCATTATCATGTAATCATTTCCAGTCCAAATACAGAATCTAAAGATTAATGCACTATAAATTTCTCCTTGCAGAAGTTTTATTGCTATATTACTTATTAAGTTGTGTTTGCATTGATCTTCCAAAATAGGAAAGATAGATAAGATATTTGTTTATGTTTTAAATTAAAGTGAGTCTTTTACAGTCAGTTTAGACTGAAAGGCTAAAGATTATGGCCCACACACTATCTTTACAGCTGGTCAAATGTTGCTAATCAAATTTGAAAAAATCAGGAACATGGGTTTATGCTTTTCTGTTTCTTTCATTTGCTGGGAAAGTGATTTTTTTTCTTAAAGGCCACTTCCATGATGTGTGAAAAGGGGAAAAAATACTGGATCTCTCTTCAACTTTTTTTACTTCCCCAGAAGGAAGTATTGTCTCATGCTTCCAATTCTTTTTCTGTTTAAAGTGTCTTAAACTCCTTCATGTCAAGGAGACTAAGGAAAAAATAAATAGCTAAGGCAAGCCTTAGCTCCTAGAGAACCTTGATCACCTCCATGTGGAGCTGGTCAGTAGCTCAAAATGGAATATAAATGCTTAACAGCAGCTTAAGACAGGGCATAGGGGTATTTTAGGGTTCACTAAGTCATAACTTTGTTATAACTGAAAAATCCATAGGGTCACTATTTTCCCTGTGAGGCAGAATGTTCTTAATGGAGAGTCCCACTGCTATCTGCCCTGTTTAAGTATTGTCATGTATTTGTTGTACTTTTGTGGGGAAAGTTACTGAAATCTCAGTTTGATATGTGTGGAAGGCTCAGAGATTATAGACAAGAAAAGAAAATATTTTCTGTGTTGTTTTCTCTTGATATCTGAAATTTCTTTCCAGCCTCAGGAATAAGATCTAAGACTGTAGGAAGAAATGTGTCATGCATTAATCTCTATATTTACACATTGTATGATTACATGATACACATTAGTTGATGTGATACCCATTTATTAGTTGGACAAAGCCCGCATTGTGCATATCAGATTTAAGAACATATCCGTAGCCCCAAAGGTTATGTGCTTACCTCTGTTCACCCACACAGATACTGGCTGTGCCTGTATGGGTAATCCCGAAAAGTATTTTGTTTGGTCGCGCTTCTCTTTTCCTTTCTTTGCATTGTCTAATCTTAGACCAGCTACAGCTCTGTATCACTAATCCCCATTAAGAACAAGACAAAACAACAGCAACAAGAAAGGCCTAAGCAAAGCTTTTGAAGCACGTTGGTGTATTTTGTATGGTGAAATGCACATCATCTGCATTAAGATCTGTTATACAAGTTACACTGAGGTATAACATAAATATTTTATGAGAGGTGCACACAGTTTTCATTGTCCCAGCTAAATCTCCAGCCCTCTACAATGCAACTTAAGCACAAACATGATGGGTTAGTCGAGAAAATTTCTATTCTCTGTTTCACTTCCCAAATGTCATTCCCATCCTTTTCTCATCTGTTATTAAAATACACAAAGCCCTCTCTGCCAGTTCACTGATCCCCTGCCACACAGAATCAGCGTATCCACAGAGAGCGTTTCCTCTGCACTGGAACTGCCCCAGCTGGACTGGCAGAGCTGTGTGCTGGTGCTGCAGGGCAGCAGGGACACACACTCCAGTGACAGCAGCGGCGCACGATGAACAGCGGCTGAAAGAGCACGAAGGAAATCGTGGAGCAGAGAGGAAAGCTGCAGGACCCTCAGCTGTAACTCACTCAGGGCTTTCCAATTCTCTTCACGATAAGGCAAAAAGGCAAGTTAATAAAGCACTGAATATTTTTGTAAGGTAAACTATTGGCCTATTTTTATATAGACCTATGAAATATCAATGGACTGAAGCTGACTTCCATATGAAAAATGTTCTTTGAGAGAATTTGTGGAACTCAAATGATGAATTGTCTTGGGTTTGTCATTCTTTAGTAAAGATTTACAAAACACAACCTGAGTTTCCTTGATCATTTTAATACCTTAAAAAAGAAAAATGTTCCCAAGGGTTCTTGATGGAGAAGGAGGTTTTACTGTGACTCCCTGTACACTGCCACGCTGATCAATAGTTATGACTGATTGCTGTAACTAATCCATGAGATATAGGACTGAAGCATGGAGAGTTCTTCAAACCTTTGTTCAGCGTCTCCCAGGAGGGGAGCAGCCCTTCCACTTGGATATGCTGGGCTTATTCCAACCTTTGCTCAGTGCTGTGCTCCCATAATTCTGTCTGCATGAAAACTCCCCATTATCTGATGTGTGACACTGCCTCTCCTCCTCAGCCCTGCAACATCTCTGTAAACCACATGCTTGCCTGGTAAAATAAATAGCTCTGATGATCTCCCCAGCAGCCCCTGCAGAATCTGGAACTCTTCTCCGTTTTCAAGGTCACAACTCTGCTTGAGGTTGATAAATTCATGAATTAATAACACTAAGCACTTTTCATCCAGAAGTGTCAAAGGTGAGAAACCATTGTTAGTCCCATTTTTATCAGGGAGGAAATTGAGCTGTAGCAGTGACATGTACGAAATGGTTTTGGAAGCCAACGGTAGATCCAGGAAAAGACCATAATTCTGTGCACTCAGCTTGCATTGTGGCCACTGCATCACACAGCTTCGTGGTGCCCTTTGTGCAGCAGCACAGTCTCATTAAAGTTGAGATTTAAGTTCCACAAGAGTCAGGAAATTAAACTCTGCCACACAGTGTGTTCATTGTACATTTTTATTGGACATGGCCTATACATTACCTAGTGATCATCCTTCTGACAAAGGATAGCTTTCAGAGAACCTTATACCAGTAAGTGATGCATATTTCCTTGTTTGCTCTGTCTTATTTGTGTAATACCATAACTGCAAGCAAAACAACATACATTTTATTACTCTAATTTTCATTACTCTACTAATCAGGGCCACTCTATTACTTTGCCTTTTAAAAAATTACTTTAGCAAATGCTTACAATACAAATAAATGTCTTAAACACTTTTCTGGGATAGTCCAAAACTGATTCAGACACTTTGGAGCTCTTGTGGAACATGAGAAAAGTAATGGGAAAATATCCAGGGTGAAGACCATCCCCTTCTGGAAGAGATCTCTTGTTATGCTTAGTTTTGACATTCCTTGAAAAAATGTTTTATTCAGCAAGGATGTTCTGTCTGTTCCTACCAGCCCCATTTCCCCAAAGGATCTCTTGACTGTCTATTATAATTCTTGTTTCACTCATGAAACACTTTCTTGAAATGAGTACTTCTAACAAGCACCTCTATTCATGTAAGCACTCCAGAAAATCCTCTGGATGGTTAAGAGGAGATGCTGAAGAAACACTCAGAACCGTCAGAGTAAAGCTTTTATCTGCCAGAAAATTCTGGGAGAGTTATTCCTGAGAAACACTGAATGCTCTGCCAAGCACATCAGCTCCTGTTTAGCCATTTAACCAGTGAAATACCTTCAGGTACAGTCCTGTGCAGAATATACAGATGGTCCATTAACCAGGGGGCCGAGACAGGCAGCCTGGTTATTTGACAGGTTCTGGACAGGTCAGTTTTATTGTTAAAATCTTGGAATTGCTTCTAGAAACAAACTGTAATGTTGTCTTGCGTTTATAAAAGCTGGTTTAAGCTTAAATTAAGCATTAATTTTTTAAAACAGTTTCTTTTTGCAAAAGGCAGCCATTATGCAATGCATGTTACAATAGCAATGGTCCTACCTGTACTGATTTAATGACATGATTTTTTTTCCCTAATTTCAGCAATATTTTCACTGAGATGCTTCTGGGTCAGCTCTGACTTTTTGCAGCAGCATTTTCAGTCCATACCACCTGTCAGTCCCCTGGAGGACAGGCCTTGTCATTGCTTAGGGTGGCACTTTCTGCCTTTTCTGTTTACTTGATTTGGCATTTACAGTTTCTACTACTCTGTACATTTAGATCACAATTATTTCTACAAAGAAACACTTACCTTTCTACTAAAAATTTCTCCTTTTCCTCTCCCTACTTCTAAGGACAGATGCTTCTAATTTCCTGTAAAGGTTCTAAATAAAATAGTTTAGTAATGTGACAACTTCCCATGTTAGCAAACAGGACAACTACCACTAGAGGGCTTGAATAAGGACCCAAATCTTACCTCTTACACCCTTTGAAATTTGGAGTAATTTAATGGAAAATGAAATTGCCCATTTTCCTTTAAATTTGAAAGACGGAGTGATAGCTTTTTTAAATTTTATTTTAAATTAAATCGAAGTTCGGCTTAATAAATCATGTAGGTGATTTGCTTCTTTAAAGTTCTGTTAAAAAGGAGACAGAAATTCTCCGAGATAGCGTTTGGAGAATGAAAGCTTCTCTTAGTTGTGAACACGAACCATTGCTCTTTAAAGGCAGTTTGCAGCCTGGTCCTTTGAATGCCTTTGAGGAGATTGTGTTTAAGGCCAGAAACCCTCGTGTGGCACTGGCACTGCTGAGCCCAGGGGACCCAGGGCCAGGGTGCTCGTGTGCACCAGATTTCACCACGGCTCAACCACTAATCCAAAGCAACACCATTTCTCCAGGTTCTAATGACTAAAATTCATTTAATAACACTTAGCACTTACCACTTTGGGTATATCTTCAAAGAGCTGAACTAATAGCAGCTAATTTAATCTTCAAACAAGCCAAGTGAGGAGCATTATCATCGCTGTTTAACTGGGGGCAGAGCAAAGGAACGGCGCTGCAGAGGAACACAAAGCAATGCCTCCACCCAGCTGCTTTGAGCCTCACGGAGAGGAAAGGTTTGGAGTGCATTTAATCCTGATGGGTATTTCGGGGTGGCTGCTGACTCTTCCCAAACCCTACATAGCTATTCTTTTAAAATCTAAGGGTAAAATCAAGGTTACAAGAGGGACGGGAGAGAGGCAGGGAAAGGGAAAAAAATGGAAAAAGTATGTTTCTCTGGGCCTGGAAAAACATTCCCTGTTACAGGAGATGTATAAACTGCCAAGGAGAAGGGACATTTCTGTTCCTTCTCCCCAGAGCTGTGGTTCTCAAGGGCCCCATTTACCCCCATCTACATTATCTTAAAGGCGGAGCAAAGCACATTGAGCTGGGCACCTTCGGCAGCCTTCTATGGGAATACCCTGAGGTGGCTTAGGGAGGCAGAACATAGTGCTGAAAAATGGGGAAAAAGCCAGAAACAGAGAAGAGACAGTGGAGCAAACAGGGACGTAGGAGGGCAATGTATAGCCTATAAAGGAACAATGTCGTTGCTTCTAAATAAGAGATGAGTGTTGGCTGGAGGCTTATTTGATTTAATGAAGCCATTGACAGGTCTTTATATAAAAACTAAGAAAAACCTGGAGACCTGGGCTCACAGAAAGAGGAGCTTCATGAATTTCTAAAGTTTGTCTTCAACCTTCTCTGAAACCTGCAATAGGTATGAATTAATAGCCAGATGCAAAATTAGCAAACTCAAGGCTCATACTCAGGGGCTCAGGTTTAAGTACACATCCAATAGCACCATCTTCAGAAAGAGACACAGGGAATAATTGGTTTTCTGCCATTGCAAATCCAAACCAAGCATGGAAGCACAGACTTTAAGTACTTCTCTGTGTGTGTGTACATATATATATATGTATAAAATTAACATTACTTTTAAGCAAACAATCCAGTTTAAAATCAGTAACACCTGGTTTTTCACAAACACACCTCTACATATTAATATGTTAAAGTGTCAGTTTCTGTAGGAATTGCAAAAATGCTTCAGTCAAGTGAGATGTTTTGTTTAAGGATTCAAGTATTCTTAGCTATTTTACTTTTTAGCAAAAACTGCAGGGCATTTGCAAGAAAAGGTATTTTAAATTAGAGAATTAGAACTTCTTGCTTTAGGAATGGAAAAAGCCTTTTTATATTTTTATTATTATTATTGTTATTATTGTTGTTATTATTATTATTACTATTACTACTACTACTAATATTATTATTCAAATATTGGGGTGGTGTTTTTTTAATGAGTAGCTTATTACTTAGATTTTTATACAGAAGAGAGCAACTCGGTTTCTTTACAATGCTGGGCAATTTGCCACGTTGTTCATACTCCAACACCTTTGGCTCCAGCCCCCAGTTGTCCCTGGCAGTGACTGGTCCAGTGGAGCAGCAGTTCCTCCTGTCAGCCAAGGCAGTATTTCTGCGACCTGTGTTGGTTGTTTCCTCTGTGCTCCTCCTGCCACTGTTTCCTCAGGAGACTGAGATCCAGAGTGGTTACAGGATTCCACAGCTTAGGGCATGTGATAATGGAAAGCACAAATCTCCTTCATCTCTTCCCCTTGCATATCTCTTTTATGATGATTCCACTGCATGAACACTCCCTGCAATGCTCAAAATGTTGCACACCACTTTTTTTTTTTTTTTTTAAGTTAGCTCATTTTCCTGGCATTGCTCTTGTCATGGGTCCAACTCAGGTGAAAATGAAAAATGAAATAATACAGCCTTAGCCATTGCTTTGGAAGACAGGTACAGGGCAGCAATTCTGGGTGCCTTAGGCAGGTAGGCAGTAATAGGTTACCTGCCTAAGGCATTCGCTCAAAGAGCAGTGATAGTCCCTTCTATGTCTGCAAAAAAAACTTGGAAGAGGACGAGGTGTAATGTGATCACAGAGCGCTCAGAAACGTATTCATTGCTCTGCTTTGTCTTTGTAAATCTTTCCAACGTTCAGCAGGACAGCTGTGCTGTAGCTGCTAGCTATTAGGGCTGCACACTGCTTTTCAGATTTACAGCTGTGTGCTTGTCATTTCCAGATGCAGTTTTACTAAGACAGTCACTCAGGAAACGTTGTGAGAAGCAGCAGGTTTCCAGTAAAACATGCCCATAAACACCACGGTTGCTGGCAAAATAAGACTTACACCCAGATGCTTTAGGAGAAAAACAGTCTATTCTTTGTTCACTTTTACCCTGAGGGTTCAGCTCAGCTCCATAAATATGTACAATGGAGCAGCCCATCCTGCTCGGCTGGTGGACGGGACACGCAATTCCACATCTCAGCTGCTTCTGCTATTTCTGCTGCATGGATCTGTACAAGGATTCTATCTGAGGCAAATAAATCAGAAAGCTGTTTCAATCAAAACTCCAGTCGTAGGCTATGTGGTTATTTTTGTTCTCAGCTCAGCTGTGGCTAGTTGGAAACTGGACTTCAGCTGAGAAATTCAAGAATCCAGAGAGTGAAATGCACAGAACTCCTGCTGTTTCTGAGGTTCCCAACGATGCCCATTCCCAGTTCCATCAGACTCTGGAAACAGCAGAGTGCAGCACAAAGATTGCAAAGATTAATTGGCACCTGATAAAGGATAAGCAAGGTGGGGACCACGGGCTGTTCAGGCACTGTTGTCCCTCTGCTGCCGGATGAAAGCACTAACCGGAATCGGGGAGTTTTTGTATGCTGCCTTTTGCAAATGAAGATTATAACTGTGACTGGTAACAATGGAGCACATGACAGTTTTTTCTCATTTGTTTTTCCCATCTTTTCTTCGTAAGTGAAAGAACTTTGTCAGTTTCCCCTTAGCAGCATCACAGAGAAGACTGGGAACTGTATGCATCCGTGTTGATATTTTCCCCCTGGCAATGAGGGCAAGGGTTTGTAATCTGCTTAAACTCAGAGGGGAGCCAGGTGCCACCTAGCTGCTCTATCACTCCCCTCATCAGCTGGACAGGGCAGAGAAAATATAACAAAATTCTCCTGGGCTGAGACAAGGACTGGGAGAGATCCCTCACCAGTTACCATCATGGCCAAACCAGACTCAGCTCAGGGAAAAATTAATTGAAGTTATTACCAATCAGATCAGAGTAGGATAATAGAATAAACCCCAAATCTTATAACACCTTCCCTCCAAACCTTCCATCTTAACTTTACTCCCCATTTTCTCTGCCTCCTCCCTGGCAGTAGTGCAGGGGGATGGGAATGGAGGTTTTGGTCAGTTCATTACACTTTGTTTCTTCTTCCACTGCTTCCTCCTCCGTGGGAGGACTCCTCACACTCTTCCCCTGCTCCAGCATGGGGTCTCTCACATGGGAGAGAGTTCTCTGTGAACTTCTCCAGCCAAAGTCCATCCCACAGGCTCCAGTTCCTCATGAACTGCTCCAATGCAGGTGCTGTCCATGGGGGGCAGTCCTTTAGGAGCAGACTGCACCACTGGGTGTCTCCCACAGGGTCACAAGCCCTGCCAGCAAAACTGATCCCCAGTGGTCACCCCATGGGGTCACAGCCCATCAGGGCATCCCCCTGCTCCTTTGTGGGTTCCTTCAGGGGCTGCAGGTGGATCTCTGCTCCCCATGGACCTCCACAGGCTGCAGGGGCTCAGCTGCCTCTCCATGGGCTGCACCACGCGCTCCAGGGGAGTCCCAGCTCTGCTGCATGGACAATCTCCTGCCCCTCCTGCTGCACTGACCTAGGGGTCTGCAGGACTTTTGCCCTCTCACATCCTCACTCCTGTCCCCAGAGGCAGCTGTGCAGGTTTTTTCCCCTTCCTTAACACACGATCCCAGAGGTGCTGCTGCTGTGGCTGAGGAGCTCAGCCTTGGCCAGCAGTGGATCTGTCTTGTGTTCTTTTGGATGCAGGGGAAGCTCCTGGCACCTCCTCAGAGGAGTCACCCCTGTGGCTCCCCTGCTCCCCAAACCTTGCCATGCAAACCTAATATGACAGCGTAGCATAAACAGAGCACTTTATCTTTCTCTCTCATCTCTCTGATGGAGCAGGGCATTTATTTTTCTGGCAAGTGTTGTGTTTGCTTTTTAGCCTGGGTACCCCCTCTGTAGCATAGAAATAATTTCCTTATAGCTGTTTTTACAGTGCAGGGTAAAAGTTGATGTATTCATTACCAAGGCTCCCCAGGCATTTTTTTGTGCAATTTATAGAGATGTACTGAATGAAAGATCTCCACTGCCAGCTTGTCAGCCCGAGCATGGGACTGTGCAGCCCTGCTCAGCACGAGCGTGGTCTCATGACTCCTGCCTGCTCTCCAGCGGCTTTGGGAAAAAGCCGAGGGGACCTGAGAGCCAAAACAAGAGTGACAAATTGAAATGTAGAAGTGGCGCTGCAGAGCATCCCCTGCCCCTGCACACGTGGTGCACAGTTTCTGGAGACACACAGAGCAAAGCAGCAGCTCCTTCTCTTTGCTGTGCAGCTGATTAAAATGTGGGAGCCAGTACTAGGAACATACCAATAACGCTGTAATGTACAAATCCTGCACCTACTACACGTTGACGAGAGCTGATACTTCTTGTAGGAGAAAAAAAATATATTATCCTGAGGAGTAAAAGAAAAAAAATGTTGACATAAACTGCTGAGAAAGTTATTCCCAGCCATTGTCAGATTCTTTTCCTAAAGGAGGATGAACTCCATCACAAATGAGAATTTCTCTTGCTTTAGCAGCTTTTTCTGTGATCTGGCTGCTTTCACTCTTTCTGCATGGAAATGTTCCCCTTATGAATGTTTTTACTTCTTTCCCACTTTATTTTTTCAGGTGTGCCTTGAGATTGGCAAACCAGTGCTTAAAATACCAAACTCTGGAAATTTCAAAATAGGATTTTTTTTGCAGTCTATAATAGAAAAATATTTATTTATGCATTTTAATAAGAATTTTATGGGGTTTTAGGATTGTCTTCCTCATTTCTTTCTTTCTGTGTCTTTCCATTTTTTTGCCGCTGGGCACTGAGCTTCAGACTAGCAAGGCTTCACTGCATTTCCATCTCGATTTTAGATTTTAATTTTGCTCTTTTTATCCCCCTTTCCTTTTTCTTTTTACTTTTTAGTAAAGTTAAGTCTGAACTTGTGATTTCTTTAGAAGATTTATTTATTTTCAGAAGCTTTCAATCCTTTATACAGCTTCAACCGCTGTAAATGGAGAGATTTCAGTCTCGTCTCTGGTTTTTGTCATGTCTCTTTCCCATTGCTGTCCAGTGCGTATCCCAGCAAGGGCAGTCCTTGACCCGATAACACTTCTTGCCTTTGTACCAACTCCTGATTTTCTCCAGGGTGTTGTGGTCTAGTACAGCTTTGGCAGTGAGGTCCCTCACAGCTTCCACAGGAGCAGCTGTGAGCTGGGCTCTGGATGTTCCTGGGTGTTAATGCAGCTCCAGGCTCCCTCAGGCTCTCTTGCCTGGCTTGTGCAGCTTCAGTGCCAGCGAATGACACCCTGAGACACATGCTGTGAGGGAAAAGGGTAAAGAAATGGAATTAACTGAGAAAGGTAATGAATGCAAACAAGAAGAAGAATTGCCAGAATTACCTGCTTGCACTGAGCAAGAAGTTTCATTCTATCAGCAGAGAGTGGACTCAGGTCAAAGCTAAAATAGGAAGATAAATGTTTGTTTTGAGTGAGTGTGAATAGTAAGGAAAAGGTGTTTGTGAAGATCCTCTGGAACCACCTTTGACGATAGATCCAGTTCTGAACTTCTGTGTATACGTCAGAGTTGGATGATACAGGGTCTACAGGATGGCTTTTGAATCATTAATTGAGGAATATGCCTAAAGTTGATTAGGCAGTTAAAGCTCAGGGAGAGAAAGGCCATTCTTTGCCTCCTGTTTGCTGTTTCCAGGGATTGTGCTGATTACATCATGCAGGCAGGGAAGGGTGAAGCACAGTGGTTAGGTCACCCTAATGAGGGCAAATAAAATGTGTTTCTTCCAAAGAGGTGGAGAACCTTTTTAATTAGACATTTGTGGAACACTATTACTTTTTTATATGTTATTTTTATTGTGGTTGTTTTCCCAGGAATCTCCATTTAACAGAGGGATGTTTTATGTGGGGTGTTCTGGTTTCGTGCATGGAGGCAGACGGTTTTATTTTTCTAATTTTCTTCTCAGGAGCAAGGAGTATATATAACATATATAGTATTTATACCTGCTCTCTGAGACACACGGTTTTTGTCACTCAAAAATAACAGAAATAGCAGCTTTTCATATACACCATTTCCCATGAAGTACATGAATTCTGGGGGATCTGTTCAGTTGCACTTTGTAGTTTCATATGTCTGCACTCTGCAGTAAAAAGGTCTATAAAAATTCCTTTATCATTGTTTTAATAGAAGAACCTTTCTCACAGAACAATGCTTAAACCAAAAAAGTCTCCAAGATAGTGGCAGCCTACTGACACCATGCATCTACTGTATTTTGAAAGGAAATTGGAAAATTTGGGAATTTTGTAAAGGTTTTGAAAATATTCCATGTCCTTGAATTTACTGTGTGAAATAATCTTGACTAGAGCTGGAAAGAAGCCTGAAGGGGCTGTGTGAGAGCAAATGCTTGATCACTGAAGCTGCAGATACCTGGCAGTCTTCTGGAAGGAGCAACTTCCCAAAGAGGCTCCCTGGGGGATGCACGTGGATGTTTGAAAAGAGAGGAATAACAAACAAAACAAGCAAGCATGTGGCCACCTCTGCATTTGATGATTTGATAAGTTTGTGTCTTAAATGTTATACTTCATCAGGAGTTCATGTTTGGGTGCTAGGAGGGTGTCTGGATGAGACAGGTGGAGTTTCCATTCCAGCTTCTGGAGCTGGATTTCTAAACCTTTTCTTTCAAAGCAGACCTGCTATAGAGGAGCTAATGCCCTTATTTAATATAATAACGCTGTGATTAATATATCCTGTCAGTGTGTGGGAAACCTGAATTCAATTTCCTCGTCTGCCTGAGGGATTTGAACTCCAGACCACACAAAATGACCTGATCAACAAGCTACACTCTTTTGTGGGTGAAGAAGACTCTCTTCATACTTTCAGAGTCACCCAAACAACATGCAAAGCCATCTGAGGGAGGCTGATTGCGCTCTTATCTGGTGGCTGGGGTTCAGAAAACACAGGTCACTGAACACAGCTTCTCCTGCTCTGAGCACTGCCTCTATCAGGGGCTGGATATCCCAGGTGTCTGTTCTAGCCCTGTGCTTATGGACTGTGACGCAGTGGGGATTTTCTGAGAGTTTGTGTCTGGACTCTGCAGATCCAGCACATTAATGTGTTCCCAGCTACAAATCCCACACAAGATCAGACTTCTCCTCACTGTCTGCAAACATCCAGAAGCTCTAGGGAGGGAGCAGGACATCCCAAACATCCAAAAGGATGAGGCAACCATGGGTTGCAGATTTGGTATGGGCACAGGAATGCACCCACAGCTCTTTGTGGGTTCAACGCGAGATCCTTTCTCAGCTGAAGGAAAGGCTGACATTTCTTGACCAGGTTAGTGAGTGTGCAGGGCAATACCATGCCTGGCTGATTGCATTGGGCATGGTTGCCTACTACTCCAGCTCACAGTTATGACTCTTACATTTTATTGGCCCCTTAGTTATTTTCATTCCCAGTGCCACTACAGCTCTGAAACCAATTGTGGACGTGTGTAGGTCAAGGGGAAGGAAAATTAAGGGTCATCTTAAGTTTATACAGTGGTGCTTTTTCATTTTCTGTAAAACTAACTACATCTAGGCTCCCTGTCGGGTAAGCCTTTTTTCCCTTGTCTGTTATTTTCAAAGGAGAGAGTGCATATGACAGTCTGAGAATAGCACCAGCCTGAACACAGATGGTAGGGATTACACCACACTGAGCCTTGACCTTCAAAAGCTCGCCGTTCCTTTTCAAGGTTTCTCTTCTTTGACAGGTGTACTGGCTTTTGTCAATTACTTTCATTAATGCGTTTTTTTCATTATGATCAATTACCTGTGGTTTAGGTCGTGTCTCAAAATTACAGCAGAGCAGGTTCCAAACTGAAAAGCTGAAACTGCTTTCCGTATTCTTCCCCTTTCTCTTGCCCCAAAGTACTCTGAAGCACTCAAAGATTTAACTCATAATGGAGAAATATCACCCCAGTTTCTGCTTGTTTCCATTAAGCACCCAGTCTGTGAGATCCTGGCTGGAGCACAAGGCTAAACCTCACAGATCAGGTTTGCAGGGGACTGTATTTAAAAGATACTATTTTCTGAGATGTTGAAAATTATTAAAAAATTAAACATGGGAACAGAAGTGAAGCACTGACTTTATAAAGTGGAAGGAGAGTTTTCACAGGCCAGCTAGAGCCATTCCTGTAATGCATTGGTACCAGATTGTAAATATCAAATGGAAATCAGCTATTTCAGGCCAAGGGAATTGAATTCAGTGGTATGCACTGGTACAGATGAAAACAGGATTCAGCCTTTTCTTCCTCTGAGACCCTGACAGGCAGGTCAGAAATCCTGACTTAATCCAAATGCTCATTGCCAGCCTCATGTCTTGAACAGCCAGGGCCACAGCAGCCTGCAGGACTGGGCTGCTGACGTAAGAACAGATCCTCCTGGGAGTTTGGTTTTCCTCTGCTGGTTTGGAGCTGGCTGAAAATGCCACAAATGGCTCTCCCTGACATCACAGAGTGATGTCTGGGACTGTAAGAATGGTGGGAATCAGTGAACAGACAACAGGATAGTGCATGTTTTTCCCACTGTTCAGCATCTCACCAAAAAAGAGATTTGAATTTATTTCCGACAGACATTCAAATTCCTCTGGTAACAGTCTATTTGTTCCAAATCTAAAGCTGTCTTTTCAGGACATGTGTAATAAAGAATCAGACCAGAGCTGCCCGTTTATGACATTAGGGCAAAATGAGGCTCTCCATCCCCTCAGGTCTCTCCTGTGGCCTCCTGGCTCTCTGCAGCTGGAACAAGGGACAGAAACCTGGGCTGGGCTTGACCTGCCTGAGCATTTTGCTGTTTATTCACCCAGGAGAGCATCAGAGCTGCAAAAACACTGCCTGTGGCTTGGCCTGGCTCCTCCTGCCCAAACGACTGCCAGTGATGGGCTCTCAGGGGCAGGAGAGATGAAGGGAAGGGGGATTGAAATGTTTTTCTGCCTCAGTGCCTCCTTTCACACAGTGCTGAAACTGGAAGGACGATCTCGTCCCAAACCAAACCTTAAAAGGTGCTAACACCCAGGACAGCCAGAGGGATAGAAACTCCTCACAGCACACCGGGGAGATAAGCAATTAATGCTCATTAATGTTAATAAGAGTTACTGTGTAAATCCGCTGTTTCCTGGACCAAGTAAAAGAAAGTCTAAAACCATAATAAATCTGTCTCAAATTTAGTAATATTTATTCCAACTACAGTATAATCACTAGAATAACATTGTGGTGCTGTAAAACATGTTGAAATATAGTGTTACATCATCACTACTATTTGTTACTATAATTTTATCCAATAAATTATGGTGCAATCCATGGCTTGGGATTAAAATGACAGATTTAATATGGCATTTTTAGCCTGCATAATGCTCGTGGTTCAGGACAATAAGAGTTTTGATCTAAAGTAAATAGGTGATAAAAAAAGCCACATGAGATTGGCTTTCATTTTAAAACTTCATTAAAAAGGGATTTGTCATTATCACTAAATATGAGAGGGAAAAAAAAATCAAAATCTGAAATGCTCCATAAATTGACTCCATTTTTACCACATGACTTCTAATTTGAAAGTTACTTAACAAACAAATGGTACTAATTTCCAGTAAAAATCTCAATCACATTCAAAATGAGCTATTCACTGTGAAAGCCATGAGCTACCTAAAAGCTAAAGACAATTACAGAGTAGGGTTTTTTGGTTTTTTTTTTAACACTGAAATGAAAATGATTTTCAGACTCCTCAGATTCCAGTAAATATAACTTAAATCTCTCATAAGTACTCTGCACTGGATAATGGAGGAACAAAGCCAAATATGTGCAGGATTGTGGGGGTTTTTGGTTGGTTGGTTGGTTGGTTGGTTGGTTGGAAAAATATGTGAATAGGAACACATAGTACATTCCAGAACTGGACTTCTCAGGTGGAATCTTCCTAAAATTGAATACAGTACCTGCACTGTGCCTTATCTGCAGGTTTAGCAGATGCTTTAGCAGCAACAGGAAGTATTTATTTTAAACCAACAGGTTTTGGAAAAGAGGGAATTCCATTAATTTTTTCTATGGATACCACCCCTTTTCAAAGGTGCTGGAACATTTTGCACATGAAAACTCTGGGAATAATTTAAGGAATATATCAGGGTTTGTGCAGCAACTTAGGCTGCACAAACCCTGATTTGCATCCATCCTGTGCATGACACGGAGGAGGAGTCAGCCTTTGCTTGTGTGAGGTGTTTGCAGACACTCAGGAAAAGCTGACCAGGGGCTGCTCACGTCAGAGAACAGAAAAATGCCCCAGGGTCTCTGAGGAACGGTCTGGGAACAGCAGCTGAGAGTTCCTGACGTTCTGGTGTTCATGGGTTGTTGTTCATTCCTCAGCAGAAGATTCTTTGTCAAAACACTCCAGAAAGAAATTGCAGTAATACAGTGATACAAATGTAATAGTTCATTAATCGTGATTTCGTTTTTATTTCACGCTTCTTATCGGTGAATTCTCATAAAATAGGTGGTAAACAATGACCTGAGATAGCTAATCTTTCTGTTGTGGGCTTGTGCTTATGAAATGGTCTGATTATTAATGATACTCTCTATAACAAAACCCCATAGTACTTAAAAAAAATATTAAAAGACCAAAGTCTTTGTCTAAATGACATAAAATCACTTACCAGAAATATCACTATTCACTGCTGAAAGTGTACCTAATTTGAAAATGTGTTTCATAAACTGCCCTGCTCCAGAAAAGTTCATGAGAAGTTTTCAGCAAAACATTCTTCCTTTGTGAGATGTACTTTCATTTTATTAAAAACCTGGGACTTTTTTCTTTGCTCTCTTTTCGGAGAGAAACATTCTACATCACTAGTTAATATTTTATGATTGGGTTCTTAAGTCACGTTCTTTCCTTGCTGATTTGAGCTTAAATTTGGAAAGTCCCTTGGGCATTTATTTATTGTCACCATGAAAAATACAGGAAAAACAGGAAGACAGAAGAGACATCAGTGGGCTGCACCAAATCTTTGCTTATTGCTAAACCTGGGCTTAAGTTATGCTGATATGAGCCTGATTAATTCCAGCAGAAAACTATAAAATGACCAATTACAAATATGAATAAATTATGTTGTTCATCAGAACACTTTTCCTGAGATGAGCATGAGCATCTCTGAAAGGCACATTCCACAAGAATTTGCAGGAGTAAAATTTGCACAAGAGTTTAGAACTACTGGAGATCAATGAACTCGGGTCCAAAGTCGAAATTTATTGAAAACTTTGATTCCGTTCATATTTATAAGCACTCAACAAGAATGTACAGTTTTTAAGATCTGCCTAAACCTGCTATTGCTGTGAGAAATTATCCCAAAACTTGGTGCACACTTTGTTCTTTAACTCCATGCTTTGTTCTTTAATTGGAAAGCTCTTAAACATATGATATGTCAAATTAAAGTAAAATAATCTGTTATTTTTCATATTAATGACATAATTACATTGCACCACTATAAAATTGCTTCCAGTCTAATTATGTCTAGGCAGAGATTACTGGTAATTAATATAACAAATAATTTTGACTACAACTAGCAATAATTGCTTTCTTGAAGACTTTTCTAAAACCTTTGAGTGATTTTGTTACTTCTACGTACAGCATTGCAACAATTCTTTAGTGCTTAGCAATTAATTACTTACAGAAATAAGTAATTAACTGTTACATGGAATTGCATGTTGGAAACAGAACGAGGACAGGGGATACATTTGTTTTTAGAAGGGTTGGTGGGTGGCTCCTTTGGTCAGTGGCTCCACACTGGTGAGTGTGAGAAGGTTTAGGGTGCGCACACAGGCGCTGATGGTTGGGAGCAGGAACATCATCCAAAGGGAAAGTGGGCCAAGGAATTCCTGTTTCACTTAAAACATGATCAGGGCTGTGAAACAATCTGGGGGCTCTGAGCTACTGCATTATCTCAGGGCATGGCACATTAAAATACGAGCCCATGAATAGGTGTCATTTAAAAGCCCATCCACTACCATGTTTTATACCCACCTTATCTGTAAATCTCTTTTTAAAAAGATACATGATCTAAAATTTAAAAGTAAAATTTAATTTCCTCTCCTTACCAAATACTATGCCTCAGTACCAGGCTCATGTTTCAAGATCCATTTCACTAAGGAATCATTTCCATCTTCTGTACTGTGTGAGGCCTCTTTATGTCAAATATTTATCCATGTTTTATGTTTTTGCCTGACCTTATCTTCCCACTAAGGCTGAGATATCAATTGCTGCTGCTGCTGCTGCCACTCGTGTCTATCCATTCCCTGAAGTCTTGGTGACCTCTTAATCAAGGTGGGAAAAATTTCACAACACTGGGAAAGAAGGACCCCTTAAAAGTAAGGGTAAATTAGGTAAAATAAATTAATGTCAGAAATCATGAATCTCTCTGTGAAATGGAATTTCTGGTCCTCTGTAGTAGATGTACAAGATCACAGTGTGAGTTAATGCAACATCTCTAACAAAGCACCACAAACCTCTTTCTCCAGCATGGCACCTGGGAATCATCCAGAGATGTTTATAAAGTGAACTAAAACCTGGTTTTTCTTTCTTTTTCTCTAAAATTTAAGTTTTATGGTTTTGTAACACCACTGACTTTATTGGACATGGGGATGTTTCAAAAAAGCTTTACGTTGGAACCTTTGGACTTTGGGCTCCTAAACTTAAGCCAGGGTGTAGATTGTTATTGTTAATATTATTACTAAGCTAAACAAAATCTAAAATGGACCTCAAGTTTCTCCACAAACACTAGAATCAAAAAATCAAAATGTTCTTTTCCAAACATCCTACAAATTTGGAGCAAAATACCCAGGATTTACCCAGAGTAAAACTCATAATCCTCTTCCACTATGTTGTTCTATTAATGCACTAAGCCAAAAATATCCTCTACACACTAAAAAGAATAAGCAGATTCTGAATCCCAGCCTAAAGGTTTAACGTGGAGATGCTGTTTCAGATCTTATTCCTGCGGAAGCTGTGTCCGGGTTATAATGGGTATCATTCCAGAAAGAGTTCCTCAAGCTGTTACTTGCAGGCTTGGGTTTAAGAAAAAAACCTTCTTTGGGAATTTATTATTGCATTGCTCATAAACCAACATCCCATAGTTTTATTTCACCAGCTTGTGACACAGGAAAATCAGCCAAGGATTAGCTGACTGTAATGCCAAATATATGAGAGCAATCCCTTTGTACCTGACAGCAAATTGCAAACAGCAGCTCTGATTCCATGAGCTGCCGAGTTCGTGTTTCACCAGTGCTGAAATATTCAACAGCTTATTAAGGGCTGATACTTATTGTTTCCTCTGATAGAAAATGCAGTGTTCCTCCAAATATTTGAAGTTATATCAAGGGGTCTGTGTTCTGAAAAGAGAGATCTTGGGGATTTCAAAGTGGCCTTGTTAAATTAACCAGCAGCAGTAATGAACTAATTAAACCTCTGCAGTTCTCCTAGGCATGCACATACCAACATTCACACCCACCAGCTCCGTGCAATCTGTATTTTAACACTCAGTACAGGAATACTTGAGGTTTTGTACACACAGCAACATTTGGAAGAGGCTTGTAAAAACTTTAAATCATCTTTTACATTGTGACTTAGGCAAAAGGCTTTTGCGCAGGGTGAAAAATACCACACAATTTAAGGAAAGGTAATACAGTTAAATCAGTTGCAATGATTAATGGGATAATCTAATAATCTAGAAGTCATATATCTTCTATGTAAAGGTAATAAATGCTAAAATTGGGATGAGAAGCAGCTTCAATTCTAGCATTAGCTCATAGTCAGAGCTGAAGAAAAGTAGTCTTTTTCCCTCAAAAGGAAATATATTTCAGAAAGAGAGAAATTATTAATTTTGAGTTGTTCTTCTTTCATTTTTAAGAAAATGGGTGTTTCTTTAGTGGACAAAGAACAGGTAAGAGTGGTCTCTTTTGTGAATACCAGCACAAGGTATGCACAAATTTATCATATATGTAAATATTTAACAGAGAATTATGCAAATATGTGGAGGATTCTACTCCTCTTTTGAAGATTTCATGTGGCTGCTCATGCACCAGGCCCTTGCAAAAAATGGGCAAAGGCAGAAGCATTTTATTTCTGTTCACACTATCAAAATTCCGAGGAGTCGAGCCCTTCAGGAAAGAGTCCTGGCAGCTCCCAGGACCACACTGGGAGCAGTGCAGAGCTGCTAAGCACGGCTGGGGAGCCCCTCCAGAAGCCTCCCTGGCAATGGTGCTTTTCTGTGCAGATTCTGCTTGGTGGACATTCGCTGTCTTACACCCCCTGCACGTTGTGCTACCACGCTGCCATTTGTGCTCAGGTGAGAAGAGGGAATTTGTTTTTCAGGGACGAAGGGTGCACACTGTGCTTCCAGTCAGAGTCTGGGCTATAAATCCATCCATGACTAGAGATGCTTTTTGCCTCAGTGTGGATATTAAAAAGCTATGAAATGCTCATGCAATGAGATGCACAAACAATACAATATGGGAACTTGTCTTAATGCAGACATTCGTTTACTCATAAATTCCACTGAACAGCACTGCATAAACATTTGAATGATTTTTTAATGAAGCAATGTATTATTACAGTACCTTTTGTTCTTTTGCTTCATGCAGTTTAGCTAAAAACTCTTTAAAGACTGCTTTAGAAAGAGAAAAGCAATGTTAGACGTTGAAATGAAGCCAAGGTGTGCTCTTGTTTACAGGCCTCATTGTCACATGAAGAACACCAGGCACCTGTTGCCATGAGCTGTTTGTATTCATTGTGTTTATTAAATTTTTAATACCAGAGGCAAAAATGCAGCTTCCTTTTATAATAAATCAGATTCTTTTTTCACACAGTTTAAATGTGAGTACTACAAAGGGTGACCTGTTGTGCTCTTCCCCAATCCCAGGTGCTTACATTCATGGATAGGTGGATATTGCTTCCTCCTGTGTCTGAAGAGAATTACAAAAGAAATTCATTCCCTGTTTCAAGGAATTGGTTAAGGTTTCTAACTTTCAGTAGAGGAAGGAGCTCTCCCCCCCAAAAAAAATATCACTGGAGGGAATATTGTATTCTCCTCATCCTGCTAGATCCATTATCATTAGTTAGAGCAGGTAAGCAGCTGTACAGGTTGCATAAATGCAGGAGAACATTTGTAAGGGGAAATACAGACTGGAATATCCCATTCTTATTAATTTGCACACATGTTAGACCTGTCCAAACCCATTAGGTGCAATCGTCTCCCTTTCCCAAGACCTCTGAAGCGTGGTGGGGGAGACCAGAAGGTCGGGAGAAGGGGGAATTGCCACAGCAGCTGCCATGGAGCAAAGGACGCAGCTGAAAAGTTTGCAAAGGCCTCGTGCCTTCCCCAAGAGCCCTGTGCTGACTGCTGGGCCTGGCTGAGCCACAAACACCCTGGGGTGTGATGGAACCTCTGCCCTGGGCAGCGGCTGAGCACGAGGCCAGGCTCCCTGGCTGCTGGGTTTCTGCTCTGCAGTGCCTGGACAGCTTTGGATGGCTGGGCTGACAGCAGGCACTGCACAGCACTGTGAGAGGGACCAGCCTTTGGGGCAGACCCAGCACGGCCATAACGCAGCTTTGGGCTCAGCCTGACTTTGCACTTGTGTCAAAGCAATTCAATTCAGGCCAGTTGTGGTGGTTAAAAAAGGATCACATCTGGGTAACCACGATAAATTACATAGCAAGGCAATTTGCAATCAAGCCTCAGGTGTAGATAAAGGGTTCTTATACTCCTTTAGGGACTAATTTGAAAATGGAGGCCTCAATATAAGTTTTGAGAATGGAATGTCCTTATAACTACACAATAAGGGAATTACTCAGTCAGATGAGGCTGGTTTGACATTAGAAATTTGACTGATTTCTTGAATTCTAGTTTTTCCATGTTCAGGACAGCCTGTTTCTAGTGACCAAAGGCGACTGTAACGATTTCCTTTGGGTATCCTGGCACTGTTGTCCCTTGATCCATATTAGTCACTTGAATTGGATCTATTTCAGCTGGTTTATAGGCCAACATTTCAGTGTTCTAAAGGCCTTGAAATGAACAGGTGAACAAGTGAAGCCCTCTAGCCTACAGGGGTGTTGGAGAATGCCTGGGAATGAAAACGCCCCCAAAAAAGGTCAACAATCACAGCCTAGGGAGGGTTGGTCCAGTTCACCAAACCACTGGGGAAGGAATTGCTTAAAGAATTGGGAAAATCTCCTCAACACAAAGCAGTAACATGGGCTGTTTTATTAATCTGTATTAACATACCAACTTCAACAGCAGAAATCATTATCTAGGCTGATAAGTAATTAAGGGAGGAGTCCTAAATATCTGTAATTCACCAGACAGGATTATTTTTTCAGTGAGAGGCACTCAGCCTGGGTGCTGACAGCACCATTGTTGGATTTGTACCTTTTTTCCTTTGCATTCTCCCCCCAACCCAGTCCTTGCTTACTTTGCTTTGTTGCTATTTCCCTTTCTTTTGGAAGTCGAGGTTGAGTGATGTCTGTGGGTTTTCCCACTGAAGTCTAACAAGATACAGATGATTCCTACTATTTGTTTGTTTCTCATCAAAACCCCCCACAATTATCTCTCTGGATCACAGACTAATTATTAATTGTAACAGCTCTGTATCGGGGGTATCCCAGCCTTTTCAGACAGGGTGCCTGTTTGATTTCATAAACACACACTGGGAAGGGCTTGTTTTCAGTCTAGCAACCTTCTGTTGTCCCAAGATCAGCAGGGACTTCTGTTTGAAAACACACACAGCTCACTACTATTTTGTAGTTTCTTGCTTCCATGCTTTTATCAAATGTTTCACAATGTTTGGCATTTCTCCTCAAGTCCCATTTCCTAGGGTAATGTGATTATGTGAGACTCCTGGGTGTCATTTAAGAAAAATTAATTTCTTTTTCTTTTAGCTTAACAGAAAAGTGTAAAAACATGACCCAAGTGCATTCTAAAAGCTGGAAAGCCAAAGGCAATTAAAAAGAACACACAGTTTATTATTTAAAACTAAGAATCTTTAAATGCAATATTCATGATTTTTGGAAGGAGAAGACCATTTTTTCAACAGCTGGGACAATCACTTTGGCATGGCTGTTACATGGACATGGCTGTGGGGTCTTGCAGTGGATATATGCAGAAACAGACTTTGAATTAACAGATGGTGGCCTTTCATGTTTGTCTGTTTTCTTAGCTTCCTGTATAAGAAATCAGTTATTTTGGTTTGTTGAGGGAAATGATGCAATTTCTTTGCAATTGTAAAATTAACATCCCTAAAAGCAATGCTGAGCTTTTTACAGTATTAGCAAACTCCTTTTAAATTCCAAGATACTAAGATGGCAGGCAATAAATCAGAATTAGCAATTAAATTAGCATAACTTTTTAAAGTTTTTTTCAATCCATAGGGGAAACAATAATGAGTATTCACTAATAACTTTTCATATTCCTGCTTTATCTGTCCTTGAAAGGATATCTGCTTTTTCAAGGCAGATAAGGCCTACCTATAGACTTTTCCTCACCTATGCATAATAAATATGATGAAAGTAGGATGAAAATAGCCCTCTCCTGAGTCCTGTGGACTACTTTAGTAACAGATATTTTGGATTGAATCTGGAGGCAGTGTCCTCAAATAAGTTTGGATATCAGATTGAGATAAGGATGCAATAATTAATTTCAGAAAAACAAAAAAAAGCTCATCTCAATTCCTTTGTAAAGTGCCAAGCATCAATTCAAATTATTTGTGGTGAAGGTTGTTGTCTTTATTCCAGTAATATATGAAGGTAGCCAAATATTCAGTTTCATAAGCATGTCAAAGAGCAGACTTCAGTCCTAACTGAAACCATCACGGCCATCTGCAATAAAAATCCTTCTCGCTTTGCTTCGCAGAACCATTGTTAAGCTTGTAGACTAAACATTCAACCACTGCAAGCAGTCAGCAGCTTTATTACTTCTCCTGCCCCTGCAGAGGCATCCTGGATTCAATTTGTCTAAATACATCAAAGTATTTTAATTTTGAAGTACCCCAAGCATTTTGGAAAGTTTAAAGGCTATTTGTCTTCTGAAATGTTTGAATGTAAACCAAAATGAAAATTGTCTTGATGATTTTCTTCCAGTTTAAATGACTGTCACATTCCTGTTCTGAAAAGCCCCTGAAGCTCCAATATACAGTTTCCCCCAGCTTTTTTTCTCCCAAGTAATTATGAGTGAGCCAGTTTTAAGTTACGTGGTCAGATTGGCTTCCTTCATTCTGAGCCTCCTCTATTTCTATAGAGTTCAATGAATTAAACACTTACCAAGCCATCAATTTGTCTCAACTTTAAGCTTTTTTTTCCCCCTTTCTTTAACACTTGATTGCAAATAAATACATGGTCAATTGATCCATCAGGATAAGATTGCATGAGCTAGGTCTGGGCTAAAAATGGCAGGAATGTCTGAACTGGCTGAACACTATTCAGCAAGAACAAAACTGGGTGAAATATGGATATCTGACCAAAGCAGCCACAAAATAATTTTATTTGAAAACACATTAAGTACTTTGAATTATTTGAAAAATCATACAGATAAAGATGTGGTATTATGGCATTTAATTCACTGACATTTTGACTTGCTTTTTTGTAAGTTTCCAAACTTATGTGAAATACTTACATACACATAATCAAAGGGGTTTTGGTCATTATATGTGGTATTAATTCAATGCGTGGACAGACTTCCTGATAACATTTTTGTCCATTCAAAACTCCTTTAAAGTCATAAAATTCTCATGATTACAGACATAAGTTTTTGCAACAAAGTGCACTATTTGGATGTCAGAAATATATGTGCATTCAACTCATAAAAGCATTGGGCTGACAAGGCCTTTTGCGTTCAGCTCAGTCCATTCCCCGTGCCCAGGACAGAACCACCTGGGCCCATGTTATTCCTACCAATGTCATTTCTACCAATATCATTCTTACCAATATCACCCCTAACAATGTCACTCCTACCAGATGTTTGTCAAAAAAGAGACACTGGCAGGATCAGGACATCCCCACTAAAATTGTCTGTTCCAGGGAGTCCCTCCATCTAAATTGGAAATTTTTTCTCCTAACCTGAATTCTTCTGAAATACAAGCTCTGTTATTTTCAATTTTAATAACTAACAACATAAATAACAAGTTATAAGCTTCCTTTTCCCAGTATCTTTCTTTGTACTTGAAGCCCATTATTGCATTTCCTGTCATCCTTTCCCTCTGCATTGCCACCCCCTGCTTGGCCAGTCCTTATTTGCAGATCAGGGGTTACAGTGCCTGGTTTGAGCTCACTGTTCTCCAGTTTTCAGACTCTCTCTATCCTTTCTGTCTGTCTGGGATGCATCACCCAGAGCTGAAGCTCCAGGGAAAGGACACAGGGATACCTCTGCAGATTGCACAGAGTGACCCGTGCTCGGTGCTCTTTGTCTTATAAGGGATGCCAGAGCAGGATGGATAATTCTGCAGCCTACAGCCATTTAAACAATTGGAAATTCCTAAATATGTCAGTCCCAATTAGAGACAAAGGGCCTGATTCTTTGGGAAATCCACCCTTCTGTCTCGTGTGCTTTAGAATGAAAACTTCCATAAACATGAAATCCCACTTGTGTAAATTGTGTTGTTGTTGTTGTTGGTTTTTAAGAAGAAAAGAACAGGCTATTTAAAATTGTTGTGCCATTTTCCTTCCCAGGCTGATAACCTGTATGGCTGCACCCTCTTTCAGGCCCACAGTATTAGTTACCACAAAATTACAGACTTTTGAGGAGAAAAATGTAGCACAATAAGTTAAAGGATGTTTAAATATAGTCCTTATTTTATAACTTGGGCACTATATTCCCATTTTCAAACTGCCAATGAACCACTGGGAATTTTCTTTTTCTTGCTGATCCTCTTTAAGACCTCTATGAATAGCAGAGAAAACAACTTCACTGTAATAAAAACAGGGGGCTGTTTTCCTTTTTTAAAATTGAGGCATTGGGTAAAATAAAGGTCATTGCTACAACCTTTGAAAGAACAGAAAGAGTAATTTCCCCCCCTTTTGCTTTTTTACTGGTTTTCAATGCAATGTGAAAAATCATTTTTAAGTTTGCCCATCTGTTTTACATAAAACCTTAGCTGACCTTACACAAAGTGAAACAAATGCACAAAAAGCTTTGCTGTTGGGCTCTTGCCAGTAAGAGGGAGCAAAAAGAAAAGAATATGTAAAGTTAGATCCTGCTCTGGTGTAAATTAGCCCAGTTCCAGTGGGGACTTAGGTTGATTTATACCAGCAGAGGCCAAGGCTTGGATTTCTTATAAAAGCCAGACTTGTTAGGCCCAGCCTGCTACCACTGCAGTCACCTGGAGCTTTGCTATGGACTTCTGGGGGGAGAAGGACCCTCGGTGAAGGAGCCAGGTTTGGTGTGGTATTACAGAATGTAGGTCACAGAGGAACAGGCCTTGAAAGCCAGAGTGACCTCCTGTCTTTGGTCCGGAAAAACCCATGAAACACATCCTGGGTCACCAGGGAAGTGGTAGAAGAGCATTGTGGGTTTGTGACCTGCTGGAGCTGTCAGAGGTGAGAAACACCGTTTGTTACCTTCAAAGGCATTGTTTACCTGTTACCATAAAAGGTGATACTCTGAAATAGAATTGGTGACTGGGGCGCACTGTGGTGTAGAGTTATTTCCTGTTTGTGTGATGGTATAAAAGGATTGTTCACTACGTAATAAACGTCTTTGCACAGCACCATCTTGTGAAGTCCCTGACCCCTCATCAATCTCCGCAGCTTGGTGCAGGTAAGCAGGACACATGCAGACATGCAGTGGTCATGGCATTCAGCAGCTTGAGGAGAAAGGTTTCAGTGCCAGAAACTGAGACCATGGGAGGTTGGGGCTTGATCTGCACCCTGAGTTTGTGCAGCTGCTGCCGCCCTGAACCCAAGCACATCCCAGGCTGAGGAGGTGCCTGACACCAGAGTCAAGGCACAGAGATGCTCCCACACTCTGGGGGACTCCTGTCCTGCTGCTTTCCTCCCGTCAGCCTGACCTGACTCGTGCAGAGCCATCACATGGACCAAAGTGGGTCCTGAGGCAAGGAGTGGGGGCCACGCATGGAATCAGGCGGAGCACGCAGAGACAGAGCCCACCAGGAGAAAAACACCAGCTCTAAATCCTCACACACCTCACCTGCACTTCCACAACGCTTCTGTTGCTGTGTCTGAGGGGGAACCATGCCCGTTATATCAACACTCCTATCTGATATGATTAATGAGTATAAAGTAAGGTTCAAGCTTTTAATTAAAAACGCAATCATAAGTTACTGAACAGTGAAGGGCTAGCTAAGTTTCTCAGAAGTAGGTTATTTAATAGAATGAGATGCCCCAAAGAGGCAATGGGCCAAAAATCTCTCCTCAGTCATATTTTGTATTCAGGTACTGACTTTGATTTATAGCAGAGAGCAGAATTGGATCTATACAGAAATGAGCACATATATGTGTGCATTCCAGTGTGCACATATGGTGATGCCTAAATTTAAAGATTGCCTAAACTTTCCATTAATAGCCATTTTCTCCTGGTGCTTGTTAAATTGCCATACTTCGCAGAATGAAAATGCTTTGTATGTAACTGCCACACTTTAAACATTTTCTTGTGGGCAAAAAACCCCCTAAGAAATGTTTTGACAAGGTCAAGAAAAGACTTCAGGATCAGCTCTCTATAGGCTCTAGATTTCTAAGCGAGTTGGATTGAAAGTGGTTGCTGTGTACTTATCAGAGATCTGCCTCTTTTTTCTTTCTTAATGAAAATAGTCCAAATTTGACCATGTCAAGGATTTCAGTTCACCCATGTCCAATAAAGACTTGACAGAGGTTGACGTATTCCATAATTTTATCATTTTATGTTTCAATTAACTTAAAATGAAATTTACAATATAGCTTATTTGGTACATTTTTCTCTGGCCTCTGAACAGAGTATCCTCTGTCTACTTTTGCAAGGATGAAAAAGATGGAATATTTGCAATGAAAAGCCACGGGGTTTTTTAGAAAAAAAATTACTTAAATCATCCACATTCTCACACACAAATAATATCATATGAACACAATTATTTTACCTGAATGACTAGTCCATCAAATAAAATGTCTTATTGACCAAGAGTGTCATGTGAGCAAAACACCCAAACAATAATTGTATTCTAGAGAAGCTCCATTTTGGGGGCAATTAGTAGTTGCCTTCTCAATGCATCTACAGGTTTTATATTCTTATCCATTTCTATTCTATCTAAAATGACTATATTAATCATGGAAAGGGAAAACACCATCAGATGCCTTCCACTTTGTTTAAAATGATAAAACTAATGGGTAAATGAATCAACACTGAGTGGAATGGTTGGCTTTCTTTTTGTGTGTGTGTGTGTTTTATGGTGCCATTTAAAGGGGGTAAGAGTCACAAATTTCCATGCTGAAAACACTGAAGTAATCACAAAACAATGGGTTGGAGGAGAGGAATCCATGACAAGAGTTGTGAGTCTAAATCGCTTATATTTAGGGCCATTTTTTTATACATGAACAGACTTTCCCAGGAATGCTTGTGTCAAGCACAGAAATTATTCACCTAGAAAAAAGTCACATATGGTAGAAGCAATGAGAACAGGGATATATCTCTCTATATCTATCTATATATCCATATATCTATATATCTATATCATCTATCTTTATCTATATCATCTATATATCTGTATCTATATCATCTATATCTATATCTATACCTATGTCATCTATCCAATCTATATCATCTCTTTCTATCTATAGCATCTATATCTATATCATCTATATCTATACATCTCCTTCCTATAAGGAAGGAGAAAATGCAGTGGGTTTTGTCCCCTACCAGACTTTGGGAGCCTTTCTGACCATTTCGCATTTGCTCACCCAATTTAGCCAGAGGTTTTTTGGTTCTCTTAGCAAAAGGAGCTAACGTTTGGGACAAGGAGCATTTCTAGAAGCACAGACTGGCCAGCCTGTCGTTCTAACCGGGTAACCTGCAGAGCTGGGCCTTTTCCAGACACATCTCATGCTGTGCCAGAGGCTTCCAAGGACATCCCAGCCTCTCTCCCAAACTGGAGGCTGAGCCTGTGAGAGCTGCCTGCAGCAATAGTTACAGGGCTGGGGAAGCTGCTGCTCACAGGACAAAGCTGCCCTGGGGGAGCTGCTGCCCCACGGATTTTGTTGTCTCCTGCGGAATTTGTCCCCAGCATGAGCCGGGGTTTGCAGTTTGCTCCAGCCTTTGTGTGAGCTGCTGCAGCTCTGACCAGATGATTCTCTAGGAAAGGATTCCTGCCTGGCTGTTCTGGCTGGCGGCCAAGCCCTGCTCCTCTGGGTCTCTGTCTGTCTGTCTGTCTGTCTGAAGTCTCCAGGAATGGCTCTTGCAACTCGGCCTCAGCAGCTTGTCTCGGATATTCCTCTTGTGCTCCAGAGTGGTTTTGTGGTTTGCTGTGAGAGGAGGCAGAAAACATATAAAGCCAGCAGCTCTGGAATTGCTCTTTAACAGCATTTAGGTATTTGATAGTACTTACTCCAAGCATTCTTTGCTATCTGTTCTTTTTTTCCCCATAAAAATAATAAATAACCAGTGTAATAAATTGTATTCCTGAATTATTAAAAAGGATCTCCAGGTATGCTAAAGATTTGTTTATAATATTTCAGAAAACAACATTTCAGAAAATACCATTTAGAGGATGCTTGTTCCCCTCTTAGACCAATTCATGTCTCTGCAGGAAGCATTTGACAATCCTTTTTGACAGCATTTTGATACTCTTTTATTGTTGTTTTCTTTTAAAAGAAAGTTAAAGATGGAATCAAATAAATTTTATTTAACTTAGATGATGCACAAGCCACTCCATCTCTGCAATGACAAAGGAGAAAAGTCACACCCAGAGAAAAGTTGTTGTATAATTTCTCTGTATCTTATCACCTCCCCAATTTTTTTTTGTTCCCAGTTTACTCACAGGGTACAAGAACTACATCATGTTGCAATTTCACCGCCAATCTCAGCTTATTCAGCTATAGTAGGTAGAGTATTTTTTTTCTTATTTAGTTCTTATCCACCTGCTTGGAAAACCATATTTTAATGCATCTTTAGCAGAACACCTCCAGGCCGTGTGTGTAGGATTCATGATCAAGTGACCCTGAGGGACTCCTCTCTCAATGTCTTTGGGCTGTGCTGTATCATCTGTTGCCTTAGTGCTGCCCTGGTCCTTCTGGACAATTTAATTTGCTAAACCAGTTGAATTCTCCTATAAATATGTGAGTAATCAAATTCTTCAGGAGGGATGGTTCCAAGTGTAGCAGATATGGCAGCAGATACCAAAATAAAGACACATTTAACAGAAATGGCAAATACTGCACTCAGTCAGACTCTTGTGCACACGTTTGGCCACTGAATGAAACATTTTGTACTGACAGATATTCCCTGGCAGTTCTCAGGTAAAAGTAATTCACAGATTCCATCACGGGCTGAACTCGAGAGGTGTTAAAGTATCATTTGAATAGACAAAAAAAATGTAACTAATGGTAATAATTTTCCTGCTATTTTTATTCATCTTTCTGATGGGGAGCTGAGAATTCTCCCTGAGTGGCATTGATCTTAGCTAAAATTTGGGTCTCTGGAATATAGAGAGCAAATAGCTGACTGCTGAATTATGCAGATGAGTTGAATCCCTGGGGTCTCTACAGGTGTCCCGAGGAGGCAGATGAATCTGACTAAAGGTAAAATACCAGAAGAATCAAAAACCCAGTGTAAATGAAAGAGATTTCTATTTGTTGAGCCAAGATTTGCTTAAACTGCAAGTTGCAGTGCTTTAAAAGCATGCTGAGAGGGAGCAAGGTGCTATTTTTTTGTGCTGCAGGGCATTCTTCCAGTCATTGGAGGAGAATGCACTACATATTCTAAAAAAGAATATTGTATCCATTCTTGTAATGCAGGTTCATTAAGCATCAGATTGATTTATTGTATTGTTTCCTTTATAAATTATTTTCATTATGTTTTATCACAGTACATGACTACTGCCCTAAGGGAATATGCAGGAATGAGCTGAATGGCAAGTGTAATAGACTGTTTTAATTAAAATAGTGTAATGCATATTTCAGCGCTATTAACAAAAACAAAATTGATTTTGTTTTCTGGGTAATTGAATATATTAAGGCCCAGGTGCTGGTTTTCCATTGTTTAACCCTCTGAGTTCAACTTCATGTGATGCTATGAGCAGGAATTCCTGGGGAAGAGGAAAGCATAAACAGAAATTTCAACAGTGAAACCCCCTTGATCCTTTCCAGTGTCTTTGAGTGAGCTCCAGGCAGTGAGGACACCGAGCCACGACAGAGAAAAGCCCATTATTCCTCTGCACTTTTTAACCTGATGGTCTGTGGAGACAGCAGTCACTTGCCACCATAATTCCATTAGTTAATGAACACTTCAGGAATTTGTCCATCATAAGAAAGACCCTTTAAAATTGCAGTCAATCAATGACACCTACTCTTCTAAGTGGCTTTCTTTTCCCCTTTTTCTCTTGATTTATATTGGCTATGAGTCTTTTTTATTTCCTTTACCCTCCAGATACCCAAAGTTTACCTTTTAGCAAGAAGATGCATTGTGCCAGACGGTGACAGACACAGGGAAAATCAGTTAATGATTTCTGAGCAGAAAAATCAGATGAAAACAACCAACCAGTGCAGGAAATGAACAGCGAGCTGGGTTACACGACCCATCTGTCCTTGAAAAGAACCATTTTACCTAATGATTTTTGTCTACCATACCCTAATTACCAGAACCTCCCCCCCCTTTCATCAATGGAATTTTCACTGGAAAATACTACTTTGCCATAAATATTGTAAAGGGTGTTTCTGATTCAGCTATGATGGTCCCCTGGATTTTTGGCACTTGTCAGGGTGGAATGTTGTATCATCAGTTCTGAGGCGTCTATTGCTTATAGCAGAGGCACAGTGGATACAGAAGATCTTATCTCCCATTTTATGGGGTGAAAAATTGTGGTTTTCAAAGTAAATAGTAGAATTCCCAGGAGCTGGTTCACCATTTGTAAAGACTGCCCTATTTCCCAGGGATATGCAGCTTGCTAAAAAGGAATGGTATTGTGAAATTAAGAAATAGTAACTGTAATTTTAGCTATGTGTTTTTAAAGGAACCAAACCAAACTAAAGCCACTCCAACCATCCTGATGCAGTATGAACTATGGTAATGTCTGTCTGGGATATATCTATATAATTTAGGAATAAATCAAATGGCTGAACTGAAAGATAAGTCAGAAATTCAAAATAAAGGAAAGCCAGACAGCACCAAAAGAGTTACTGCTGCTCCACTCAGTTACTCTGGGGATACCCAGGCAACACTAATCATGGTAGCAGTCTGAAGATGTTCCCTATAAATCCTGTACCCTTTAAAATAAAATATGGGGATCTTCTTTTCCCTATCAAAGATTTTCTGTTGGAACTCATTTACTCAACAAGAGCCTTTTACAAACGATGGTCCTGCTTTCCCATCAGGAGAAGGCCATAATTAAACTGCTGAGTCATCACTCTGTGGGTTTCAGAGGAAATCCCTGATTGCTTTAAGGCACCTGCTGCAGCTCCTCGACTCATTTCCCACAGAAGGGTTGCAGATACAGATTGATTCCAAATAGTTCCCATAAAAGAACAGACCAGTGAACTGGTTTTACATAAATTTCAGTCTTTAGAGTTTCTCTTCCTCTGCAATTAATGAGATCTGGCTGAATCCCCAGTTACTTCTGGGTCGTGATTTATAAAGCAAAAGCTGGGATTCAGACTTTTTGAAAATGATTTCCCACATTTTCTTGTTCTTAGCTCATTTCTGACGGTGCATCTCCCCATGTTTCTTCCTCTTGGAACTGGTCACCTTTAATCCATTACAAGATGGTTTTAATTATTAACAGGAATATGCTGAACTGTACTGAAAAGTATTTAAATACTACAACATGACAAAATTACATGTACATTGGCTATTTCTCTATTTTGATAAATGGCTATTAACTATTTAACCTTTCAATATTCAATGCTGGATTCAATCAATGCATTAAAACAATCTAAATCATAACATTCTGAGATTAATATATACTGTATATGCTATCATTAGATAAAACTATTTGGGTGCTCATTTGCTATATAAAATTTTTAAAAGAAAAGATATGTATAAGCAAAGAGGAATCACAGCAATGAATTTAGATTCAGTAAACAGATTACATCAGAACAGAACAGAAAATTTCATTCTGAAATATGTCCAAATATTCCAAATATATCAGAGGTTTTGGAGATTATTTTTAAGTGCTGCTCTAAATGAACTATAATGATCAAATAATGCCAGAAAAACTGTGATAATTTAGGCAGATGAAAAATATTTCACAATAAGGAAACTAATATTTTCATAGATAAGAATATTATAGAACCTGGATGTAAAGAGTTTAGCTCTGGAAGAAGAAATAAGTCTTCATTATTCATGATCAAACACAGTTTGTATCCTCATGTAGATTGGGGTATTTTTGCTCAACACAAATGTTCTGTAATAAAAGAATAAGGCCCAAACTTAAAGCACTGGCTCAGAAAATAACATGTTCTTACTGTGCCAGTAAATGCAAGTAAAAAAGGAATCAAAAGAGGTACGTTTAGAATTAATAAAAATCTAACCAGCAACTAACTGCCAGGGCTAAGGCACTGCATTTACAAAAGACAGGGTTAAAGACAGTTTTCATTTTGAGTATAACATTTCACTGCAGTTTGGAAGTAAAATAGAAGGGCTGCTTTTTAAAGGAATAACATGAAATAGTTTCACTCAAACATGTGGTCGGGGAGCTAAACTTTTGCACTTTTTTTAGGTGACCCGTGTTTGCAAAACACAAAAGATAATTCAGTTTGTTCAGAAACTCACTCGAACCTTTCTGGGTCAAATCTTCACCTTCGTCAGGGAACATTCCCATTGAAGTCAACCTTTAGCACTTTCTCTTCTCAAGCATCCAGCTCTGGTGTATTCTGTGAGGAAAAACCCTCAGATGTCTGTCTGCAGAGTGTTCTGTGCAGAACTGCTGCAAGGAATAAAAATGGAAGCAAATACACTGAGCAACCCAGGTTGCTTTAGCAAGCTCACAGCTTCCATCGCTGCTGGAAAAGAATTACAATTTTTTCAGAAGTACCCAGCCTTTAATGTGCTTCACCAGAAGTCCTATAACAAAAATGCAGATTTACCTTAGAATTTTTTTTAAAATTTGAAATGCTACACCCTTTTAATTTATATTTCATTTATATTTTGTATTTTTAAATACATTTTTACATGTCAGTCTTGAAAATGGTTGTCCATTTGCAAAGTTCATGCAGGAGTAACCCCACTAGTCACAGTCCCCAAGGGAGCAGATGGACAGTGGCCAGCAGACAAGAAATGCTGTCAGGGATCTCTTCAAGGCTTTTCAGACTCCTTAGAGGGTAAAGTCTCCAAGATTCAGGTAATAATTTTTTATTCAAGCTTGTAATTGCACAAGTTGTTCAGTGCCCAGCATACTGGGTGTCACTCCTTTTGGAATCCCTGTTATCATGATACATTGCGTTATCACAAAGCCCTGCAATCAAGGATTAATAATGTAACCATTAAAGTTTCTCTTACTAGATGAGACATTCTCTCCTAATCTGGGCCTGAACCTTGTCGTGCCTTTCTTTCTGTCCTTCAAAGTCAGCCAGCCTTGCTTTTCTGAAGTCAGAATATCTGGCAAACAACCTCTCTGCTGCTCTCAGACAAGCTACTAATGGAACTTAATTTTCCATAAGTAGCTTCTGCATCATCTAAGTTGAGCTATTCCTGTCTGCTAATACAGTCTGCACACACTGACTTGCTTGTGTAGAGCTTCTCTGAAGTCCAATCTACTCCAGCAAAATATGATTGTGAAGGCTGAGGTTTGTGCAGCAGCTTTGGCTCTGAACCAGAGCTGGAACTGAACAGCTGGAACAAGCACTGATCTGGCAGCAGATTCAAATCAAACTGCTGCGGAAACCTGTAAGAATTTAAAATCTTAGGCAATGAGTCTAGAAAAGATTTGGAGGGTTCATCTCTGGCCTACAGTCAGGCCAACCCTATGGGTGTGGGACCTTCTCAGTATTTCTGTCACATTTGTCCAACCTGTATCTATTTGCCCAAACTTAATCATATCTGGGAAGCCTGTGTCCTTAGGAAGAGGTGTTCTAACACACCAGCACGGACAGGTGATCTTCCTCACCCTCTCTTTGCAGTGTGTTGCTCTGGTTTAGATGTGCAAACATATGATCAAGGCAAATGGAGCTTGCCCTGTGCCCTATCAATATGTGCTTTACCCTGCCCTTTAATTAGAGAGGGCTGCTTGTCTGTAGCATCTCACTGCCATCTGCACAGGGTAGATAAGTTCAGAGCTGTCTTCCTCCCAGCTCAGCTGGAAAAATGTCATGGTTCCACATGAACAGAACCAAGCTTCCCAGGACTGGGCACAACAGAAGTGGACTTTTATCCTCTGGAACAAACCTATGCCAAATTTGTGTTCAGAGCACAGCAAAAACCATGATAGTAACATGTATCTTTCCTGTACTCCCAGACACAGGAAGAGTCTCAATTGGAACAGATTTGGAGGTGACATCTTGTATACTGAGTGTAGAACTAATTTTGTAATGTCAGAAGTCTCTCTGGTACTTTTAAAAGTTCATCTGCACAAGGCCCAAATTAACAGACATCTTAATTCTTCAAGAACAGGATGACAAGGACTGCACTTCTGGCTTAACGATATAGAAGTCATGCAGCTGGTTGGGAATCCTACCTTCCCCACTGCTGTGTGTATTTGAAAATAAGAGTATGGAAATCAGCCCTAAACCCCTGAGCTTGAAGACTGAGTCTTCAGTTTCTTGCTTGAATGACAATCGAATTACCATTTAGGCTTATTATAATTTTATAAACAGAGCATTTACTCTAAGCTGTAAAATAACTACTGAATCATTTTATGCAATGGTAGAAATAAACGCTGGTAAACTGTATTTGAAGCACATAAAACACAATTAGAGATGCAGATTAGCCTTGAGGAACGAGCTTGACAAGAAACCAAATGAATCAACTTCAGACAAGTTTCGCTAAGAGCTTTATGATATTCAGACTTCAGCAGTGCTGCTCTCCAGAACAGATAATTAAAGAATTAAGTCATGGTATCTATTTGCCAACTCTGGCACTTCTTTGTCTGGTATCATGCTACTCCCGTACCCATTTCTGTCCCAATATATCAGCTAATTTGGCTTTCACTTCTCCAAAGAAAATGAGGGGAATTAGTAATCATGGAGTAGAGGAAATTGTAGCAAATGCATCCTGCAGAAGCTGTTTCCATGAGTAGTCATATCCTGAGCTGGTGTCTACGCTCTGTGGTTAAACTGCAAGGATTTATTCCAGAGAAGCATTCTGCTCTTTGCTTGTAATTCTCTCCCTTGCTCACGTGCTCAGCTGAGCTGCTGTGCAGGCTCAGGCACTGCTAGAAGGGGGACAAGAGGACAGGAGATTACCGTGTTCACTTTCAAAATTGTGCAAAATAAAACTGGAAGGAACCAACAATGTTTTTGTCAACACCTAAGATTTTGTTTGCATGCAAGTTCCATTTCAGCTTAAGGAGTACCAGAATGAACCAGGTCATCCCTCTGTCTGATCTTTCTGGACAAATAGAAGTGACCAGAATGAGTGAAATTCAAAACAGGCAGGATGGAAGTTATATCATTTCTCCCCAAAAAACCAACCCCCAACAAACAAAAAACCAACCCCCAACAAACCATGGTAAGAGACACGTCACAACCCAAAATTTAAATTCAATTTAACAATGCATTTAAGTAAATGGCAGTACAAGAACATACAGAATATAGTGATTGAGCCGAGCTCGTACCTGGAACTGTAGACAACTATTCCCACTGTGCTATCCCCTCCTTTCAAGCTCCCCAGATGCTGCTGAACAAACGGACAAGCAGTTTCATGGGTAATGGCCCTAGTGAAAACTGAGTAGAATCATTATTTTTAAGCAAGTGTTCAGCAAGCAGACATCAGTCCCGAATTAAAGGTGCTTGACTCAGGTTTTTGTATATTTTCTGATAAACAGTCCCAAAATAACACTTGTGGAAAGCTGACCCCAGGCAGTCCCTGACTGGCCCTTCAACGTTTCCACTGGCTCAAGGATGTGATGTGAGAGAGAGAAGGGTGAATGTCAGCAGCAGCTTCAGTATTGCCCTGAGCCCACCGACTGGGGTGGGCAGTTTGTTGGAAGACAGGACAGCAAGGTCAGGAAGCTTCAGGCCATCTCCTTGGGTTTGACTCCCTTGTGAATGATAGGGATGTTAGGACTCAGGACCAAAAATTATTCACAGTTTAAAGCAGAGGGAATACCTGGAACTTCCTTCTATGGAGGTGTATACATTTCTTTTATTAAAAAAAATATTTAATAAGCACTTGGCATGTTCTAAGCTTGCCCTCACTGCTGTCTTGTAATGCTTTTTATCAGGTATTGGTGATGTTTTTTGGAATTAAAACAAAGACATTCAAAGAAACCCAGAACAGGATCTTTTACTCAGCAAGAGCTTTGTCAGGAACAGTTTAATTCCCTAATCTTTCTGAGGTAATTGTTTATGAAATGAGTCACCGTACCCCCAGGTCCCTCAGGTTACTGTGCGTTGCTCAAGACAGTCTGCATCTGTTTACAAATGTAATATAAATTACATAAGTGAAAATAAAAAATATTTTATGTGTAACAAATCATAAATATAATAACAATTTTTTCCTCTTCAAGCCCAAGGGGAAAACGTGAAGTGTGCAGACAGACTATATTATGAATAGAGAAAATATTAGATTATGTGACAATCTATTATTCTTTACACCTCTGATATCCTAGTCCAGAAGAAGAATCTTCTGCCTCCTCTCCACATCATAGAGTAGTTGGTTTTTTCTTTACTCCACGTGGAAAACCCACTGTAAAATCTACTAAACTACTGAAGTCTAAAGCTAAGCAAAAATGAGGCCTTTGTGACATAGGAAAATACCAGATTTTTGACATTCACATTTTAAATTAGGACATACAGTTGAAAACTGAAAATATTCCAAGGAAAAAACAGGCAAAAAAAATTTCATTAACTTTTATTTTAAATAATGTTGGAAAAAAATGTAGGTTTTTTCACATTAGCCTGAAATGGCTGGTATCTCTCACACACACACACACACACACACACACACACACTCCTACCATTTCAGTTTAATATTAAATTTTTCTTCTAGTTATTTTCAGACAGCTTCCTGGAATTTAAGGTAAAGCCCTGATGCCCTTTGTTGTGTTTTTTTATTAAAATAAACACTACCTAAAATAGAATAGATTTCTTTGGTAAAATTGAAAATATGTGTAGAAAACTTGATTTTGTGCACATTAAGGGAAAAAAAAAGACCAAAACAACCCAAAACTGCAGTACTTGAAAAAATTATTGCCTTGTGTTCAAATTATACCAACACTTGTGTTCTCCACTCCACAGATTCTGCTCATGGGCATCCCAAAACAAAGCAAAGGTTACCCAGTCTGCCAGATGTACCCACGATAACAAAGACAGCAAAATTATGCAGTTTCCATGTGTCGAAATGAGCTCAGGCACAGAATCAGCAAACAACAAAAGTAGTTGTGAATGAGAAATTATTTTTTGTAAAACAGCTGAATAATCTCCAGATTTTCAGCCCTGGTCCTCATGGACCTGGTTTTCTCCTCGTGTATTTTATACACTTAGAAAACATCTTCAGAACAAAACTTAGGAAATAAAAATGCATCTTTTTACTGGATACAGAGGGATTTGTTCCATGGATAAAGTAAAGGGATTGAGTTTATGGGACATTTTAAGGTTCTCCACTTTCATTTCAACTAGCTCCCCACAGTTCTTGGCTGACTTCTTTTTTGTTCTCCACCCTGCTGCATAGGATAAGGGCTTGATATAAAACACTGTACTCTGAAGGAAGGAGAAGAAATGACTAAATCACATAACTGCTTCTTTTTCTTATACTGACCTCAGACCAATTGTTTCTAATCTTTACATGGCCAGAGCTTTGCTGCTCCTTTTCAGATTGAACAGGTATTTGCCCGGTATTTTTCCAGCTCAAAGTGTCTGATGAAAGACACTCTCCACCCTGCTTCTCTTATATCCTTGGATCATGGGTGCACCAGTCCTACTGTAACAGATGGAAGGAATTCTGTGGTCCCTGTCTCATCACCTGAGGAAAACCAGTAGCTCAGGAAACTTTTGCCTTCTTCACTTACCCTTCTGAAAATCACGAAGAGAGATTGATAATGCTCCTGCTGGCCTGAAAGGCCTAAAGCCCCTGGGAGGTCTTTGCAATGAGAAGGGATAAACTTCACTTCTGATCTTGTTTGCAGGTTAGAGAAGGTCTCATATGAGATCTTAGTCTCATGACTCGGGCACGGAACAAAAATCAAACGTAGTGCTTGTGTTCAGTTGTCTGTCTGCAAATGGAGGCGATGCATGATGGTTTTTCACAAATGATGTTCAAAATCACTAATACAAGGAGAGGCTTTCCATTGATTTCAGCAGCATCTGAACCATGTTGTCAAAGGGAAAAGAAGGAAAAAGAAAAAAATTTAAAAAGAAACTAAGCTATGCTTGAGACAACAGGTGCAAACAGAGGTGTTTTTTAGACCACTGAAAAACATATCTGAGTTTTTATGCATCTTTTGCTTTCTTTCAGAAAATCTGGGCCTTTCTAGCCTGAGTGTCATGGGGTTTTTCCTAAGATTTAAATACCTAAGGAGTGTTGAAACGGGATCTAATCTCATAAATCACCCAGGCAGCTCTGCAGACATTCACCTCTTGTTCCTTTCACTGAGGTGAGGTTCAAGCCTGGTTGGGCAGCTCCAGAGTTCTGCACTCCGCAGTGCTCTGTCAGCACCTGCCTCCTGCTGCCCATCAGGGCCTGGCTCAAAGCTGCACAATTCCACAGGGACAATTTTACCTGTTGAGCTCAACACCATTTCCTGCTTTCTCAGCCTTAGCCCCTGCATTCTGTTTATGCTTGGGTTTTGAAATCTGATTTGCTGTATAACACAAGCCTCATTGACTATGGTAGCACAAGGCTGGTATTTAAGTAAATTAGTTGATAATTATTTCTAATATGCAGCAAAGTATTTATAGGAAATTTGGATTGTTTTCTTTATTCTTGCTAAAATGCTATTCAAGGAATCTAGCTGGCATTAATTTTAATTAGGAGGACATTATTCAGAACTAATAAAAAACATGAATAATAACATTTTCTTGTTGTTAATAAAATGCCTTTCCTTTTGTACTGGTCCTTTGAACAGACTTTTTCCTTTAAAATGTGCTCTTAAGCTGCAATCTGGTGCCACCTATTTGATTAATAACCAAGTATGTTAATTTTATTTAATTTCACCATTTTTGGACAGAATAGTCAGCTCTCTTATTCAGAAAAATGAGCTAATTTGGAAAAGCAAGAACTAATTTCAGACAAGTGCTTCCACAAGATGATTGCCCAGACTTGTGCATGCCCTGTTTCCAATGACTTCACAATCACATTAACTTCTTGATGGCTCCATTGCACTGCTGGACAGGCTGATGAAATGATACAGAGATGTTCATCCAAACCATAACCCAGCAAAGCAGTTCAGTGTATGAATACCTCAAACATATCTGTACTTCACTAAAATCCATTCAGCTGCTCACAGGTTCACCCCTATGTGTGCTTTGTTGGATGGAAGCCACAATTACCAATCTGCTGAAGTGGAGCTCAGTAAAATATATTGAGAGGAACCATCTCCGTGAATAAAAATAACAATTTGGGAACGTGTTAACCATAAAATTACTGGAATTTAATTTTCTCTATCATTATAGGGAAGGGTATTAAAAAATCTTCCCACATTGGTCTGTGTAGTAATTCTCAGCTGACTCTTGAGACTCAATACATAACTCACCCCCACGGCCTTTCCAGTGATGCCTGTTCTCAGTTGTTTGCTCTTTTTTCATTTTAACACAATTCTCTCCATCTTAACAGAACTCTAGGTCCATAATGTAGTGGGGGCTTCTCAGAACTCTTGAGAGGTCTGTTGCTATTCCCTCTCTCTGAAATGAGGCACAAACATCGACGCTTCCATTCCTGAGAGTCATCCAAGAGCTAACACAGCTTTTTCACTTGCTCACCTTGGGGAGGGACACAGTAAACCAGGATCTGCTGGGGCTTTATGGGCTTTTGAATATAGTACCTCTCCTTTTCCATAATTTGAAAGGAATCTCCTTCCTCCTGGTGATATCCCATCCCTACCACGCCTGGAGTCAGTGCAGTGAAATAAAGAGCAGCTTTGGTAGCAGCCACCTGATATGGAACTATTTCATCATGAACTAAAGAGAAGGGAGGAGCTCTGTGAAGAAGACTGACATTTAAATTGGTTTGGAAAGTGCTTATTAAAAACTGTTATAGTTTGGGTAAAATTATAATATTCTGGCTGAGATTAATTTTATATATTTTAAGTGACCTGATGATTCCATACTCGGTATGCACTGAACATGTATTAAATATGCTTTTCTTTTCCTATTGTTCTTTTCCTCTCTGAGCTGACTTGTAACTTAAACAAACCTCGTGTTTCACATAAGTATGCATAAGTATGCAAATAAAGCAACTTTAAAATAAATAGGAAAATAGAAATTATTTTCATTACATGGGAGTTGGAAATGGTGGAGTCTTCAGTCATGCTCCTTCAGTGGACATAAAGGACAGACTGAAGTCTATACTGAATGATATATTAAATATTGGGTTTATATCAGAGAGGATGGGAGGTAGATCACAGAGTAGCACCCATGATATTATTGTTATTATCCAGCACAAACTGTAACGAAATCATTTTGTTTAATAGAACTTAGGTTAAGGTACATATTTTAAACTAGACAATTATATCCTCCAACCAACTGTACCTCTACTTAAGAAAGCATCATAATGACTCCAAGACTGATGGGATCATTATATTATATTTCTGAACGAATTTACATCCCGATTGTCCTTTGTTTTAGGTGGCTGGGTAAGCATTAGGAATTCTCTGAGCTAGCAAGGCTCAGCAATTAGCATGTACTTTGTTTGACAGAAACAGGCAGCAGGGCCGCCCTGCCCCTGCCGGCAGCGCTTCGTCTCTCACCGGGGGATGTTCATTCCCGCGGAGCGCATTCCCTGGGGCTGGGATAACTCCAGAGGTGCTGGTCACGGGGAGGGAGCTGTGTTCCTCCAAGAGCCCCGCTACAGCCCTGTGCTGCAGGAGTCAGAGATGGTGACAGAGCCAAGAGCCCGTGGGACACCGAGGCTGCGGCTCCTGTCCTCCGCATGCTCGGGCAGCCTGAGCCTCTGCACAGAGCCACAACAGATGTGACACTGTCGAGAAGATGTTATTTACAGACAGGGCAAACAGGAAGAAATTAAAGGGCCTCGAATGAACTGAAATCAACTTTTTTTAACTACTTGTACTGGCTATATAATAATATTACCAGGTTTACAGATAAATTTTTCCTTTGTAGGGAAGCCTGGAAAATTCTGTTAGCAGAAGAGTGACCTCCCTTAGAGTTTATGAGGTTGAAAAACCTTACATAAACTACACTTCACTCCACAATAGTTCATTATATTTCCATTTTATTTAATTTAAAGCAGTGTAGTTTATAATCAATGAAGTTCCTTTGCTGAAGAGAAGGAGGCTTTAGCTTCAGAGCAAATACACAGCATTTTTTCATTTCCTTAATCTTGTGCTGTAGGTGGTCAGTTCCAACTGCTGCATTTGGCACTGGAAATTTGTCTCGTTTAAAGCCAAGTAAAACAGAGAATAGCTAAATTGAAAAATTGAATTTAATATGTTAAGTATTATGCTGCAGTTTACATAATATCAGTGTTCCCTAGAGTTATATATTATTGTTGTAACGTTCTTTGACACAGATTGCTATGAACCAGAAGTGATTAAAGGGCAGGTAGAAACATTAGATTTGCTCTTGGGGAAAAAAAATATTGAAACATGGAATAAAATTAATGTGATTGAGGATGATGCTACAGAGTGATGCAGTGACAGAGGCTCCCTGTGGCTGGGCAGAATCGTGGCTGGTGGGGCCAGAACTCACAATTTGAAACTAGAATGTGGGGATTGCAAGTGGCTCCCTGCTCTTTCTTTACTACTGACACAGACAACTCCTCAATGTCCTTTGCAGGAGGAAGAGAGCAGTATTTCGATAAGGGCCATCACTTTTCCTCTTGTCACTTCTCAGGAATTTGAGAATGCAGAGACAGAGCCGTGTTCAGCAGCACCTCGTCCAACACGTGTTGGGGTGATGGCCCGGACAAGGAGCAGTGCAGGCAGAGCAGCAGCACAGCTCTCAGCTGCTCCCACGGCACAGGACCCCTCTGGGAAAGGCACCATCCACCACCCTCCACTGCAGGCTGCACTGGCTGCTCCTCAGGACCTGAACTTTAATCAGCTCAGAGCTGGTTGCCAGCCTGAGGACGTCCCTGCACTCAGTGAGTTCTGCACAGCATTGCACAGCTTGTCCTGGGCTGGGAAAGCTGCAAAATGGCTCTGGTAGAACCAGCCCTGGGACACATTTCAGTGCCTTTGGGTGGCCAGGCCCTCGCATGGAGAAACCCACATTGATCCACGGATTGCAGTACAACCACGGTGCTTCCAGGAGCTGAGATCCCAGCCCAGCCCTTCCACCACTCTTGATCTCTCTTTAACTGCCATATTCAGCAGCTTTTTCATGGACAAGCTCTTTAGTTTGTGTACTCTGGCAGATGAGCTCTCACTGACCGATTCTCCTCAAAAAATATGAATTTTGAACCTGGGTTTCTTGTACTACTTTGCTGCTTAACAATGACCCTATGTCTAAAACATTAGTGCCCAGCTAGGGAAACTCTCTTCTTTCAAGATAGAACTGCCCTAACTCACTGCTAAGGTCACAGCCCTGAGGGACTTTTCTCCCCTTGAGCCTAGGCAACAATAAACCTAACATGGGTGTAATGGAGAAATGGAAAGTTGACCCTGGCCCCATTTTTAAGGAGAGCTTTGATTGGTTCACTCCTGGAGTCTGGAGGTCTGACTGACAGGTCACAGTCACAAACTGTTCAGAAAGTTCAGAAACTGGAAGAAAGCACAAGATGAATGAAAATAAGCAAATTTATCTGAATTTATTATGACTGACAGGTGTTGCTTTTAACTCCAAATTTATGCCACCTGAACTGTAGCATAATATTCAATATTTATATTATCAACTTCTCAAATATTCATTTCCTTTCAAAGCAAGGGTCTGAGTCCACTTTGAGTTCAAAGACAGGTTCAAGAAGAGTTTGGACAATTCTCCCAGGCATGAGGTGAATCTTGGGGTGTCCTCCACAGGGCCAGGAGTTGATGATCCTGATGGGTCCCTTGCAACTCAGGATATTCTGAGATTCTGGGAAAAATCCTCACCATGTTCACTGAGAGGAAAACTGGGCCTAAGTTTGCTATTTCTCCAGAACCATTAAAATGTTAAATGCTATAAAGCTTTTATATTTTTGACATCTAAGCAGAATAAGTAGATGAGCAAATAATTTTTTCAGTTAGCTTAGAAAAATGCTTGTCTTTTTAATATTTGAAAATGACAGCTTTGCAGTTCTATTCTCATTTTATCCATCACTTCTAATTGCAGAGTAGAGTGCTGCTTTCTCAACCGCCTGTAACTTCTCTGGTCATTTATTCCACTGCAAAAAGGGAGGAAAAGACACTACTCAGCGCTGTTTAATCCTTAAACTGCCTAGATTCAATTCTTGCCTCTTGAAAGCTGATATTTATTTTACTCTACTTGTGATTGCTATATTTCCTAATGGATACAGTTACAGAGAAGAGGAAAATTATGGTGCTTGTTAAGACATAAAAAATTGTGAAAATTCATCATGATTTATTTTTCAGTACTCCCCATGCCGAACAAATTGTGTTGTCCTCTTTCAGTAAAATTCTAACAAGAAGCCTGCACTGGAGTCTGGGAAAATTATCATCCTGAAGAGTAACTTACATCTCCAGAAATCAGCAGACTCTTGGAATATAGATAGAAACACCAGTTAGTACATGCAGAGCAGTATTTATCTGGGCTCTCTCCCCTGCCCAGAATCAAATGACTTTGGAATTAAAGCTTGAAAAATGATAAGTTGCAATGTTTAGGGAAAAAACCCCGAAATCACTGCAGTACAGGTCAATGAAAGAAAAAATGAAAATACAATAGCTTTACTGAACTAAATTCACATTAGCTGATTATCTGGTCATACATAAATATTTATGACAGAAATTGCATGGATATGCAATGCAGAGTGGAACAGGAGAGAAGGAGATGATCGGATTTCTGTGTGTAACAGGACAGGCCTGGCCCTGCTGTCCTGGCTGTGTCCCTTTCCAAAAGGGGATCCCCTTACTGATGGCAGTAACTGAGTGCAGTGAGAGCTGCCCCTGGCCCACCAGGGCTCCATTTCATCCTGCACAGCTGGCCACAGAAATTTCAAATTGCTCAACCACTGTGTTATCAAAAATGGATTGGTATCATTCTTTGTCTCATTTTATATGTTTTAAATTAAGGTTTTCTGCATCAGATTTAGGTGTACATTTTCTTGCTTCTGTTTCTTGAAAATTGAGCTCATATTGAGCTCACCATCAACCAAAGCTCCCACATCCCCCTCTGCAGGGCTGCATTCCAGCCTCTTGTCCCTCAGGTCACAAGTACATCCAGGATTACACCATCCCAGCTGCAGAATCCAGCATAATTGTTCTCAGTAGAAATTGCTTTCCATAGAAATAAGCCAAGATTTTTATCAAATATATATCTTTATTATTTTACACTGAACAAATTATGGTGAAAGCATCTTCCCAAGCTGTGGGATAAGAGAAAATGAAATTTACTGTGAGAATTTTGTATCACAGCTCCCTGCAAGCTGAGCATACCTGTTAGCTGCTGCTGATGTTGTATCATTATTATCCTGACATTTGTAATTCCTTTCTTCAAGGATAAACCACATCTTTCTTTGTTCAGCTTTTCTCAAAAAATATATAAAGCAAAGATATTTTTCTAAGTTAGTCAATGGATATATTATGATAATGTGTTTAAAATTCACTGTAACTCATTTTGTTGGTGTCAGTATTATGAGATACTCCATAAATTAAATTGTATTGTATTGTAAACCTGTCCAGTAGATCAATACATATTATGAAGTACCAAACTAATTTATTTCACTTTCCTCTTAAATGACAACCTAAGTGGTCTGAGACTGGATTATTTATTTGAAATAATTTTTAAAGAGAGAATTTCTTTTTTGGATGAAATAAAAAAAAATAATCAAGAAAGAGATATCTGAAAGATTAACAATAATTTCCTCTTTCTCTAACCCTATAGGATGGCCATTTTACAGTAGCAGCAGAAGTATGTGAGGGAAGCAGGGAGATTGATCCTGGGGCACTTTGTACAGATATTCTTTGGGTCAGGTGCGGCTCTCCCTGGTTTTTCCTGGCCAGGACCTTCAGGCACTTGTGCTTATGGTGCCTGCACTGCAGTGCAGGCTGAGCTCACCCCACTGCCCGTCACTGCTCCCACAGCAGTGCCTCTGAGATGCTCCAAGTGATTGTCCAGCTGCTGAAGAGACTGATTTCACATTTGGTAAATGAACCAAGTAGGATAAAATATCTGAGCAGTATGGGCAGGTGCTACTTCTCTTTATACCCTCTTAGGTCTGAGAGAATTCACTGAGACCAAGAAACTTCAAACACTTTGTACCAAAAATTGATGTCCTATTAACTTCAAGGTGTCTTCTGGTGGAAGGTGAACTCTTTTGCTGGTTCAATGTAGGATGCATTTGTCAGCTCTGTTCAGGCACACTGACAATCCCACAGTCAAACAGCTGCCTGCAATCTTTTAACTACCACAGGTACACCCTCCTGAGCTGTTAGCACAGTCACCTCGATTTACCACACAAAATAGTTATAAACATTTGAACTAAAGTCACGGTATTGGACCAAAAGCTGCTGCTAGATTAGGTCTCAGACTGGCATGCTACTGCTACAGCTTGCTGAAATGAAATAATTATGTTTGGGAGCTCTCTTTTTAAACAGCTCCATTTTCAGATCTCTCTCACATTGGGTGCTCACCCCAGAAGTAATTTGAAATTACCTAAACCATTTGCAATTTCTCTGTACTTTGGCAGCACTGTGTTAAACATATGATTCTTGCTAAGTCACAGGATACAATGTTTATTCTGAGATGTCTTGCACTTTCCGTTTCAGAAAAGCAGATCATTGTTTGCTGGCATTTGAACTGAACATGGAGTACTAATTTATGCCAGTAAAGTCCTGAATTTGCTTATTAAATGAGAGGGCACCTGGCTGGTTCTTACTTCTATGCACACATGTTCAAAGCAAAGTGTGTTTTTTAAAAAAAATTCACATTTAATCTTTTTTCCTGGAGTTGCAAGTGAGTGGGAAATGATGAGAGTCTTCACAGTCCTTCCTTAAGTGCACAAGCAACAGCAAATTAACTGTGAAAAGTCAAGCATTCAGGTTATTGTATCCTGTTCTTTCAGCTTATTTTTATTTCCATGATTATGAGCTAGGAATTATCTTTTCCTGTTCCTTCTCTTACACATCTATGTTGTTTCTCCAGGCTGTGCTTAATCTGTTATTTTTCTGCTGAAACATCTATGCTCACATCTGTCATACTCTGTCATATCTCCCTTCTTTCATTGCTGCAAGATCTCCATCTCTGGTTTCCCTAAATTTCAAAGTCCTCTCTCCAAATCATTTAATTAAACCTGTATTTAAAATATGTCCTTCAGCAATCTTGGCTTGATCAGCCTGACCCCTCTGAACCATCAATTACCCTTGTTTTATCAAACCAGGTTCAGGCTTCCTACCTTTATCTTAAGACATCTTAATTCTTTCTTTCTGCAATGTGTCTGTCTTAGTCTCCCAGACTGAGATTTATGAAAAGTACTTGGGCATTTTCAGATGAAAGAACGCATCTGAGTGAATATTCACAAGCACCAGCTCCCTAATTCCCACGGGGAGTCGCAGCCATCCATCCTCCCTGTCAGGACCATCCACGGTCCAGCCCTGCAGGCTCCTTCCACGCCCTCATCCCCGGCTCTCTTCTCCTCCTGGCAGGAGCCAACTTCCTTCCTTCCCCTGTGTCCTAAGGGAAACAAAACTCGGTGCCATGCAGGTTGTGGAGAAAGTCAGCAGCAGTTCAGAGCACTGCTGCACCAAACGGGCTCTTCCATTTCAAACAAAAGGTTTTTGGGGTTTTCCAATTAACCATAGCACAGCTGAAGAGGTGCAAATGAAGCGCAGGTTAGAAATCCAGAGAGGCTGCTACACACCAATAATGGCAATTCCAACAAGGACTTAGAGCTCAGTGCGAGAGCCTCTTATTTTATGGATTTTTCTATGGCTTTGAAAATCTTTTTGTGGCAATCAGGAATGAAGGCCTAGTGTGCCAAAGCTTTCGGCAAACTTGGCACTTTGGCAAAATGTTCGTGTTTGGCTCAAGAGATTAAGGTTTTCCATGTATTACTCTCATCTTCCAGGAAACCTATTCTAGAGTTTAGAAATAATCCTGTGAAAACTTCATCAAAGTGTCTATTGTTGCCAAAATGTTCCAGTTTTGGCACAATTTCAGTTGGAGCAGAAAATGTTTCATTGAAAAAATTCTGACTAGTTCCATATATGTCATTACACTCATTAAGTGCATATGTAACAGTAGCTGAATTAGGTATCTGTTTGCACACATCAAGTCATCTGAAACATTGTGTCATCTGAAATATTACGAATTCAAATAGAGCTTAAGTGTTGGCTGAGTAACAGCGTCATAAATTTTACTAACCCTTGATCAGAACTTGATGCTCATTATAACACGTCTGTGAAAAACATCTAATTGAAACATCAGGAAATGGTCAGAACACAAATGAAAAACATTAGCAAACAAAACAAAGAAAACATTTTAATTAACTTAGAATAATGCATTAATGTGACTGACAAATGAAATTGCTCTCCAAGTCCTGACACACTTTATTTATTTGAACCCATAACAGGATTATTTCTCAAATGAATTAATTTTCTGTTGATAGTAACATTAAATTTTGAGTAACACATGAAGGCCTACAAATAGTTTAATACAAGGGTTTAGGTCACCAGCATCCTGTAATCAGGAACAGTTTCAATTAATATAATTACACTATATTTGTGGTAAAAATATATATAACCTTTTTGAGGTTTTTGTACTTAGCTGATTTTTCTGCTAGCTCATGTAAAAGTAGTCAAGTGTTCTCAGTCTGTCTGGCCATATGAAGAAATAATGAATGTTTTCCAGACAGTTACCAAAATAAAACATATTCATTTAAAATGTGACTAAAATGGTTTATCTGCAGTAAAGTCTAATGCATTTTAACTAGCTCACTGCAAAATTTAGTTTAGACTTAGTTAACCTACTTTTTGCTTCTTACATGAAAAAATTCTGACCTCAAAAAGATTCTGATTGGGAACATTCCATTTTGTTTCTCCTAAAAAGCAGCTCAGGGTGAATCAGAAGCACACAAGGGAAAGCAGCCAGTATAGGGGGTCCAGCGAAAAGGGACATTTTGTTCCTGTCCAGTCATCCTGGCCCGAGAGCCAGTGACCCAGGACCATGTCCATGATTTTTGAGTATCTCCAGGAATGGAGACTGCACAGCCTCTCTGGGAAGCCCATGCTGATCACCCTTGGTCACTCTCATGGTTAAAAAGAGGTTGTAGCTGGAGCCTCCTGTGGTTTAGTTTCTGTCCTTTGCTTCCCCCCTGTCACTGGGCATCACCTTCTTCAGATCCTTGTAAAAGATCCCCCAAACCTTTTCTCCTCTAGACTGAACAGCCCCAGCTCTGACAGCATTTCCTCAGAGCGGAGATGCTCCTGTCCCTTCATCACCTTTGTGGCCCTCATTCAAATCTCTCCAGTATCTGTGTCCCTCTTGTTCTGGGGAGCTCAGTGCTGGACATGCATGGTCTGCATGGTGTGGTGCTGAGGAGAGGGGAGGGATCACCTCCCTCAATCTGCTGGCACCACTCCTAACGCAGCGCAGGACTCTCAGCATTCCTCCTGCAAGGCCAGGTTTCTGTCTCCTGGTCCACCAGCACCTCTGGGGCTTTTTCTGCAAAGCTGCTTCCCAGTCAGGTGGCCCCAGCCCCATATTGGTGCTTGGGAATGCTCCTTCCAGGTGCAGAACGTGGCACTTCCTGAGGTTCCCGAGATGGGCCCTTTCCTTCGCTCTCTGGATGGCAGCTTGGCCTTCCCATAGTACCAGCCATGTCCCTCTGTCTTGTGTCCTCAGCACAATTCTGGATTTTTTACTTCTCCCTTTGTAGAAACTTAAACATTTATGCTATTTTTAGAATTTTTTCAAACCATAACCTAAAATTTCAGGCTTAAAGTGTAGTTTAGAGAATTACTTTAGGCTATGGAAATCTGTATCTGATAGGAAAGACATAAAAGAGGTGTTAGAGAGCTTGCACTTGCCATAATTTTCACCAGTACACATACACCTTTATAAATATTGAAAAAAATCTTGTCACTTTTATATCACTCAACTACTTAACTATGAACACTCAACAGTTTCAGCTTAGATAGCTATCCAAAATAGCTTAATTACTCTTCTTGGTTATGCAAAATAGGCTCAGGTTATACAAAATAGGTGCAAAGGTGTCAGAAAAACATTTTCTTTAGTTAGCATTAGGATTTTGTACTTCAGATCTGGCTTAGAAGAGAAAAAATAATAAATGAAACACTATACAATAAATGTGAAGGATTTGTTTAACAACACAAAATTGCTGTTTGGGTTTCAGTTTTGGTGAAACACCAGACTGACTAATTTTCATTGCTTAGGCACATACACAAATACACCAAACCTCAGAGGCAAACACAGCGTGTCTGCCAGCACCGAGATCTTAACACACCTGGCAGGCCTTAAGCAATTTGCTTAATAAAACCTGAGGAACCTTGCCTGACTTTCCCCGGCTTCTGATGCCCTAACTCACCCTGCTGGGAAGACATCACCTTTCCCCTGCTCCCAGACCGTGCTGGGCACAGCTCCTCCCTCCAGCTCTGGAATGTCACCTGCTGAGCTCTGGTGACTCCGGGAATTCATGTGCTGGGCTAAAAGGTGCACAGAGATGGAGATCTGTGTCACTGATACCACAGCTCCTGGCCCTGAGGTGTTACACCCACAGCCCCCAAGAACTCTGCAGAACCAAACTCGCTAGAGAAGTAATGATTAGCTAGAAAAATTGAAAAGACTTTCCAAAATACATTATAAAATATTATATAACCCTCTGTCCCTCCATCAGTCTAACTTAGTCATGTGCTAATCTGACTGCAAACAGGGCTCACAGCATTTTGCAGAACACAGCCTGGTGCTGATGTAAATGCTGTCATGGTTAACATAGAGAACAGACCAACCCAAGTCTTCAGAAATAAATAAATAAAGGAGAATGCTTGTTCTTTTGACCATTGCTGACACGGTTTCCACTCTAACAACCTCTTTATATATTAGGAAAATGCCATTCTTTGTTGTATGATGAGTTCTCAAGTGTGTTTGTTGTGGGACACTCATGTGGAGTCCTTAATATCAGCGGAACTCCAGGAGGTGCAGGGCTTGGCTCAGCCCGGGCTGAGGTCTTTGCTTTGGGGCTGTTGGACTGTAAAGTGGAGATAATAAGAATGATAAGTTTTACTTTCTCTTTTCCATTCATTTGGCACAAGCGCAAGAGGATCCAGGTGAATCAGGCCCTTTGTGCAATGTATAACTTACATGATCTCCAGGAATGGTATTTTCGTGTAGGAACTTAGGTCAGCTGAAAACTTATTAATGCAATTCCTGTTGAGACATGATAGAATTCCGGTTACCAAGCTGAAAAAACATAATTTTATGATTTCTACACTGTTGCTGTACTGCAAGAGGTTTATCCGTTAGTGAAAGTGCAGATACATCTGAGCATATAATAAACCGAAAATAAGCTACCTACCCCACTCTTTTCAAAAGAACTAATCAAGTAGTACAAGGAAAATAAATGTAAATAAAATATTGATTAAGAACTAAAAGGATTTTAATTATATTACTTTCAGAAATAATTTAATTTAACCTAAACACACAACTGGGAGCAGATACTTTTCCGTAGCACTTTTCAAATTGCTAATTAAAATTTCCAGGAGGATATTCAAGTTTAGTGCCTGGATTTTAAAGATAAATAATATTTGCTTCAGTTCATTATGAATTTATCAAGGTTTATGTAGTGCCAGAATGTAATATTGCATGTACATTCTTTTAAAAACAATCAGATAACATGTATGCTCTGTGTAATACACTGTGGGTATAAAGTAGTTTTTAATTAAGAAAATTTAACGATGGAATGTGGTTCTGGTTACGTCTATCACATCTCATATAGATTTATATCTCCATTGTTTATGGAATTGTTGGGAGCTAACTGGTGCTTTGGTAGGATAAAATTTGTTATTTTATGTTTGTGTGCCCATTCCCACTGAGTGGCAACTTCACTATTTATTGGAAGAGGGGTGGACCCAGTTCTCTATTCTCTGCCATAAAGACTTAATCCAAAGCTCAGGGAAGTAAGTGGGAATTACTGATCACTCTATAATTTTGTATAAAGTTTGGCTTTCAGTGCTGCTTCCTACACCACGTTTTTTATTAGACTTCTGATTACTTACACACACTGCCAAATGGAACCAGACTACAATAATAAAGATAATAATAAAGATGCACAAAACTTCAAAGATTTCTCTGAAGAAACTTTCACAGCTAGAAATTCTTCTTTATACCATTGAATTAAATTTCTTTCACCCTCTGTGGATGCAGAGGGGAAGAAAAGTGTCAAATTAAAGCAGAAAGGATGCTCTTGAGCTTCCTGCCCAAACACTTAAGAGAGAATAGGAGAATAAGCAGACCTCCACTGATATCCCTAACACCAGATTTAAGAGCAGTAGCAGGGTGTCCTCTTTATGCTGAAGTTGGGGAGGGGAAAAGATGCAGAACTGCCCTGAAAAAAAATCTGTGATACAGAGAACTCGTGTGTCCTTGGCCACTGCTCCCTCCGATCATTATGACCAGGCAGTCACAGAGCCTTTGACACACCATTTATGTGTATTTTGAAATTGTTTCCATAAAAACTGTGCCATCCATGTGTATGCTGCAAGGGTCAGTTTCCCTGTGCAGTCCCTGTAAATTCTGAAAGTTTCAAGTAACTTTTCAAACAAGTTGACGAGTAGATTTGGGGGTAACTTAAAACAGGAAATTGAGAAAAATATACAGAAACCCTGTTAGAGCCCCTGATAACTTGCAGCACAGTTCTGTGTATTGTTAGATACAAAGCAAAGCAAGGCTGTGACTCCTGCAGTCTATGGAAAGCTTTGGTCTGGGCTCACTTCCCTCTTCACCGGGAACACACATCTGAGGAGACCAGACTTCACAGCTGTGCTGCTTTTGCAACCCAAGCAATCCTCCCCACACAGAACCTGTGCAAGAGCCTTAAAGCCTTCAAATCGAAACTCCTTTGCTCTGTGTGGGCACCGAAGACGCCAGTCTGGTGGGTCAGAGTCTGAGGGCCATCTCCTCAGCTGCCTTTTCCACAGCTGAGTGCTCCCATCACGCTTTGAAGTGGCTGTACTCAGCTCCTGTGTGTGCAGGCAGACAGCTCTCCCAGGATGAAAGGCAGTAAGAAACTCAAGATGTCATTGGTAACCCTAATGCTGGGACAAACTGGGGAATGAGAGGAGATGCACTAATACTCCCCATTAAGCACTCCAGCTGACTGCAGCTATGTGAGCAGGGCAGGGGTGTGCACTTACACAGAAGCAGAGTGCCCAAGGACTGGGGAGGTAGGCAGAGCTCCCTGGCTGCTGTTGTGCACGCAGTGCACAGGAGGCTGCGGCACCAGCACAGGAGAAAGACAGTGAAACATGAAGTGCAAGCTCAGGGAGTGTTTGAACTGCTCTGTGTGCTGTGATGAATGCAGAGGCAGGGCTGGCATCAACAAATGCAAGTTATCTCTCTGCTGTTTTCATTACTTGACCCTGTCTGCAAAGCCATCCCCTCCCCAGCCAGCACAGAGGAAGCAGAGACAGGACGCTGACAGGTAACTGCACCAGCCTGGCTTTGGTGGCCCCAGCCTACTCTATTGGCCTTTCCCTGCCTCCTCCATGTAACCTTTAAACCCATAAAACCTGGACTCATAATCATATGTAAGATGTTGCTCATATGTCACTATGCAGAGTTTTATTAAGAAAAGTTTTATTCCTGTAAGTCATATCCAATGATGTAAAATTAATATTCCTGTAAACTGATCTTAGCCCAATTCAGTACCTTGATTTCAATTAAAACCAAAACCATTTGGGCACTTAAATGTTTCCTTTGATGTGAACAACAGTGACATGTTTTCCACTCTAACATTAAAAGTTATTTGGTCATTTACAATTTCCCCCCAAATATTTCTCCACTGTAAGGACAGGAAAATTATGCTCTATCAGGATGAATAAATCTGAAATGTGAGATGTTTGGATCCTACAGTTAACCAGGCCACATGAGCAGGTCAGACAGATGGTGACTGCCATAAATGAAGACTGTAGTACTTCCAGGAGTGCTCAGCAGTAAAAGAGAAAATGCCATTCCATTTTTGCCCTTTGAACCTGATCAACTGCAGCACAAAGAACATTCAGAGGGGATGGAAACATATATTTCTTACTCAAACAAAATAACTTCAAGCATGACTTCAAGCCCCCAGGGACAACCTACAGCTAATACAGTCATACAGTTGAATTTTCATCTGTCTGAATTGAAAATAAAAGTGCTCTAAATATTAGTATATTTTACTCTAAAGCAAGTGTATTAGGGATCAAAAATGTGCCTCCAAGGGAAAACAAAATAAACCCCCCTCAGTTTTATCAGTCCGAGTGCAAAGTTCATGGAACATCATTTATAAGAATACCCCGATGTATTCATCAGTCTGTTCCATTTGTTTTGTGATTTTGAATAAAGCTCATTTCTTATTTAGTCCCTGTACCTCCATTAAGAGAGGATGATGAATATGTATGTTTGCAATTTCCTTTGAAATCTGCACGGAAAGCAGGAGTGAACCCTAAATTCAGATAAATCACTGCAAAGGCTCAGTGGCTGACAAGGATGTCTTGCCTGAATGTGCCCAGTTGCTTGCACATGTGTCTGCTTATTCCTGGGCTTGACAAGGAATCATCTTAACAGCACAAAGACGACAGCCTTTAAACTGTGACCCAGATGTGGGCTTTCCATAGAGGCATTTAATTTCAAGAGCTTCTTTTTAATGTGAAGAGAGCATGGCTGCTAAAAGAAAAAAAAGGAAAAAATACGTGGAAGACATCAGTGAGGGAATATATATCCTATGTATCCTATATATTCCCTGACATTTGTTATAAGGTTCAATTCTTTACTGAGAGTTGGATGAATTCCACAAAGAAAGCTGGATGAATCCTACAGGACAGACCTTTTTGTTAAAACCATTTCTCTCCACCATATCTGTTCTTTGGCTGTTTTCTGTCTAAAAAGAGCCCAATGACAGATTGAGTTGTGTCAAAGCAACAAAAGCAAATCAGACTTATGAGGGGAAGCATAATAAACACTCAGGTGAGGGTTTTATCCAAACCTTGCCTTTTTCTGTGCAACTTGTGCTTTGTCTTTTTCTCAGCTCAGCCAAACTGCTGAGGAGGCTTAAGCAGAGGCAGAGACACTGCTGTCCAGCAGCCACCTAGACACAAGCTGCCCCTCTGTCACTCCCAATTCAGAGCCAAGGAGGTGAGATGAATTCAGCCCTCAAATTCTTTTAACTGGGACTGGGAGAAGTACAATTGCCAAGTGTGTGCCTGGAAACACTAGGAGCAATGTTTTGTACGTGAGCAAGTCTTGAGAAAATTCTCCTGTTTCCTGCTGCAGGTGTAAGGTGACAGGTAGGCACTCACATACTCTTACACTGACCTGGGGATATCTTTCCCTCAGAACAAAGAGCCGTGTAGGAATACAAATCCATATATTCATTAATTATGTCACCCAGTGAGCGAGCTGATGAGATTAAATATAGAGAAAATATTAATCACACTGTCCTCATTAGCATGAGGTAATGCTTGCCTTTGCTCCTGTAGCCCTTCAGAGTGAGAGGTGGGAGGAGACGACTCTTTGGTGTCGTGGGATCGTCTGAGAGCTGGAACGATACTGGGTTGAGGGAGTGGTTGTGGGATAGTCACTGCAAACTTGTGATGGTAAATATTTAGCTCAGCACGCTCCTGCAGTGTCTGCAAAATCTTGAGGATGGGATCTGTGTGAAGATGACCTCGAATTTAACTAAAATTACATTGGTTGAAAGAGACGCAGCAGGATGGGCAGGGAGGATACAGATGTCACCGGCTCTCTTGCCTGAAGCAATAATTGCTGAGGGCTTTGGAGACCAGAAAGAGCTGAGGATGTTGGGGCTGAAGAGTGCAGTGGATTCAAGGGCGATACCAGGTGTGGTAACAAAGGAAAGTACCAGGGCATGATATTGGTGTTGATGGTGCTGGGACGATACTGGGGAGAGGAGCGGGGAAGAGAGGCAGGCAGCTCCAGGCAGATGGGATTGCAGGTACAGAAACTGATGTGACCCACAGGGCTGCTGAGGTTCTCTCCTGCAGCACAGCAGTGGTGGCGAAATCAGCTCTGAGTCAGACCAAATGGGTGAAAGGAGCACAGCCCTTGCACTCGTGTGATGCTCACAGGGGAGACAGGAGGAAGACTGGACCAAGTGTGCTGCTCCTTCCAGTAAAGAAGGTTCAGCAGTCAGGATGGAATGTTGATGACCAGTCTGAAGGCACAATTTAGCTGAAATGTGCTTTCACATTTCCTTTAGGGTCCCAGTAGTCACAGTAACATGCCCTGAGAAGCACATAGCCTGAGGTGTCTGTCCTCCAGTGCCTTGGGAGTGTGATTAATATTTACAAGTAGGTCTTGGCAGGTCTTTGTAGGTTAGTAGGTAGATTAGTAGGTTATTTTGTAGATTAGTAGGTAGACATCACTTATTAGTAGATAATTATGCTGGTTAGTAATAATGCATAATTATGGTTATTTATTGGAAACCAGGCTGATAGTTTCTAATTGCTTAATGCAACAGAAACTGCATTATGCATGTTTCTTAAAATGATGGCAAATTCCAACACCTGAAGTCACAAAAAATGCTCATGAATGAGCAGATTATCAGAACAATGTTTGAATAAATATACAGAGCCTACTCTCAAACAGCATATAGATCACAGAAAACTAGAGTTTATTCAGACACTATTTCTGAACCCAAAACCCACTGACATTCCATGAATAAATTATTGATTAATTATCCACCTGGTCCTGGCAGGGTGGATTTGGTCACAGCCTTGCCACTTCAACTGTTTGTGCTTTCCCTTCTGCCGGTGAATTTCAACTGGCATTACAGCAGGTTCTGAGATTTTCATCTTCATGCAGCAGCTTGAGGTCTGATTTCCACTGATGGAGTTAGAGTGGTGAGAGGCAGAGGGATTTCTCAAGCCAGAATTCTGCCTGGGTGAGCAGAGTCAAACTTGTGTGTGTCAGTGCCCTTCTGCTCTGCACAACTGTGCTGTACCCCTGCAGCACCTACAGACCCTTCCAAATGTTTCCGTAGTTATTCATTTCTCCTGTGTCTTCCTCAAGCTGCAGGATTCATAGCCAAGCAGAAAAACTCCTTCTGTGTGAACTAAAGAGGGTGAAATAGGATTTTCGAATGTATGAAGGCCAGCCTAGATCCTTTGTTACTGAGACCTGTTTTTCTTCTATATGACATCTAAAAGAATGTCCTTCCTTCTTTTTAAAATTTTTTTGGCTGCTGACTGGACTGTTTACCACCCTACTGTTGTCATTCCATTTTGTCATCAAATTTTCTCTATGCTCTTACCACTGTGTTCTCAACAATTGTCAGTTAAGTGAGTGAGATAAGAACAAATTGATTTGGGAAAAAAACCAAAAGAGAGATACAGTATTTATGAAATAAGGGAGTATATCAGGCAGATCTAGTAGCACAAAAACTTGCCTAAGAATCACTTTCTGAATATTTGCACCCTCGTGGATGAGGGTCATTGAAGCAATTTTAGCTGTTGCATTTCACACTAGAGCATTTTAATGGAACTGAATCCCCCACTTATGCCTGAATTCCCCACTTATGCCTGAATTATGAAAAAATAGAATTATATTCTACAAGGATTATTTGTATGCAGCATCTGTGTTACTAAAATTCTTACTTGCTGAGAGCTTTTAATGTTTTCTAATTAATCTTTGTCTTCTATGTTTGTAAGAGTTGTTACAACCCAAGCCATTCAAATCACTTTGCAAAGCTTGAGACCAGTGAAGACCATGAAATTAATTTCACCTTTTATTCTCACTCCTGTGATGTTCCTATGATATTATTATCAAATGAGGAGTCTCCCAAATATGAGTCTTGCTCTTTATCCACAAAAATGAAAGACCAACTCTAGTGCTACCTTATGTACATTGTATTTAGGGTATTAATAGCCCTGCTGCTTTTAGTACATAAACAATTCTCAGGGTTAAACTCTGAAACCCTGGCTAGAGAAGAGAATTAAATTAAATGTCCGGATAAGAACCTGATTCAAAGGTTTTGGAAGACCACAGAAGACCTTTCAGGGATTTCAGATGGTTCAGTACTCAGTTTCAGAGTCCTGGCAGAGAAAGGGGGTAGACACCAGCTGATGTTTGTGTGGCACCAATGGAACAGATCAGGTATAGAGAAATCATTAAACTTCTTTTTTATATACTTAAAATCACATTAATCTTTCTTTGCTTTTTGCTCTCTTTTTGTTATACCAAACAAACCATGCCGAGGAAGCCCATTAATACACCTAATTAATATCTTCTACAACACAGTAGTGGTTAATATTTTTAATTCATTGTAATCAGGTAATCTCCCTAATTTCTGTGTCTTGTTGTTGTGAAACATGGAAGCATGAACATCTCCTTTTTGCTGAAAAAAAGTATCCTGGCACAAAGAAGGCCAAGCTGGGTGATTTGCTTGGCAGAACAGACTGACACTAACAGTGAGTGTTAATTGCTGAAATGAAGGCCTTTTAGAATATTTCAGAACTGCCTACTATCTGAATAATTAATTCAAAAAGTCAGCTTGTTGGGATAAATACATCTAAATTGCATCTCTGACATAAAACCACACAAAAAAGACAAATTAAAATATTCAAAATATCATCATAACTTAGTGTAATCTGCAGAAACAGGGATGTTATGTAGTCTTGTGGGGCCCTGACTGCAGTATAATTGAAATCTGATTATTCTGAAATAGGACACTGCAGCCTATTTGATAGTATTAATTAAATGAAAACCTCTGGTGTAAAGGGGCAATTTTGAGTTCTTTCAACACGTCTGAGAAGTTCAATAATCACCACTTCAACACATTCTGGAGTTTAATTGTGCTGGTGGGATACAGACAAACTTTTGATATATTTCTCTCTTCAGAGGGCCCAGACATTCACTTTGAAGTCCAGACTAGCCTGCACACAGATCCAGAGTTTGGGACTCGTCCATCCTGTCTAAAATACACCAGCACAGAGATCAGAAATCAAGCCCTCAGTTCTGGCTCCTATGCAGCTTGTGGGCACTTTGTGAGAACAAATACAATATAGAATATTTGGTAATATAAAAGTTGCAACTATGAATCTCTCCAACACAGTATAGTGCACATGGGCTCATGGCAAAAGTATAAAAGAAGCCCATTAATTGGAAATGATAAAGAAAGAAAACAAATGCTTTAAATGCTTGACTTGGATGGAAACTCCAGTGCACAAAGGGTGACCATGCCCCACGTCAGTGATGCAGCCATGAAAAACACACCTGTGGTAGTAATGAACAGAAAATACTGATGACCATGGCATAATGACCTGGAGAATGGAGAGCTTCTGAGCCAGACTGACCTGAAAGGAGATAAATGGACAAGTCTGCCTTGATATTCAATTTGGAATTCAGTTCAACTCAATTTGGGGTGTTCTTAAAGAGGAGCTTCCAATTATGCCCACTTCCCATTCTGTGGCAAGCTGGACTCCTCTCAGGTTAAACCAGGGTATATATTCAGGAATTCTCCATGCACTCCCAGTGCTGTTGGGTATTCAGGCCCCAGGCCCAGTGCTGACACTGGAGCACTATTACCACCGGCACAGCCCTGCAAGGAAAGGCTGTTGAAGCTGTAGAGCTTCGTGGAATTGGCTGGTGCCCTAAAATATTCCTGCTGGTTTGAACCACGAGTGCTGGACTCAAGCATCTCTCTGAGTTTGGATTGAACGGTCACTTCAGCTCCCACCCACACAATGCCGAACATATGCTTGACTTTCAAAGACAAAAGAGTGGGAAGTCAGACCAGAAAAAAGACATTACCTAACTGACTTGTTTAAGTGAGCTGGAACTAAGACCATTAGGGATGGTGTAGCTGCAGGCAGTGAAGACTAAACATTCTAACTACTCCAGGTTTGACTGTGGGCAGCGCTTTGCTTTATTTATTTTTTTTGTTTGTTTTGTTTTGTTTGGTTGGTTTTTTTGTTCTCATATTTTAGAGTCTCATGTTTCCAAATCTTTTTCCACAGTCAGCTGATTTTTCAATAACTTTGTTGTGCTGATTTTCCAACTGGGCTTCACAACTACTTTTAATCAATCAGATTAATTAGAAAAATTAATGAACCTGAATTGTAATAACATTTAACCAAGCTCTGTGAGTACAGAGCTCCCCTGTCCTGAATGACTGTCTCATGCAAAGATCACAGTCCACTGAATATCATTTAATTATCAACTATAGACAGAAGAAGTTTGTTAGCTTTGCTAATCAAGCACACCAAGCACAAATCAAAATCTCTTTCGAATGAACAAAACAAAAGAATCTCCTGACTGGAATCAGTCTGTAACTATGACACAGACCGAAGCATTAAGCTTCAAAATATAGAGATGGGTGCAATTTAAATGTTCCATGCTATCACGCAAGAGACATCCAATTACTGTCTCTTTCAAAATGTTAAATTAGTATCTATTCAAGGTTTAGAAATATTGGGGAATGTGATTCATAGAAATTTGAATTCAACATAGAATATGTGGCATACATGGAGCAGTTGAAATCCTTACATGCACAGGTATATTCACAGATGTGGGGAGGAAAGAAAAGGAATCCCCTCTCTGGCAGATGAAGTGCACCTTGGTGAGAAAAAAACATATCTGCAGTCTTGTAGATTTTTGACAAATGCCTTCAGAATAACCCTTTGATTAAAATCTTTTGAAGTCTATCTGGGATAGTTAGAAGCATTGTTAAATTATTTATGGAACACAGGAGAAGAACTCAGTGCAAAAACCAAATCCCAGGCCAGAGCTGCTCCTGGGCTCAGATTCCTGCGCTCCTGAGCAATAACTTCATTCGAAGGCCCCAGTTTCCATAACAATGGCACTCGGAGAAGCCTAATTTACACATTGCCACTGTGACACATCGCGTTATTCCTTGGAACACCAGGGTGCTCTGCTCGTGTCACATTACATTTGGGACACAATTAAAGTCACGGGCTGAGTCTGACACAGTTTTATATGATTGTCACACAGTAGATTGTGTACTGAATGATCTAAAAAGGAATAAGAAAAAAATAGTCCCGAAGCTGGCCTGGGCCTGGGAGAGAAGTAGGTGTTAAAGGTTAACTTTGTAACTATGATATGTACATGTGTATCCTGCATATGTCAACATACATAAAAAAATATACATGTCTGAGCATACGGCTTGCCACAAAGAGATTTTTAAATCTTACCATTTGCCTGTTGTACTCTCGCAGCACACTTTCCTTGGAGCCCCTTAAAGACACAAATTAACAAACAAGTGTAATCTGACAGAATAAAGAAAGTGAATTACCATTAAACATCAGACAAATCTGCCAATCCCATGCCTGCTGTTCAGAGCATTTGAAGTCATGCTGGCCACAATATGATATTTTCACACTGTCAAATTTAAAACCTTTCCTGTACTGCAGTGTATTTTAGAGGAAAGCTCCCTGGGCAGGTAACATTCCCCAAGGAGTGAATCAGAGCATCTCTGCAGAAGGATATTCTAACCAATGATTAGCCAGGGAAGCAAAGGTCCCTATTTTAACTTTGGTTATAGGCCTTAAAGAACCTGGTATGAACATCATCAATACCAGAAAATAATTTTTAAGAAAATCTCTTCTCATTTAGAATGATTATAGTCACCTTCTGAGGTGCAAAAAAATTTTACCGAACATTAATGTAAAATTCTCCAGAGGCAGTTGATGCCAAGTTCAAATAAAATAAGGATTTTAGGAATAGCACCTAATTAACAATTAGTAATACCCAATTAATAATTATGACAGTGGCAAGGATAGCTTTGATCCAGCCAGAGAGCTAAATAGTTCCTTTGACAAAATCCAGGAACTATCACAGTGCTTTATGGAGCATGTGATTTAGATGGAGAAGTTGTTATCTGGCATATAACAAACTTCTGAAATTTAATCCTTGCTCAGCTGAAACTGTTCAGAATTTGACATTGATGTCAGCACAATAGAAATTTTACTTCTATTGCATATGTGACAAAGGAATCTCTTGTTCTTTCATGTACAAAATAAACTAGAGCAGAGATTTTGCCAGTTTTTACCTTACAGATATATTTCATACCATTTCTACCATACTGCAGCCAACTGAAAGAATATACACATTTTCACAGGGGACAAACTAAAAAGGACACGAGTCACTGAGGTTTTTTTGCATTATTAGGACTATTTAGAACATTTTTGTTGGTGCTTCTGTACTACAGGGATTACATGAAGATATTATGCTACTACTTGGTCTTAAAGTAGCACCAATAGTTAATTTTTGATAGTGAGAAAGTCGAGGTTTAAGAATGCTGGTTGATGAAAATGCTTAATTGATAATGAGCAATTGATCCCTTTGGAGCCCAACATGAAACATTTAATTTATGCATTTCAAACCTGTGAGGAGTAAAATTCCTTGAGGAAAATATAATCAAAGATTGTTGATAGAAAGTTGAGGATTTGAACAGAAGTTTCGTGATACTGACACTGAACCAAACTTGAAATCATACTTTAGTTCCCTCTTCAGCACAAGAATAGCACTTTATATCCATGTATTCTGCTGAAATAGATACCACTGTGTGCTTTGTGAGAATTTACTTTTCATATTTTGCGGTGTTGGCATTGTTAGGGCTGATCAGACAGAGATTCACCCTAGAAACTGAATTTATAAAGCTGATTGAAGGAGGAGTAGTGATGTGTGTTATATCCTCGCATTGCCTGTGCTCTGCATACCTTGAAATTGTCCCGGGCACATCCCTCCCTGCTTCAGGGTTATCTCTGTTCCCCTCCCCGAGTGCAGCGTGGCCATCCCCGAGTCAGTGCTGAGCCGGGCCAGTCCCATGCACACAGCACAGCCCCACACACATGGGCGGGTTGGAAGCAATAAATCTTCTCTACTCAGGAAAAAAAGTATTGGAAGGAATTCAAATATTGGAGGCAATAGATCTTCTTGCACTCGAGCTGTACTTGAGCTAATAACCGTGGACAGAGCTTAGGACATTGGGGAGAGTGGTGGGAGAAAGGCAATCTGCCTCAGGAAAAACGTGGATGAGAGAAGCGTGGATGCAGGAGTGTGTGAGAGCCCCTGTGTGACGTCCCCCAGCACTGCCCACTCCAGGTGACACTGCACAAGCACCACCTGGACCTGCACTCTCCATATTCAGCCCCTAAAATCAGTGCTCAGGTTCAGCTCCCCAGGGAAGTCACAGGTGACACAGCAATCTTATGAGAATTACTGACTTAGGGGAAGTTTAGCAACTGGAGCTGGTTTTATGGTGCTTCCATTTTTAGAGATAATACTTGCCAAGTAATCCCAAGCCATAAAACTCGAGTTGTATAACAGAGATTAAGCAATATGGAAAATAAGGTAAGTACTCAGCTCACGTCTTGTCAGCATTGCAGTTGTTGGAGGGAGCAGGTTGTAGGATCAGCTATTTGGCCTCTCCCTTTTTTTAAAGTAGCAAAATACGCTGTCACATTAGAAATGATGAATCAGCTGATTATAACTGATCAAATAGTAAGCAAAATTAATAATATTTTTTTATTAAAACAGTGTGTTTCCAACACAGGCCTTTGTTTTTAAAAGGGTCTGAATCAATGTTATTCTTTTGAATGAGTTTCAAAGAGCAAATGCTCTTCCTACTCTTTTTTCAAAGAATAAATACATTTTGTTTGCAGGACCAGAATGAAATCTCTCATTCCTATAATGTAATAGAGCTTGTGCAGGGAGATACTTTTAACAACTTGAGTTATTTTAATATGTATGCAAATCCCTAAATCCACTGTGCTTTCTAGCCTTATAAAAGGAGATAGACTTCACAGATATTTCACCCAATTAGTACAGATACAGGTCAAACATGTGAACCTGCAAGACAGATGTAGGAAAAATCAGGATTACATGTACTGTAAGGCTTATCCAAGTTAATGGCTTTGTCAGAGGGAGAGCGAGTTGAAGACTGGGTTAGACATAAAACAGATCAACTCTATTAATCTAATTTAAAGGTTTTCAGAGGAAATAGAGGAACACTGATGGATTTGTTAGTAGGATACCAAATCTAAATCCCTTCCAATCCACCTCTGTTATCTTAGGCTCAGTCTTTAAAAATTATTCAGCTGACTTTGGGTAGGTTTGATCATTTTGTCTTATCTTCAAAGTATCTGTATTTTTACAAAATTCTAAAGTCTGCTTCCATAAATAGACAAACTGATGATGTTCCCTACAGGGAATATACACTGGTCTATTGTTAAAAGTTTTTTTTAATGAAACTGTATAAATTGGCATTTCTCCAGGAGCTGAGAATTCATAGGTTCGATCAGGAAAGGAGACAAAACAACATTGTAAAGCTGTGCAGCGCAAAAGAGGAAAGTGTTTCTTCTCCTGTTATTCCACAAAACTACCTTTAACAAAGAATTTTAGTATCCTCACCTGCTAGCTAGGAATAAGGGCAGTACAGATATGCTCCAAAAGTGAGATCCTTGGAGCTTGGCTTTACTGAAGGGTGAAGTGCAGTTACTGCCACAATGGCTGCTTCCTTCCCAATGTGTGGTTTTGCATGGAGGTAGGGAAGGCAATCAGCCTGTGCTCCTTGCACTTTTTGGTGGATTTCCTGGGGTTTCCTTCTGGGTAATCCTTTCTTTCCTTTGCTTGTTCCAGGGCCTCACAGGTGACCATTTCCAGGCCAGTCTAAACGAAGCAGGCAGCCTCCCTCTGACGAAGATGAAGCAAAGATGTGCATGAGAATTCAGTCAGGGCAGAGCAGGGGGCTGGGAACTCCTGTCTGGTGTTTGAGTTCAGACCCAGAAGCCCAAAGCCAATAATGGCTGTGCTCTGCCCCTGCCATGCCCAAGTCAGTATTTAACTCTGCCCTGAAACGCCCTCTCCAGCCAAACCCCTTCAGTCTGGAGGTAGCTGGGCTTAACTTTGGTCAGCTTGTTCACATATTAAGGTCTCATTAAACTGTAAATTATTTAAGCAATGTTTCCTGGTTCCCTATTTTAAGGAATAGTTTTCTAAGCAAAATTAATACCTCCATTTGCAAGGGATGAGGTCAACCGATATGGCACAAAAGACTGTGCTTTCAAGAGCACTTTAGTTCCATTAAGTGAGATACAGTAATAGACTAGGAAAAGCTTATGAATGATTTTCCAGTTGCATTCCTCTCACTGTCACATTTTCTCTGCCAAAGCTGTGATTCTCAGAAGGTCTTTTACTGACAAGAATCAAGTCCCACTGCAAATGACAACTGCATTTTCTCGATTTCATTAGTGTCTCCAGCCAGCCAGCAAAACTGGCCACTTTGTAGTTTGTCATAGTCTTGGAAACTAATTTAATACTGCCCTGTGAAATGACCCCTCACTAGAATGTGCTGTATAACTGGCATGGCACATGGATTTTCCATCCCAGATATGGCAGAGATCATATAATCATAGAGGAAATAGTGAGAGTAATGTCATGTCAGTCATGGAGGAGGTTATTTTAACTCTCACCAAAAATGCTTTGTGTCTCCAATAGAGAGGAGCATTTTCTTTCTCCTTGGACATAAAAGAGTCATTGGTTTAAAAAGAAATCAATTATACACACCCACTGTTCATCAGTTGTCACCTCATCACAGGCTGAAAATTAGTTTTAGCAGTTCACTCAGACTGGGAGGAGGGAAGGCTGCAAGGATTTGGAAAAGCTGGGGAAAGTAGAACAGATAAAGGTATAGGGCCATAATTGCACTCCAGCTTGGGAAAGGTGCTGCAGTTTGAGGGAAGCCTGTTTGCAGTGGTTGTAAATGGCAAAGTGGAATGGGAAACGGATGCTTGATTCATCCCTACATTTTCAGAGAAATCCTGAAGCTAGCTTGAAAGATTTTAAAATTTCAGTTTATTTTCCTGAATGCAGGGTTGAAATGCAGCATTCATCGAAAATGTTATGCAATTATGTCACTGACACAAGATAGCAGGGGGTTTTAACTGGAATTCTGTGGACTGAATGAAAGATAATTAGGCAGTAGTGTGAATATTTAAAAAACTCTAAGATTTGGCATGAAAATGAAGGGAATTTTAGGTTTGCTAGAGAGTGATTATTTGAATATCTCATGATACTGACAATCTCAATTTTATATATATATATATATAAAATATGTAACTCAATTTTATTATATAAAATAGAATAATATAAAATATACTATTATTTAAATTTCGGGATTCCATAGAATCCCGAAAACCTATGAATCAGTTTGTCTCTCTTTCTTTTTTAATTTGTAATTATGGAGGCAGAGAGGCAATATTCCATGCCTATTACCTATCCTCCTGGTGGAGAGGAAAAGCCTTGTGTCAGGGTCACTTTACTGTGCACAAAAGGTGACTGGACCTGTCTAAGGTCCTATAATATTTGTTCAGTATTGTTCCCAAATAAATCCTAGACTAAAATATCGATATATCTTTTCAGATGTTGTGGACTCCCTGTGGGTTTGTACTCTGTAAAGGACAACTGATCAGGTTATTCCAGTCAGAGGGTTACTGCTGAACTTCTCTAGTCACTGCTACTTCATGGATACTCCACTGGGTGTTACCTCGTTGTAAAAATGTGCATTTTATTAAAGAAGCATTTCACACGGGACGTGTAGTGCTTTCTAAAAGGTCAAAGCAGTGAAGGCACAGGTCTCAGTAAAATGCCAGTCATCATTTCTGTGAAAGGTTTGCTGATACACACGTGTGTGTGTGTGTGAGTGTGAGTGCACACTTACCACTGAAGGAGAGAGAGCTGGCAAGTGGAATCAAATCTCAAAATGTTCCAGATTTTAAGAAGCAGATGTGTAAAGCCTGTCCTATTGATATAATTTGTACTAGAAAAGAGAACGAGGTAGGTAATAATAATAATTTCCTCTCCACTTGAAAAATGAGAAGATCTTAATGATGGTGAAATAAATGCTAACTGATGAAGCCCAGGTTATAAGTATTTTGATAGATTAATAATAGGAACTTAAAGCAACTCTAGAATGTTTACTATTAATGCAGATAGCAGCAAGGCAATAATAGGAACTACTTAGCAATTCTTTCCTATAAGCATGTAAAGGAGTATTGATCAGCTGTCCAGGTATTATCTGTGATTTTGCATTGGCTTGTCTGGCACTATGTTTCATTACAGCAAATTTTAACCCCAGGGCACTGGGGTATTGGGAACTACTGATACTTAACAGGGGAAAAAGGAAAGCACAATATATTTTTTGTGATCTTTGGGAAGCAGAAAATTCTGACTGTAGACTCCAGAGCAATAATATAATTGCAGCTGGAAAAAAAAAAAAAGGCCTAAAATGATTAGGTATTCTGTTCCCTTCAAATGCATTTACAAGGCTGATGGCATGCAAGAGAGTTTGATTCTCACTGAAAGCCAATAGACCCGCGCTCCCAAATCACCCACGTGCTTCGGAATGCCTCCACTCCTGAGATTCCTGACTCCCCAGCGATCTGCGTGAGGCTTCACAAGAACTGCTTTAACTTTTCGGGCCCAGGGCGCGTCAGGCGAGCAGGGCTAACAAAGGGGTGAACTCCCTTCAGGCGAGGTGAGAGTGCTTTGCTGGCAAGAGCTGGAGAATGAGAGATCCCACGCACAGCTGCCTTTTGTGAGGTGCTGCTCTGTCTGCCCCGAGGTGTGGAGTCGGGAGCAGCCGCTGAGGGAATCAGCAACAAGTACTGGCACAAACAGAACTGGCATTTCAGGCTTTTTCGTGTTGCTTACCACACACACTTGGAATTTGGTAAAGCAGAGACTTTTACTGACTGAACGAGATAATGGGAACGATTCACACTCACAGTGTGCAGGAATCCAAACTGTATGAAACCTGACAAAGAAGTAAAAATTCACCTCCAGGATTCCACAAAAAGGAGCTACTCCTTTGCAAGAATAAAGGAGACCGCTGGACACAACCCTTGAGACTATTCGAGAAGTGTTAGAAATACCTACCTGATGAATTTCTGCAGAGAGCTCCTTTACCTCTGAATTAGGTTTCCTGATGTCTCTCTTGCACTTCTAACTAGAAGCAGATGCTGGGGAAGACGACACAGGGAAGGCATAAAGAGAGCTGGAGTGAGCCTTGCCAAAGGTTCATAAAGGTTGAGATCATTGATATAAAAGCAATGTTTTTTGACACACCCAAGAAGTACTCAAAATCTTTATATTTGTCCAGGTCTGATAATCTCCTCTGTCGTTCCAACAAAAGAGCTGAGGTGAGGCAGAACACACACCCCAGTGATTTATGTGAGCAAGAGGATCATTGAAAGCAAGACATTTAGGGGTCATTTTCTTTCATTTTGCTAAAACCACAAATGGGCTCAGTAAAATATTTCAGTTTATGAGTACATATCACAGATGCTTCATCTGGCTATAGTTTACAGAGAATCTTACAAACAATATGGGGAAATGGGCATTTTCTTCTTTTTGCTATTTTTCCCAAGGAAATATCAACTCAGACATTGATTAAGGCCTAGGCATCCTTATGTCCTTCTCAGGAAAGCCCCTTCAGCAACTGGTCGCTATTGCCTTTCAAGTCTGAAAGACCCAAACATTATTATGTGTGCTGTACTTTAAAAAACTTCTTAAAACCCAGCACACATATTCGAGCCTTTAAAAAAAGGTTATGCTAAAATTATAAATACAATAATAATTGTTAGACCACACTGAATTTTTCATGGCATTTGCTATACCTTGTGCAGTTTAGTTAACCTTTCCTTTATTCAGACTAAAGCTTTTGTTTGGACTTAGCATCATTTAACTAGCCTTTACTAATAATTCTGTGTTACAAACCTTTTTTCTTTTTCTTAATCCACAGAGAATGCAAAAGTAAATGTTATCAGAGTCAGAATGTGTGGTGAATAGTCTGTGATACTACAAAGTTCTGGAAATATGCAGTTTACTCCTTCCAGACTCTTTCTCCCTTTAATTCTGGGTTGGGGAGCAGAATTTTACGCCTCCCCTAATGCACAATAATTTTGCTGAGGACTGAACCTTTGTATGGACACCCAGAAAGGCAGGGTGGTGTTCACTCTTCAGCTGCTCTTTGCTCCTTAAGATCACTGGCAATTTGGTCGGCTTTTTCTTTCCCTTTCCTTAAAGCTTTAAGGAATTGTCAAATCAGTTTTGGCAAGAGTAAGAATGTGGTGTACCCCAGATGTCTCTGTGACATCTTGATCACAGTTCCCTTTCACAGTTAGGTGTCCTACAAGACTGCACAGAATCTCAGCATTGTCCTGGAACTGTGAGGAGTTTCCCTGTGAAGCAGAACTGATGCTGCAAGTTCTTCATCCATTTAGGAAAAATTAGGGGAAAAGTGAGTACATCAGCATTCTTTACACAGTGCCCAGATATACAGCAAAAAAATTCTGGAACGTTTAGAAACATTCATTCCAAGGCTTCATTATAAATATTGAACAAATATGGAAAAGGATAAATAGTTGATTTAAGAGGTGAAATAAACACTTTTTCTCACACAACACCCTTAAAACTGACAAAAGAATGGCACTGAGGCCTTGAATTCATGTGTTTGGCTTCTCACAGCAGAGGGTAGATGATTATTGGAGTTTGGAGTATAGGCAGACTTACTAAGGGTGGAAACTAGGTCAGAAGTGTCATAATTCAGAGCTCTGGCTTTGGGTCAGCTGTCTAATTGCTGCCAGACTGGGTCTTCATGTCCCAGACAGCCTCTCCCCGCCGCGGGGCAGCTGGGGGTGCAGTCACTCACTCCACTGACACTGCCTGAGCTGCCCCTGTGTTACCTGTGCTCAACAAAAGAAGGGCTGGACCAGGCTGGGTTTAGAGCATCTTATTTTAGGAAATGAGGATTCTCTCTCTTGCCTACACACTGCTGTCACCTAGAGTTCGGGAACATCTGCTTATCTCCTCGAGGCCTGACTCAGCAGGCCTGGGGTGGCTTAATACACTGACATTCCCAACGCAGAAAGCACCGAAGTCAGCAGAGTTTCATTCTAAAATGCTAACTGGGGAATTCTGAGTACACTGCTATGGCATAACCTGCCAGCAAAGTGGTGGATGTGTGTATGAGCCTCTTGTAGGCCTCCCAGAGCTTAACCCATGGCTTCCATTGCTCAAGAGAGCTCCTAACCTGTAGTCTAAGGACACAGCTCAGGGCTGCCTTTGGGAGCAGAAAAGGCAGCTGTTTCTGTTAAACTTGAAGAACAATCTTTGCAAGGACCAGGCTCACAGTCTTTCCATGGAGATGGAATTCAGGCTGTGATACCATCTCACCCTTTCCTCACGCTGCTAACATGTGAAATTCATGGGCACAGGTTTGTACTGAGCAGCCCGATCCCGGCTGCTCTCTGAGGTGTGGTCTGTGGTACTGTCACCACAAGACTGCCAAGGCCTGAGCTGGGATCTCTGCAATGGTGTGATGCACCTGTTGAGGCTGGCACAGGCTGCTGCACTGTGCTCTAATTAGCTTCAATGAGAAGGTAATTTGGTGATAATTATCAGAACATTGTCTTTTCCAGTCGAAGAGGAGGACACACTCAGGGCTTCCACATGAGCTTTCAGATCTGATCATTCCCTAACTACCTGCGGGCCTCACTTTAACAGTGTACCAGGAAATGCAGTAAAGTCATTATATTGCATAAATTGTATATTCAGCTATTAATATGCTTGGGTCTGTCTTCAGGAGGGTCCATACGACTGCCTTTGCAAAGTTGTGACCTCTACTCCCTGCAAGTGCCTCAAGGTGAAGGTGGTATTTAAATTTTACTGTGAATCTGCCTTTTCCCCTGAGGCCTAACGTGTATACCAAAGTCAGTGGGTGTAGAGCCAGAACTGAAAACCAAACCCGAACAAGTTGATTCTCAGATCCCAAACAATTTGCAGAGCCACAGCTTGGATAAAGGCGCAAGTAACTCACAGGTCTCATGTGGAAGATTGGTTAGAGGGCAAAGGGCATGTGAGCATGGAACGGCTTGTGGCCGAGGAGATGGGAAAACAGCGTAGTCAGTTAGTTTAAGAATGTAAACCGAAGGACACTGTGTCCTTCACGAGGGAGCTATACAATAACAAGATGTTTGTAGTTAGGCAGGAATGCAGAAGGAGGATGGGAAACGAGAAGGTTGGCAGTAGCAAGAGAAACAAAGAGAGGGGGGGTTGACTTGCAAAAGCACACCAATAGCACGCTTGGGTTACAGAATATGTATGAGCACATTATGGGACTTATATAAAGGCATGTAACTGATCAATAAATGAAGCTCATTGCTAACTCATACTGGGTCGTCTGAGTTATCCCTCCGCAACAGTCTCATAGGTGACCCTGCTACCAGACAGAAGTTAACAGAGATCTCCAGAGAGGTCCTTTCCCACCTGAATTATTATTGTGAGTCTAAATAGGTTTGCCATGGGATCCCTGAGAAACAGCAAATATTTACTTGTCAGAAACAGTTTCAGATTTACTTTTTGGAGTACAGTTTCACTTCAAGAAGGTGTTGTCCTTTCCCTAAATATAATTTCCCTGTGTCAACAGGTCACTGGGCAACTGAAATAATCATCTTCTACTTTCAATTAAATTCTAATCTGTTCAGTGCTCTTCTCTGGAATACAGCTCAGTCACAAACTGAACTGAAAATATGGGGAAACACCATTCGGTGGTAGCATAGAAGACCAATAAACTGAACCTCCTAATCCTTCCCCCTCCCTCTCCAGAGAGCTGTTAAAAGACCAAGGCAGAGAACCACTACAAAATAAACAAGCACTCCAGATTTTGCAGTAGGTGGGACCATCTGGACCCAGATAATGTCACCCTACACAATCTGCCATCCAGTTGCAACTGGGAAGGAGATACAAGTCTTTTGTGACTCAGAGCTAAAAGGCTGAGATGACAATGTGGCTTGGCTTCCTGAGCCCAGTACAGAAAATAATTCTTATTTATAATTCCAGATAATGCCAGTGGAGGTGGCCAAGTACCTTCCCCTCTGTTCACACTATCTGAATTGTGCCATGTACTTGAAAAATGCCAGCTGAACGAAGAGATGTGTGCTGGTTTCTCTGCTGTGTTTCTGCAGCCCAAGCAGCCACAGCCCAGCTTTTTCCTTGGCCTTCACGTGGACCACTGGAATGATCAGCATAACGTGTTCTGTGCCTGATGATTTGCTCCAGCAACAGCACATGGATGGACCTGCCTGGGGCCTGTGAAAGGATCTCTCTGGTTTTGGCAGAGCCAAACACATAACTCTGAGTGAGCCTGAGTTGTAAATGTACAGTGAAGCAAAGCAGAACAGCTCTAAGCACCCAACCATGAACATGGTCCAGTCCCACAAAGCTGCTGGCATCTTCTGATTTTCTATTCTTGAAGTACTCGTGTGAAGTGCTGCAGTCAGAAAGACAGATAAAGTCGCTGCTGAAACATTTAAGCAGAAGCCATAAGAGCGTTGTAGGAGTGAGGCTTGCTCACACCCCGGAGTTTTAAGAGCAATTTTGAAAATGTTCTGAGCAGCATTAGGAAATAACACTTAACTTTCTGTGCAAGAACTGTCTTGTTGGTGTCATTAAGTTTTACCACACATAAATTATTACCAATTAGGGACTAAAGCTCCTTCAAACCCCCCAGAATCCTGACTGACTAGTGGGAAGGCAGGCAATTCATTTGCAGCAACAATAGAAATACTGTAGGATTTATGTGGTACCTTGCTGCACTAGTCTCTCAATTGTGTGATTCATAGTCAGAATTAGAAATCATTAAAGAACACAGAAAGATAGAGAACAATGCCAGATATTCATCTGCTGTCAACTGATGTCAAGGCAGTGCGCTTCCTGCTATGAGGTAGTGCTGCATGAAGATAGGAATGTTTGCAGCAGACCCACAAAATCAATGTATTGTGTGAACCTGGACTGCTTCAGGTTGCAGGTCATTTGCTTTGCAGATTCTGTGTGGGTGTTTCTGGGCACAAATTAGAGATTCCAAGGCTTACTGGCATAAAGTATTCTGAAAGAAATGGGGAAGCATGAATGCCTTTGTAAGATCTTCCTGGTTGCTGCTTAGATTATATTGCTTTGATAAAAAATACTTAGGCCATAATGGGGAAAGCAATTCCAAAGGTATTATTATAAAAAGATAATACTTTTATCCTGAGAGAAATGGTGATATTAGGTGAAGACAGGAGGTAAAAACAGCAGGTGTCAAATCTATTGCAAACAAAAAAGATAAAACTGTAAATGAAAGAATTGAAATAACGGCTTCATTATGTTCAGATTGCAAAGGTGAAAATTTCTTTTTCGTGTACAGTCTCAAGAAAAAGTCCAGCCTAATAATCCTCCCAGCTAAACACCAAAGCACATTTCACTGCTTCTATCTTCTCCTTTTACCTTTACAGTTTTCCAGCCCAACAGTTGTTGAAAATGTACACAGTTACCTGCTTGGTTATCTGCTCTAAGACACTGGATGCAGTCGGTCAGTTTTGACTGTACTCATGGCTAGAAAGGCACAGGTGCCTCTCTCTGTGCCTTGACTGCTGCACTCCGTTTGTGTGCAAAGCAGAAAAAGCCAAGTGACACTTTGAAATCAAACAGAGAGATCACAGCATAGTTGTGTGCATGTCCTGTCTCCTCTGTACTGCCCACTTCCTCTTTGCATTCAGGGATCTATATTCCCCTGGATTCTCATTTTAAGATGACAGACATATAATTGGGCAGGTTTTTGCTTAGAATTTAACTTGTTATTTCTACAGTGCCACCTTTCAATTATAAACTTGTTATTATTTTTACTTTAAAGACATGCTAATTTATTTTTAACAAATAAAAGATAAGGGGAAAAAATACTGTTTCATCTTAGACTAGTTAGAACTTGTACTATCTATCCCTGTAAGGATGTTCCCTTGGTTCCATTGCACACATCACAGACACTAGAAGATGCAGGACCTCTATTTTCAGTTCTCCAGCTGTCACTGGGAAGAAACTACCTCCAGGCTCCTCTGGCAGGTGCACTAATTCCAGGGTTACAGAACCACACCGGAGGTCTTTTCCCCTGTGAATTCGAATGGCTTTAGAAGAAGGAGGAGGCACAGACTATTCAAGATCCTTCAGCAGTGCAGCGGGAGCGGCGTCTGGGGGAGTGGGAGAACAGGTTCATGTCCTTATCTGCAATCAGGGAGACACAACATTGTACACCTGTTTCATAAATTGATTATCAGGCTAGGACAGGGGCTGTAATTCTTGCATCTCCTTGCTGTGTTATCTCCTTTATGAAGTTCCAAAGGGGACAGTCTGTAATCAAGGCTGCTTAGGCTTTAATGGCAGAAATGTGTGTTGTTTGTACCTGTATCTCTGTAGATATAAAATTTAAGTTTTCCTGGTGGGAACTTTGGTGGGAATCAATCTCAGCTGGCAGATAAGCATCATCTGGACAGACTTAAAACACAAAGACTGAAAGTTTTCAGAACTCTTAGGTGCCTAAGTATCTTGAAAGATTTCTGTTTTAAGAAAAGCTCTTCATTAGCTTATTTGATTCTTTAAACATCTAAGTATGTTAGAAAATATTTTTGAGCTTACTCTGAAGTTTTCTTCACTTGCTGTCTGCAGCTCTTGCTGGTGAGGGCTAGTCCAGACCATAATGTTTATTCCTCCTTCCCATCACAGATATTCCCTCTTATTAATTAACCTGATATTAAAGGACAACTACCAAGTGGACTTGTAGTTTAATAATGTACTATTTGCTTTCTGCTCCTGTCACATAAACACTTATTTTTTTGCATTCTGATGCATTTCTCAGAAATACCAGAACATTTCTATTTGAAACTTGGAAGGCACAATTTTTTCTCTTTGAATTTTGAACACCAGGGACGTCAAGGATCTAAACACCTACCGAGCTGAGCTGACAGGACCACAGCAGGCACTAAGAACTAAGGAAGCTGCATTATCTTACTGCAGCATCCAAGATACTGAAACAGCCAAACCCACACTGCTTGTGCCAGATCAAGGTCCAAGACCTGCAACATGCCCTGTGTAATACCTGGAAACTTGTGAACAGCCACTTGAGCCTGCACATCCAGGCTTGCCTATTTGTTCTTTCCTGCGTTTTTCCTCAACTCACCTCTAAGCAAAAATCTAGAATGCTGCAGAATATTTGATAAAAGTAATTGATATCAGTAATTGAGATAAATAACCCTTTTATTTTTCCAAAAATAAGATATAATTTAAAAATTGAAATATATGGGCTGTTGTGCTGTTGTTTTGGTGGGGTGTTTCCTCCTTTCTTAAAATCAGGTACAAGAAAGATAATACAACTGTTTCCAGCCCTTCAGGGGTTGGATTTAATCCAAACTTATGAAAGATGCAGAGCATCATAGCCAAAACACTTCCCAAATTTGTCTTTCTGCTAAAATGAGGCCACCTAGAAGATTAAAAGCTTTCTTCTTTTTTTCTGCCTTAAAAAACATAATTACACCCTAATTTAAAACTCTAATTGAGTGCACTTGTATTGGTGAGATGTTCTTTTTCCCTTTAGGGACAGTATTCCTATTAGTCACACAAGCTGTCTAATCATTTCATGGTCTGTCCATTTTGCCACCCTATACCTCCATTATAAATGAGAAAATTAAAGCATCTTTTTTTTTTTTTTTAAAGAGTATCTCAATTATATCCTCATAAATTGAGCAACTGAACATTTCAGCTGAAACACTGAGCCACATCTTTAGCCAGTGTAAGTTATCACTACTCTGCTCATTTCAATGAGCAAAAGATAACTTGCATCAGCTGAGACACTGTCCCATGAACGCAAACTCACTGAAAAAGAGTAAAAGTAAATTATTTTTTCAAGCTTAAGAATTTGTGTCCTGGCTATAAATGCACACCAGCTGTACTGTTATGCTGAATTTTAAATGTTACAAATTTTTTACATTAAAAAACAATTGGTGAAGTCGCACAAAATTATACTACACAAAACACTGACTGCATTTTTCTGATTAAGGAGATCATAATTTTTCTTTACCAAGTAAGTCATAGAGACATTACCTGTTCTGTGGTTGTGGAAGTGACTCTATGGGAACTTTGATTTTGCAATCAGGTCAAGGGACACACTTGATATTCTCTTTGTCCAAAAGCTCATCTTTGCTATCTTTTAACTTAGATTTATAGATCTTCCATTTAACCAACTGGTGAGAGTGGGATTCTATGAAAATACATCTGGGAAATCAGATCTTACATTTTACCAAGGACTTTGAGATGGCCATTTTCACTTTGAGTCACAGGACCATTTAATGCTGGGTTATTAGGAGACTACGCTGCTTTTCTTCCATCAAATCACCTGTAATTCTGGTAAGGCCTGAGGAAAACAAGTATGTGAACTTTTAACTGATTTTCTAAAGCCTAAGAATTACTTCTGGCTTCTACAGCCAAGGCATAGTCTTTGTAAAACAAAAGACATTTTAGCATTTAAGAATTAGCTTTCATTATTTTCCGTGCTATGCCTTCAGGCCTTAATTCATAAACATTATCTTTGTTCTAGGTTTTAAACTTTTAAGGAGAAACAAAGGTAATTACATACAGTGTATGGAAAATTTGGGGTTTAACCACTAATCTGTGGCTTGCAGTGAGTTTGGATGGAAGGAATTCAAGGTTCTGATGTGTCATGTTTCTCATGCTCGTCTGCATTGACTGCAAGAGTTCTAGGATTTCTCAAAGAAAATCATAATGTGCTAAATAAAACACAAAAGAGTGAATCTTAAAAGTTTTTGAAATCTGTGTCTTTCTTTTTGCAAATATTTATCTATACATACTTCAAAGAAAAAGCTACCAATAAAAGATTTACTGAAATTCTTTGCTGATAAACATTCATTTCTCAGTATTTTCTGCACTGGATGAATTCAAAAAAGGTGTGGATCATTGCTACTTCTATTAATCCTGCTTCCATTGGTTTTTAAGTACAGAAACAAAAGATGAACAGAAATATGCTTCAGTGCAGAGGACCAGGTTACACTGGTAAATGTGTTCATAACTCAGGTAACATCAGACTTCCTCCTCAGTTTCCAGTAGCTGAAGATCTAGTGCAGGAAATGTTACTTTTCCAGTGCCAGTAATTATTATCCCTCTTTCTGCTCTGTCAGATTTGGAAATATTTGGTCTTGTCTTAAACAAACACATCTGGTGGGGAATCTGCAAAGATGGCTTATTTCAGGCCCTGAACTTCCCTTCCTCACACATACGGACCCTGAGGATGTTCAATACAATTAAGGAGGAACTCCAAGGCTGCGAGAAAGGCTCAAAATTAATATTATTTTAGAACTTTAGCCCAAGGCTGCAGTATTTAATTGAATTCATTGAATTTCAGCTAAGTAGGCAACTACCTTTCTGCCCTGAGGGAGGCCTGCATGTATTAATAACATAACAAAGCACTGGCAGAGCACTGGAGACACCACGGAAAGGTTGATCTCTGAGGATGAAAACACCGCCTCTGATCGATGCCATCTCTGATCGGCCATTTTTTCTCACTGGTGTGACCCCGCTGCCCCTCACAGCTCTGCTGCAATAAATTAATTGTCACAGGGTGTAATTGCTCTGTGCCAATCCTCACCACACCCACTATACAGGGGCTGTTTGTCATCCAGCTGTGCTTAATTAACAACACCAAATCCTAATTCTACAGCCAGCTCTGAGTGTCTGAGTTCAGGAGGAATTATTGGCTGTTTACTTATTAGGATGCTGTGCTGGTGACTGGCTGTCTCTCAGATTATAAAGAACTGGCTAAAGCACGTTGGATATTTGTGGTGTGCCCCATGAACAAATTTAGCAGAATGCTCACTAATTAAAAATGTAGAAATGCCACCATTTAGATGTCATTTGGGCATCCAATGGCTCCATAAAGGCCATTTAGAGGAACAGTTTAATTTTCATGTGTGAACATGCTCCTTTTGGAATTCCCTTGAAATTCATGGGAAGTACTTTTTAGATTAAGTTTGATAGAGGATGAAACACCAGCTGAGCTTGTGTCAGAAGCAGCACTGGGGAGGGAATTTATAGGGAAAAGACGACACATCCTAATACCCTAGACTATTGTATTTTTTTCCTGTAGTTATCCACATAAAATAGAGTTCAGTTTACTGCTATAACCAGTAAGAGCACAAAAGATGGAGTCTAGGTCTCCTTTTCAAAATAACTTGAAAACTTGCAGGTGCACTCTCCCTACCAGTCCCCCTGCCCCTTCCAAACAAAGTACAGTGGAGTTGTGAGGCTTTGCAATACTACTGTAAAAGCACCCAAAAATCTCCCCACCAAAATTCTGAATTGGCAGTAAAAGAAAACAAGAAATAATAGGGGGAAAGAGAACACTTGACTGCTCATATCTCGCGCACACGTTTGCTCATGAAGCTGCCTCACTCAGGGCTGGATTCTCAGCCACAGAAGCCACATCTGTGTCTGCAGGGTTTCTGAGAGCTGCAGATGAGCAAAGCTCACAGCTGCAGACGAAAGCCATTGCACTGACCCCCACAGTGCAGGCCCCAGAGAGCAGCGCACGGCCGTGGTTCTCCCTGCACTGTTTCTACTGCTGAAACTTAGAATCCTTGATAATATCTGTGTATGACTTCCCAGGCACACTGATTATCAACAAAGAGGTGATGCTTTCCAATATCTCCTTGGATACAGCAGTGAAAACTTGGCTTGGATTCTACGTGTAGGGATGTGTGAGAACAATTTGGAAACATAAGCAGCAGCTTCAAGAGGGGTTTTGACTCTGCCTGTTCCTATGTTGTTCCTGTGACATTAGCAACCCTTTAAAATAACCACAAATAGACTTTCAGGCTGGAGTTCCTGGCAAAGAGGTGGCAGTTCTGTCATTTTTTCAGCCTGAACTGGAATTCTTAAGGCAAATAAAATTCCTGTAAGCCTGGTAATGGCAGTGGCAGGGTTTGGAGGGGCACCGCTCCTCTCCGTGTCACCTTCAGCAGACACATCACAAATCGTGTGGCACTGGGGCTGTTTCTCTGGCATCACCTCTCTTCTCACTTAGGCAGCTCTCAGATTCAATGTACCTGGTTAACTTCTATTGATCAGTGCTGTGATGTACACAAACCCTCTCTATCCAGTTTGGCACTGGCATCCTGGATCAGCACACTGAAGGTTTGTTAAAGCCTTACAATCTCTCGAAGGTCTTAAGCTGCTATAGATCTGCCACAGAATGCAGTTAAATGTATTCTGTGCATTTCTGTAACAGCAGACAATGATTTCATGCAGCAGAATACAACTTTTCATTTATATAAAATACACAAGATTTCATAGGCAGAGATCATACACCTGAAATCCTAAAGGTTTATGCTGTATGTGCCAAGGTGCATTCCTGCATATCTGAAACATGACAGAGCTTTAAATTATGCGGTTTATGATATCAGAATATTATAACAGTAATGAAAAATAGGAAAACTGTGGCATTGCCTTCACCATGCAACTTCTGTGTGTAGAAATTGAACCAAAGAATAAGGGATTATTGTGTCAAGCTTGTCAAGCAGATATAAATCTCCACCCCACAAGTGTGACATTCAGTGGAAGTACTGGCAGTGTGACTCTGCTCTAATCAACAGTACTGGGACGGCATTCAACTGATGGGCAAAAGGAATGGCCATGGAAAAACTGGGAAAGAGGGTGGCTTCTGCCACAATCCCCTCCAAACTACCTTCTTTTATTCTGCAAAACACAGCCACTGTTTTGAAAAATATCACTAAAACAAAGTAGGAAAGACATATTGTAATTTTGGTGTGGTTTTGGTGGTGGTTGTTGTTATTATTATTATAATTACTAATGATCCAGTAAAACTTTTTAGGTAATTATCAGTGAGGCTAACATTAAATATTTTATAGCAACAATGCCCAGTCTCTAACTTTATTACTGTGCCTGTTTGTTCCTCATGGTGTCCAGTTAAACGATGGCTTTGCTGTCACACTGCTGGCCTGGGCCAGGCACTGGGTGCAGTGACACACCCCGTCACTCCCGCTGTGCTTTGCAGAGGAACTCGAGCCAGAATGAATCACAGCTTTGCTTAAGATGCTTTGGAGATGCAAAGCACTTCTATAAACACGTACCAGTCACTCATCTCCTATGTAACAGCAAATACGTAAACATACGGCTGCAAAGGCAGGGTTTGGATATCAATCCTGGGAGTACCTGTGGATTGTTCTTTGCCTTATTTAGCCAGCCCTCTCTGCAGTAAGCTTCCTTACAGATATTGCTTCTCCCATCTAGCAGTTAGTCACAACTATTCATGTTGTTATTAGCTTTAAGCTTTGCCTGATGCTTACACATTTCTGTCTAGCATTCTGCCCTGCACCTGCACAGAAATATTGCCTGTGATCCATCAGTGCAGAGCAATCTTTCTCCTTAGATAATTGAAATTACTAACTCAGTGTTTCTGATTTGGTTGATATGCTATTTTTGTTTAGTATATTGACACTTTCATACCTTTTGAAGTAAAGACAGGCTAATAAAATTATTATCTTTTTTGAGATAATTGGTAGCTTGTTGTGATTTTTTTTCTTAATTTGTTTGCAGGAGCAGTATTTCCTGTAAAGATCCAATTCAGCAGATGTGTGATTTCTTCCCTTGATCTCAGACTAGTCTACAACACTGACAGAACAGCATGACTGGGATTACTAATTCAAAATTTTCCTTTTCCAGTATCAACCCAACCAGGCAATGTAGGTTCTGTGGACCAGCCATTCCTGAGCTGCTTGATACACTAATGTATTTTCATTTAGTCCATGCTCATGCAAAACACTGAGCCCATGTGCCAGGCCACCTAGTCAAAAACTCTATGAATTTAAATCAGGCTAGAGAATAATGTTCTGAGAAGCAGGGTTTAATAACCGTTCTTTCTATGAGCAAGCATTTTTTAAACAAATCCCTTCTGTTGTTAAAAATATTGGTAAATTTTTTAGGAACTTTGAAATAGATTCTGAAGTTTGGACTTGTTGTTAATTACTCTTCAGTTTAGAGAGATTTTGGCAAAGGTGGCAGTGGTCAAAATGTGGTCCTGATTTCTTTCAGCACAAAAAATAACTTGCTTGATACAAGCTCTTCTTCTTTATATCTATTTTGGCCATTTCTCATAACTTTCCTGAGACCTAAGCTAGTACCAGTCAAAAGAAATAAAACCAACCCTGAATGTCATCTTACTAAGGTTGAATATGATAAATAAAAATTATAAAATAGCTTCTTAGACAATTATTAATATATACTTCATATCGGAACTGTGTACATCTGTTTCTTTTCATTTGAGTTTAGGAATTTGGGGCTAGATTTCTACAGCTGCCTGGACACCTAAAGCTGATTGGGCACAAAAATCCTACCAGATCATGTGGAATCCAACCACTGCACATGGTTGTTGTTTGCTGTGCTTACTTCTTCTTGTCTGGCCAGAACTGGATGGGTTAACACATTTCTAATGACTGCACTTCCTAGCACAAGGCAGGCTGCTTGTTGAAGAACATAAAGTGCCAGCCCTGAGTAGATTTCCTCATTTCACAGAAGTTCTGGAATCATTCACTTGTGTTTTTGTTTTATGCGAGGTTTCACAGTGCCCTGATTCAGTGACGCTTCCGTGTTCCTGCAGCTTCCTCTGTTAACTCAAGCATCAGTTACAAGTGTGGAAAAAAAAGTCTGAAAAGCCAATCCCAAGTGTATTCAGTGGAATTCTTCTGTGGCTGTCCCCCTCTTGTTGCTCTGACAGCCTCACCAAAACCTGTTGGAATAAACATGGGCACTTCCTTTCAGCCACATCTGGCTTTCTCGCCGAGGAGAACGGGCTCGGGGTAAGCACCAAGATTACCTTTGGGATCACAACAGGATTATTTTCAGCTGGCAGAGTCCCTGCCAGTTATCGCCATCAAGCTGTTACTCAGCTGAAATCTCTGCTTCAGCTTTTAGCTGGGACACTGATGCAAACCGATGCGATTTTATTAAGGCTAATTTAACCCTGCTTAGAATTCATTTTTGGGACCACTGTGAGGAAGAACACTACCATGACAGAAGTCCAAGTTATGGTAATGAAAATATTGTGAGCGTAAGGTACCTTAATAAATAACTCAAGTTTGAATTGTGTTGCGTTATAACAAATATGTATGGGGTGGTGGTGTTGGTCATTTTGGCTGTTTTTTTACTTTTTAGTCATATCTAGTAATCACAAACACAAATATTAGTTGCCTGAAAAATTTTTAAAACATAGCTGCATGCAAATTTTAGAGCAAACACAGTATTGGTATTGTTTGTCTTAGGCCTGGGTTATACTCAAGTCCCTTTGGAATTTACAAATCAAATCCTCACCTTAACCAGATATGAGCATGCAATAGACCAATTCTATATTATTAACTGTGATGTTTTAAAATCAGAAATAAAACTCAGAGGTACAAAATCAGGGTGTGAGACACAAATCCTTTTAATCTATGTATATTTCTTTTAGACAGTGGTGTTTTTTATCCCCTGCCTGTGACTACTGAAGCCACAGGCTGTCCTGTCAGGACCAAAGGATGACTCCCACACAACAGAGAGTACAAATCACCCCTGCTCTACTTGCACAGGCTTTAACCTTTTGTACCATAAAATAAACTCTGGAAACAGTAAAACCTCAATTCCATTGCTATCCTATTTACTTATGGAAGAGTTCAAAGAGTGACTCTGTCCTTCTGAAGTTCTTGAGGTTTAAGCTGGATATTTTCTTTAAGGAGCAAGAGAAATTGTTTATGGAACAGACACATTAGTATTCCATACAACTGTTTCTTTAAGTTCTATTTGTTTTTCTATTGCTGCTGTAGAAGTATCACTCATACACAAACTACTGTCAAAATATTTTTCTCCAGCTCTAGCAATGATGAGCAGAGTGAGTGGATGAGAAGGCAGAGGCGAGTTGCTGCATTGCTTGGTACATCTGCATTTGTAAACTCCTGCATACTGTGAAACTTCAGGCAGCTGAAAGGATCAGTGAGCTGAGGGAGATCTGGGTAGGAGTAAAGCAAAAAACAAAGAGAAGCAAGAAATTCACATCCAAATGGAGATGCTTTGATAGTAGCATAATGAATGCAGCCATCTAATGGAGATTTTATAGCAAGGGAAAAGCTGTTTGTACGAGTGAGAAGATAACTCTGACAGAAAAAAAATGGGGGGAAATTCTTCATCATGAAGCACACATATCCTTTTGGTCTTAGTTCCTCTAATGGAGTCTAAACCAGATATTAATCTCCTTCAGGGTTATGTGAAATTCTTATATCAGTGTGTGTGTACACACACGTGTGTGTTTGTGCATACATATGCTTCCAAAAATAAATATACTGGGTTGGAAAGTTACAATTCCTTTCCTTTATTGCTTCATGCCGGCAGACACTTCATGTTTAAAGGTCAAGCTGCTGGAAGATACAATGCTAACAACAGTAGCAGAAACTGCTGAGATAGCAGAAGTTAGTAAAATATTTCTCTAAATGCTTCTATTTGTTACCCTGTCTAGTACACAAAAGGCTTAGGAAAATCTCAGGCAGCTGAGTGTCCTGGACTGTCAGGTGAAGTTGAAGAGCTGGGGTGGGTGTTTGGAGCTCTCCTCTGGACAGAGGCCACAGAGATGGACAGCAGGACAGAGCTCTCGAGCCTGATGGGGAGGACTCTTCAAGCCTTATGCCCTTGCTCCTGATACAATTTTGTTCCAGCATCTCTTTGCAGCTTTAGGATGCATTTTCTTTCCCCCAGCACAACGTCTGTTTCTGCCTGGTTCACAGCAGCTGCTCCAAACCCAGCTTAGGAGGGTTTAATTCACAGAATCACAGAATGGTTTGGGTTGGAAGGGACCTTAAAGACCTTGGTGGAACTGGCATTAAAGCCTTATTTCATAGGCATTGTTCACAAAATAAAGGTCTCAGAACTTTCTAGAATTGATGTAGGAACATAGAAATATCCACATAAACACTAAATTATTGTTTAAATATAACTGATTAAAAAAATACTCCTGAGTATTATAGAAATACTACATGGAAGACTAAAAGAGTATCCAGGTCTGAATAATAAGAGATGGGTCATTGTTTTCAGATTTTGCATTTTTAAAATTATATAGCACATCCAGATTTAGACTTAGGAAAATGAATGTCTTACTATAAATAAAACTGAATTTTTCTCTTTCTTCTTCTGACGAATATTGGTGGCACTGCACATTTATTGTCAGCAACAGCTCTGAAACCCCTGATCTTTATAATCCTCTTTCTGACCTTTAAATGAAGGAAGGATTCATGATACTTCCTAGAAAATCTGGCTTAGGTATCAGATAAGTTCATAAATATTACAATGCAGTAACAGGTCAGATGGCGAATTACAGGAAAAAAAGCATTCTGAAACTGTGTGAGACTTCCTGGAGCTCAGCAGAAGCTTTTCCTCTTGCAGAAGCCACTGAACTTTTCTTTTTCACTTGTCCAATTTCCACACCCTTCCTTTGCTCATAGCCCCCTTTGAAAAAACTTTCCAGCTTTTTAAAAATACTGTGAAGAAATGGTTCTACTGGAGACTTTTTAAAGTGAACACAGAAGACATCTCAAGAAAAGGAAGAAAATCATTTAGCCAGTAGTAATTTTAAATATATCTGAAGGGATCAAGTAAGATACCTGATATGAACCTGAATGATTTCAGCAAAGTTTCCTGAAATAAGGAAAAAACCCCTGTGTTAAATGGCAATCTGGAATTTCAAATTGTGTGTTCCCAAACAACCCCAATTTTCCCAGTCCTAAAGCAGAATGGGATTTGACTCAGCTCTAAACCAGTGAGTTTTCCAAGTGCTTCTTCCTCTGCTCTGCTGAGGATGGGCCCACCTGCAGAAAGAGTTACAAGGTCTGGACCTAAGGGAGTCCCAAAGTTTCAGCTTTAGGGAAAGGGCTCTACCAAAACTGCAGAACGCAAACCAAATGGGTTCCTGATGTTGAAATGCAATCTGTGATTCTGCATGCATGGATAGGTTTAAACTAGCCTTAAGAATTCTGCTGTTCTGGGTAACTGAATTATTTGAAGGAGAAAACAATTGTTTATTTATAAAGAATGTTGAAATGGAAACATTTCATTATTTAATTTACAGCTGGTATAGCAAAACTTTGTTGACTACAGGTTTTTAACTTAATATTGTCAGCTTCTCTTGGACAGTATTACAGAATTTATTTTATAAAAATCCATTTAACTGATCAATATGTAAATCAAAAACATTTTTTATCCTCTGAATTCTAAAAACAAAGGTGCTGCCCTATGTTGTACAGCGCTGTAAATCTAAAATAGAAAATGCTTGCTCTTTGATTGCAATTCTTTCACAGACAAAAACTGGTCTATTAAATAATGAAAGGTATTGGTACAAACAAAGTGGGAATGAATGTTTTAAAATGGGATATATTTACTGAGATGAAACAGATTTTATTTAATGTATATTAAAAATTTATTCTGTAAACAAAACATGATAAGTTTGCATGTTTAATTATTGTGAAAAGCATGAATATAATCCTAAATCTGAGTGCTGAAATTTGTTTTGAATTATTTACACCGTCCTTGAAACATTGGTATGCTGCCTTTCAAAGAGTAACACAAAAAATGAATGTCCTCTCAGTTTTTCAAAAATACTACTGAAATCAAATTAGCTATTCCCCAGTCATTTGTCATAAAGGTATGTATGCACACATTGACACACAGTCACTACATATGTAATAAAAAAAACAAATGTCACCCTACCAAGTCTGGTATGACACAAAGGGACTGCATTTTCAGCTGTACTGTGAAACAATGGGTTCAACAGGCCAGGAATTAGGCAGCTCAGAACAACCAGATGTCAGCTGCCTTTATCTGAATAACTTTTCTAAGAAGTAAAATCAGACACAACAGCCATCTCCCACTCCCACTGGATGCTTTAAGAGACTTCTTGTCCCTACGTGCCACCGCACTGCTGGGGCACATGCTGCAAAACAAGGAGACCTTTATTATTATTGTTATTATTGTTATTATTATTATTATTGGGATTTTTTCAGCACTTGTTCCAAGTTTTGCTACATGTTTATGCACAGTAGATTCTTCATTATTTACCAAGTGTGTTAATAGTTGTTAATGAGGCAGTAACACCAAGAGGAAGGACGATGCTGCAGGTATTGCCATACACTCATGTGGGTCACTCACCTCTGAGCAGGGGATGTGCCCAGGGACACGCTTGCCACGATCACTTCTCAGAGAATCACTGAATCACAGAACCACAGAATCACAGACTCATGGAATCATGGAATTCCCCTACACTGCATGTGGGTCACTCACCTCTGAGCAGGGGATGTGCCCAGGGACACGCTTGCCACTATCACTTCTCAGAGAATCACACAATCACTGAATCACAGATTCATGGAATCCTGGAATCACAGAATCACAGAATGAGCCAGGCTGGAAAAGACCTCTGAGATCATCAAGTCCGACCTATGACCGAACACCTCCTCATCAACCAAACCCCAGCACCGTGTGCCACGTCCAGGCTCTTTCTAAGCACGTCCAGGTCGGTGAGTTCAGGGCTCGCTGTGCAGCCCCAGGGCTGTGTGGGGGCAGCCACCTGAGGCCAGTCCATGACCTGAGCTCCCCCCAGAGCCACTGGGGAGCTGCCAGCTCCGCTGTCCCCTGCAGCCTGCCTTGGTTCATGGCCACTCGGAGCTGTGATGGGAACCAGGATTGCTGCCCAGCTCCAGCTCAGGGCTCTACAGAAGCCTGGGTAAGGAACAGGCTGGGACACAGCCTGAGCACTCATGTCCCCACAGGCTGGGCTCAGCTGGGTGACACCGCTGGGAGCTTCTCTTTGGGGATCTGAGTGCAGGTACAACCTGCAACCCTCTGACTTCCCCCAGCAAACCCCCAGCCTTGCAAGTGTTCCTGAGGGATTCCCTGGCCAGTAGGAGGCTGCAGGGGCCCTGAATCCAAGTGCTTTGCACTTTGGTCCCTTTGCCTCAAGAAGTGAAGCTCTCCACAGAGAGAAGGGATGAAATCCCAGCAGTGTCTGGCACGGGAACTGACTGCAAACAGCCATGGCAGGAGCTCTGCACAGCCCCGACACCTGAACATGCCAGGAAATCCTTGCTAAGGGTATCAAACAAGCCAGGAAAAGGTAGGAAACTCAATTCTGCCTTCCTGTACAGATACAGTATCAAATATTCTTGGATTTTCTGACCACCTCCTGTCTTGTCTTGCACTGCTTAAATCAATTCACAGGATAGGCTCAATATTCAGCAGATAATAAGAACACTGATTTATTCTCCCCCCTCATCCTCACTATTTAATTGTCTGATATTTCGTTTATAAGAGAAAACCACTACAGGTCATCTTCCAGTTTTCTTGCATCAATTTTTAGTATTGTAAAATCTACTGAATGGTGTAATAAAGCATTTATCTGTATCACTGCAACCATCAGGGCATGACATTACATGCATTTTAAGTGGAATGTGCTCTCTGACAAGCAAATAAAGATTGTGTTCACTTTTCACTACCCACTAAAGTGTTGTTTAAGTGTTTCCTATTAAAAACAAATAGTATTTCAATGAAAGGATATTTTAAATTAATGATGAGATCTATGGAAGAGCTCCTTGGACAGTGTAAATATGACAATTGACACAGTTTAGAGGGGTTTTATTGGTATCTATTTGAAGTTAAATATCCTGATGATTAAGTAGATAATAAAATAGCATATAATATAATTACATTATCTGTAATTATTAATAATACTTCCCTCCACCTCCTTTTGTTTCACTTCTAGATGAAATCCCGAGAGGGGAAATTCTTTAGAGAAATAAGGAAAGCACTGAGCTCTGCCGAGTCATATCTTGGAAATGTCTGGATTTGCTCTATACAGTTCCCCATAACTCCTCTGAAAGGGATACACATCCTTAATGTGAATAATCTTAATCTACAATGAAATAGGAATGAAAGTGTGAGTGGCTTCTGTCAGGAAGTCACTTCTATTTCTCTCTCCAGATTATGTCTTCTTCCTATTTCTTACTAGAGGGGGAAACGGAAAACAGAGAACTCCAAAAATAAAAAAAAAATGGTGTAGTTTTCCATAAATGCTTACTTGTTTTTTCCCAGGCTTATTTTTATTTACTATTTTACCATTTTGTGCTCTGTATCTCATGAAGAGATTCCTGGCCTAGGTAATTATTAAAATACCAAAATGTGATTAGTTGGAGCTTAGAACCCCATACTGTCCAACAGTGAGTAAATTAGAGAAACTGAATTCAAAGTCTTTCTGCTGGCAAGACTCACAGGAGTGAACTGCAGGCACTTTCACAATGCTTAAGACTACATTGATTTTACTTGCAAATATTTTCTGCTGTGTAGCCTTTAACACCTTTCAAGTTCTGATTCAAATCTTGCTGAAGTTAATGGGAATTTCTGCACTAATATCATGCTTTGCATTAAGCCATTCCTAGAGCTCACTAATTTACTGTTTCTGACACTAAAGCTTTAATATTCCTACTCCTCTCCTTTTCAAGAGCAGATATAAATTGGGGAAACCTATGCTCTAAACCTGTAATTAAGATGTTCACTTCAGTTTCATATATTTTTTTATACAGCCGTCTCCATTTAAGAGCATTTGACAGTATTTACAAATGTAAATTTAAGAAATACCTTCTTCTCTTATTCTTTAAATTTAGTTCCTGCTGAATCAATGGAGGCCAATTAAGAGAAAGTATCATTTTAATTCTTCTTTAGTAGAATTGATTCAAGAGTGGGGACTACATTTAGTGATGTAGATTTAGGATATTTATGTTATTGCAAATTTAAGAACTTATGCAGACATGCACTTATTTAAACCGGTCAAGGTCTCTCTCAGTCTTGCCATTGACTTCCACACATCTGTCAACAAAAAAGAAAAGAATGGCATTCCAAAATATGGGCCTGTCTCAGACTTTTTAGCTCCTCAGAGGAGGCTTTTTCTGATAATTCGTCCAGAATATCTCCTAGTCTTTACCAAGTGGAAGGATGAAGATAGAGTAGTGCCAATAGTCCTTCGGATTCACCTCTAAATATGGCAATTTACGTGTAATTACTGATTTCTGACCTGTGCTTGCAACTGGAAGGCTCCCTGTGCCTTCTTCGAGCATTTTGCTCACTGTACATAGCCAGTAAGAGTCTCACTCTCAGCATTCCTCACATTCATGTTCACATTCTTTCACTCAACTACCAAAAGTCTTACTTTTCAGTTTCCATACACACACTCTAAATTCAGGAATTGGTAAGCTTAATAAACAGCAATGGAAATGGAATTTTAGTTCCCTGAGTGTTAACATTTATGGAAACATTGTTCATAAAGTGAAATTAAAATGGGTAAAATCAACTGTTTAGGGAATGATCATGCCTTTTGAATAAATATAAAGGAAATAGACTTATTTATCATCTGCTGAGAAAAATCAGAGTGTGGTTCACTTATTTGAATCAGGAATGTGAGGATGGAAGCTAGGCTTGTGTAGACACCAAGGTCACTGAGGCTAAGAGCAACTAAAAAGCGAAATTGGAAGAGTTAGATATAAGGGAAGAATACAATTAATTTGCATGGGAAACTAAGACAACTAAGCCAGAAGAATGATCTATGGAATGAAGTTAAGCAGCCCATAGACTGGGATCAAAAGACCCAGCAGATAAGGGCTCCCCTGAAAGGCCAAGAAAGGGCGAGCTGGAGCATGGAGTTGATGGATGAAGCCCTGCAATGGCAAGTGCAAGGTGAGCAAAAGTGAAACAGAGATGGAACTCTGATGGAATTCAGAAAGTTTAGTACAATGAAAAAAAAGATAAAGAGATAAAGATCAAAGACAGGGACAAGGAGAAAGCAGATCTCAGGAGACCAGGATCAAAGAATGAGGCATGAAAAGGATGACATTAAAAGGAAATGGATTAGCCACAACTCACCTGGAGAATTTAGTGATGTCTAGATGTACAGCTGCTTCAGGAGGAAATGACAATACATTTATCTGAGTCACTTCCACACTCATATTAAATTATGGGGAAGAAGAGTGGACTGAGGACTGTCAGTGAATTAAAGACACTTCAGATGGATTGTCTAAGTGGGAAACTTAATTTGAAAACTGAAAAATTAACCTTTAGAAAACAATGGGTAAACTCCAGTAATAAAACATAGAGTGTTGAAAAATACTAAAGGAATATGAGTTTAGTACATAAAGAAAGGGTCTGTAAAACATGAAGGAATGAAAACCAGGAAGGACCAAATATGGTTGAGCAGATGTAGAAAAAATTATATGGTATAAAAATATGTACAGACTAAAACCTCTGTGAAACTTGTACAAATCTGAAAGCTGCAATAATTATATTTGGGTCTATAATCATTTTTGGACTGACAGAAATAAAAAAAAAAAAGAAAATAAGCCCCTTCAAGAATGGGATACACTGGAAATGAGGAAGTTCCTATCTTGTCCAGCCTTCATATTTCATTAATACTGTGGTCAGCACATTCACCAAGATCCCCTAACAACGTCACTCCTTTATACACTTTTATAGCTTCAGGAACACATTAAAAGCAAAGAAAAAAAGGAAAAGGATTTCAAAACCTGAAAAGTTCACATCCAACATACCTGTATCATTCAGTGATTTCCCTAGTGGTCTTTAAGTTTACTCTGGGTGGCATATTTTAAGTTTAGGGCAAGTCTTCTGCTGGAGGTCAGGGCTTTAATTTCATATTGTGGCTCAACTCAATGTTCAGTTTGGCTGCTTTGCTGCGTAATCTTCTGCTAAGAGCACTGTATGTTGTTAGTGTTAAAAAATATGTTGCTCATGGATATATAAGGCATAAAATTCCTCTATAAATGTCTCTTTTGCTAGAGGTGTTGAAAATGCGGCCCAGTTTGTCAAAAACACAGCTGCTTTCCTTGGGGTTTCAGAATACTCATAAGAAATAGAGTTTTTTATGAATTTGTGATAACACCCTGAGGAAAACAGCTGCATTATTACAGAACCCATGAAATCTCAGACGAGTCTGAGCTATTGTATTTTAAAGCACTGCTACTTAAAAGCCTTTTTAGTTTCAAGTAATAACATTATTTTATTTGGTTTCTAGAAAGATATTTTAAGGAACATATAACAATGACTCCTTCTAGTTGACTGGGACAAAGCTGTTCACACTGAGAGACCTTGACTGTTCAAGTGGAGACAAAGCAGTGTGCTGCACACACAAAAATAGCAGTGATTTGTGCTGTGAGGGAATATTTTCTGGCAGACACTCAGCAGCTGGACCAGGAATGAACCAATGCAAGAGGCCCTACAGACGGCTGGTATCACCTCTCAGCTCTTGCACTAATTTCTGTCTACACAACTGACAGACCCAAGGCTCACTCCATAGCTGAAGTTCCTCATGGTAAGTTCTCTGGGAGGAAAACTTATTACCTTCTTCTGTGGCCCTGAACGAGCCTTAGCTAAATTACTGGGGCAATCAGCACTTTTATTCATGGGGCAACAGGTCTGAGACCTAGGATATTCACCCCTCACCATGGGTGATCGCTTTTCATACGATCTCTTCAGATACACCTGTACTTCATTAGTGCTGGGGATTTGTGCCTAGAGGTACAAGAGAAGGTTTCTAACCCTCTCCACGAGTAACACTGAACACAGTCCTGGAAGGTGCTGAGTCTCTGCTACAAGAGCCTTGAAGGAATTGGCCCTGGATCCTACAAGACCACATTCATTGCATGGCTGCTGGTGTTTGCAGAGCCCTTAAAACCACCCTGAGTGAAGGAGGAAGTGTGGGTCAGACCCCAGAGCTGTTCACACTTGGGATTCGCAGAGCAGTAATTTATAAAGGTTCTGCAGGCAAAGAAGGCTCTGGAAGTACAAAGAAATCTTTGCAGTGAGGAATTAATTCTGCTGAGTTTGGAAAGGAGTGGCGCTTGGCTTCAGCAGGTAGAATATCACTTGACAGAGTTTGTGCTTGTGTCTATAAATTCAGAAACACTCTCTGGGCACAAGAAAAATAATGATGAAAGATGGTAAAATCACTTCTAAATATGTCCTAAAATATATCACAGAGTGGTAATTCACAGAATCATTTAGGTTGGAAAAGACCCCAAACGTCATTGAGTCCAGCCTTTGACTGATCACCACCTTGTCAACCAGACCATGGCACCGAGTGCCACATCCAGACCTTTCTTGAACACCTCCAGGGATGGTGACTCCACCATCTCCCTGGGCAGTCCATTTCAATATTTAACAACCATTTCCATCAAGAAATTCCTCCTGAAGTCCAACCTGAATCTCCCCTGGTGGAACCTACAGGCTATGAACAAGATAAAAAACATCCACAAAATAAATTAATGTTATTTTACTTATATGGGATATTTCCAGATAGGTTATGGACAGGAAAAAATACTCCAGAGTATATGGAAATTCAAAGAAAGCAAGGCACATTTCTAAGAAATTATCTGGAATGACAAATTCCTGACAAGGACTGGGAAATACTTAGAAATATATTAGATAGAATTTCTAGAAAATAGAGAGAAATTCTTGGAAATCACAAATACCTAGAAAAGTTCTAGACTGAGTAACTCATAGAAAATGCTCAGAAATTCCTAAAAAGACAAATTGAAAAAATTTTCCTTAAGTCTCCCAAGTCCTGGCCCATTATGGCATTTTTAGTTTCACTGCTTCTTGATCAGAGGGTGCATAGAGCTTAGGAAAGGTCTGAGACTCAATTAATTGGAATTACCCTCAGAGATTTTATCAAGTGAAGGATTTTTAAGATGTTTCTTTTTTGGACTTTGTGCAGACACATTCTCTCATGTAGTTGAATTCAACCAGAGTTTTATCAAGCAGACAATAACTATTTTGTTTTAATTATTTATTTTCATGCCTCATTTAGTTAAAGGTTTATTTCCTTATGAGGTGAACAGTATCAAATTGTAAAAACAGCTTAAACAGCACTACACAGGAAAGGAAAACTGCCCAGGAGAGGGGTGAAAGAAGACTCCCCCTACTCCGTTTGTGCCATGGAAGTGACAATCCAGTGGATTCATGCCAGGTGGTGAAGGAAACAGAGAGCTGAGAGAATAGATAACTTCAGTCCAGAGTGTTCAATCAGAAAACATTGCGTTTCCTCAATCTCTCTTGAGCACCCTGATCAAGTGCTCAGAAGTACAGACAACTTTAAGCAGTTATGAGCTTAAGAACAGATGTTTTAACTTAATTCAAACTGGTCTTTTTCTGTCCTTTTTAAGCAAGATTGTCCAGCAAATTGAATTTCTATCAATAATCAAATGTACCATTTACAGCTACCTATGCCATACTTCTGCAGGCAGCCTACAAACCTCAGTCAAGATCCCTGATCTGTGGCACAAAAATCCAATCAGAAATAAAGTATTTTATTCGTTTTAATGAATTGAAGTGCAGAGAGGTCAGGTGATTTAAAGTGCCATAGTGCCTTGCCTGCACGGTGAACAGCAGCCAATAACCTGGGGGGAAACGTTGCTTTGAGAGCTGTGAATTTGAGACAAGAATGCACTTGCACTGTTGCAATAGATGCTGCTAAATTTCCAATCCGTGCAGATTCTAAGGGTTCAGCACAGACCTTGAAATTAGACAGGCCTGGCATTCCAGGATTCCCTAGACATTGTTTAGGGCTCTGGCTGTGTCATTTTCTGCCTTTCTTACAGACTCTCACCTTTAAACCGCTCCATTTCTGACTAAAATCCAAAAGGAAGGTATTTGTGCACCAGCAAGCATTCAAAGTTGTAGATCTGCAATAAATCCACAAGTGCACAGCACTGAGAGCCATGCCATAAATCTTCAGTGTTTTAATATCTTCCCACTCTGGTAAGGACATGGAATTCAGCTTTAAGTCCTTGCAACAAGTGATACCTTGTATTATTTTAATACCCTTTTCTGTCTGAGTAATTTGAGTGGAACTGTCTATTCTTTAAATCCCAACAACTGCATGTGTAGCAACACTGCACGTTTTCACTATATTGAGAAACCCTGGTTTGCAGGTATATAATTAGATTTAATTTATTGATAGGACAGGTACAGAAGACAGAACAGATATTAAAACACATGCAAATAAATCTAAATCTAGGCACTTTGCAAAGCGTTTTTGTAGAGAAGCAGTGCACTGATAGCCCTGTATCCACATGTGCTGATCTATTGCCAAGCTTTTCAGAATGGAAATGCCATTTTTTTTAGGCACAATAAGTTCAACTGTGCAATTTCAGCATGGTTAAATTTTTTCCTCTTCACTTTACTGAGTTGGATGTTAATGCTTTAATTACATTATATTATTTGTTTTTCATTTTTATAACTCTGGTAGAAATTTATATTTTCACTCTCTTAATATTTGTGTTTTATTCATTAGCTGCTGTTTCTGAAATTCATATTCTAATCAATAAATTGTATTTTATTTATTTGCGTTATTGTATAATTTGTATAACTGTATTTTCAATGTATTGTATCATTATTTGTCACTGTTAGCGTAACCACTGGCATTCAATTTGGATTTGTACATATCATAAAACTGTCAATTAGGTGATCTACCAGGTAATTGGAGTTTCTATTTTTGTGGAAATTTATCTATTAAGTATAGATTTTGCATTTATATAAAAAACCCCCATAAATGTAACATCAAACATGTAAAATTACAAATTTACCTTGGTATCTCTATGTCCATATAAAGTGTATATTTACATGCAGTATGTAACAAGAAGCTTCCTGCCTCCACTACAGGTACTTCTATGGGGATTTCATAATGCAAATCTTTATTTACTCACAGAGAGTTTTGCAATGAAAACTGGACTCATTTTTAGTGCATTCCAAGTGACCAATACAAATATCAGTTGTCAGGCTGGAACAAGGCACAGGCACAAGGCTGGAGGTGGAAGAATTCAGGAAGAAGAACCTTTGGAGTCTTCCAGTGGGGGATCAAAGCTCTCAGAGCACAGCAAGCTGGCCTGGGCACTTTGCCCACTCTAAGTGCCTGGAAGGGAACTAAGTGCCCTCTGAGCCTGCTTTCCATCACAAATGCTAATTGAGCCAACACATTCCAGTAGAAAACCTGCCCTTTGCCTTTCCTGTGTGTAGGAATAAATGGGAGGATTTGGGAGATGCTCTATTACCCAGCCTGCGCAGTTCCACCACAGCATTGAATATCCTCAGCCTTCTTTTTTTTTTTTTGGGTGGGGGTGGTGTTTTCTTAGATTCTGTCCATACATCTAATTCAGGCAAATACTAGGGCTGGTGAAGTTGGTGTAGCAATTGAAAAAAGGTTATTAGAAAAAATGAACAGGAGGACAAGAGGAACACTTTTTTCCTCTGGATTTCATGGCAGCTTTAGTTTTATAATTTCCCCCAAAAGTACTCCTGAGACAAAGAACCTCATGATTAATATTATTGTAAATTTATGGCTACATAGAGCTTCTTTGCCTCCATGACATGTGAAATCAAAACCTAAACATCCCTTTAGAGAACTTCACAAATACTTAATAAATGAATTGTATTTTCTGTGGTATCACTCAAATAGCCATAACGCTTCATAATAAAGAGGTGATTAATATGAACAAGGCCTGCTGTGGGAACAGAAATAGCATAAACCTATAAAAAAATACACTCACACCTCTCCGTGCCATTCTACCCCTCTTACCAGCCCAGCTACAGACGAACCAAGACTCTGGAATGAATTCTCACTGTGATACTGGTCTCTGGAACCCAGGGCACACGGAATTCATGGAGAAGTTAAGGACTGTTTGGAGCTTCAGGGGGATTCCCAGGCACCTGTAACTGATTTAAGGGCACAGGTCCCTCTGGCTTCCAAATGCAAGTCATGCTCTAAGTCACCCAGACGCTTTTTGTACTGACCTTCAATCACACTTCGATCAAGCCCAAAAAAATGATGAAAAGCATAAAACCCCCACACCCAACAGAACAGCCCACGTAACCGAAAGCAGCTGGAACCTTGTACCTGCCCTTCTGTTTAGTTACAGGTTCTCATTTCCACTGACAAACATGCAGAGTAAATTGACAGCTGCAGGCTCTGATTGCTGACAAACATGAGAGGCAGTTCCTGGGAAACCACGGGCTTCCAGGAGATCCCAAACTCCCTGAAGACTCCTGGGCATTGGCCTTGAATGGGATGAGAAAAAGGACCTTGTGGAATATCTTATGCTTAGGTTACATAAACTCTAATTTTTTGAACTGCATTTATTCTTTATGAATATAATATCACCCTCTGTTAAGTCTACTGGTTCTTTTTAAATAGGACAGTAATTCAACAGTAAACCAAAAGCACACGAAAGCTTGATGAATGCTTTGCTTGCAGGGCAGAAAGCAATTTATTTGTCAAAAAATAATAAGTATTATTATTTTTACAAGTCCAGTTTCAGTAAGCCTCTAGTTTAAAATATTTTGGGAAGGAAATGGAAAAGAAATGAAAAAAAGTAAAGAATGAAAAGAATCCTTGAATTTTTTTGTGTGAAAAGTATATGTAGGGCTCAGAATGAATTTGCATTTAAAGTGTTGAAGATGTATGATAAAATAGTGCTAAAAATAACATTAGAAATAGAAAAGACAACTAAAACTTCACTCCTCAAAAAAAGAGCTTGTTTCTTCAATCCGTTCTCATTTACCTGCCTGATTGCTGCTCACAAAAACATCAGGATTTTTTCCCCCAACTTTAAACACAGGCAGGAGGAAACTGTGTCAGTTATTGCTTCCCAGTATGTCTCAGTGGGTAAAAAGGGGGACAATATTTTCCAGTCTTTGCTCATATAGGTCTGTAAGCCCATTTTTGAGTGAAAAGCAGGAAGTCTCCTGAAATAAAGTTGGCAAAATTTAATCTTCATTAAAAAAGACTGACCAGTGGTAGCAAAATCAGGAACTGACAGTAAATTGATTTGACCCAAGCGGCTCTGCCAGCTCAGTCCATGCAGTGGTAGGGAGTGTAAATCAGTGTGAAACCAACAGAGTCTCTATTTTACCCTCTATATCCCTTCATTAAGTTTTCCCGTTACTCTCCAGGAAGAAATGACTGCATTTAGATTTTCTGTCTCGTTCTCATCTTGGTCAGCGTTGGTGTAACCATCCAGCAGTTTGCAGAGGTTATGAGGGGTGTGACAGATTTAGTTTGATGCAGACACATCGTTACAAACAAAGCTTCTGCGGGAGCAGAGCCAGAGCTGCTGCCTTTGCCCTGCACCAGAGGAGTCCCCTCAGGTCTTGGAGAAAACCTTCTCAGATGCTGCAGCCAAAGGAACCTCGAGTCCACCAACCAAGCAAATGAGAATTTGGCCAGTATTGAGTCAAGATGTGCGTTATCAAAGACATGGACAATGTAATGAGCTAATTAGTTAATCACAGTTTGCTTGGTCCAGTCAGAGAGAGGAAAGGAAACCTCAGGAATTCTTAAGAGTGAGATGGTGAATGGGACAGAAGCCCAGATTTCAAATATTTCAGCTTTAATATCTGAAGAATGCGAGGCTCCAAAGAGAGCCCACGGTGCTTCCAGAGGGCTCTGTCAGACAGGAGGGGAAGCTGCCACTCCCCCAAACCATATTTCAGTGTAATTCTTCCCCGTCTGTCATAAGGATGTGCCAGACTGTAAGGCAAGCTCAGGGTCAGGGATCAGAAACACTCCTGAGTTATGGTCCCTCCTGTGCCCTTGCTGGCCTGAATTTCACATGGCCTCATTGCCCCATTCCCCAAACACTTAACTTTTAACCATCCACCTCAAAAGATAGAGCAATTAGTGATTGAAAAAAGCAAAGAAGAAGAGAGAATGGATGCATTCCAGAAACATCTGGAAGAGAGGCTTCTACTCAAGAAGATTTGCAGACATTGGGATGTCTCAAATGAAAAAGAAAGGAAAAATATGGCTTTGATTTGTATGAAAATAAACTTTTTAACAAAACCAATTCTATTATTTAAACAAAGTCTTTCATATCAATGAATCGTAACACTATGTGTGTTTAAAAAGTTTTACATTTGAAGAGGATTGATGAATTTGATATGTATTTTCAATAAATTGTGAAAAAATACTGAATAAAGTAATATATAATTAAAAAACCAAACCTAGTTAGTTCATTAAATATTATCTGCATATGCAGATTTTCTTTTACACTGAAATGCACTTGTTTAAACTAAATGTAGAATTTAGGACTTCCATTCCTTTTTGGGGAGGAAATATATTCAACACTCTACCTCCTACAGATAAGTTTTGTGATTTCTTTTTATAGCGTATTTATCATTTTCCATTATTAATTTCATCAAGTGACATAAATTAATATTAGAAAGGAATGCTAAAAAATTCTACACAATTTCTTTTCTGGGCAATGAACTGACTCATATAAATATGTTCTGATACAATTCCCCTTTTGCACAGTGCAAAAATCTCCACTATTTGGCCTCAACTGTTTGCTCATAAACAAACTGTTGTTTGTATTGCTATGGAAATTCAGAAAGAAAGGCTTGATTTTTTTTTCTTTTTAATTATATCAACAACCATTCAGAAAGAGAGAAATTCTAAAGGCTTTGTTTCTACCCTTTTTCCCTGGTTTAATCTTAATAGATTTTTCAGCTAACAAATACCTGGACTGTGCAAGAGTAAATCAGTTTCATTTAGAACCTTCATTTCAACTGCTGCAAGTAATGGAATTTTTCAACAAATTTTTATTTAAATAATTGGAATATTGTCTACATTTTGTTCAGATAAAGCTTGGCTCTAGAGACGTTGTAAAAAATATCTGCACCTTTTGTTTTTGTGTATGCTGAATCGCAGTAACAATTTTTTCAGAACACCAGAAATGCAGGGTTTTATTGTAGCTGTCTTTCGGGGTTGCAAATTGTTAACATCTGCCTTTTAGTATCATTTTTTACAATAGTCTGCTCTCTGGATATCCTGTTAATGACTGTAATTTTCTAGTCAGCTGCTATCTGTCAAGGTAGTTTAAAGGTCACTTTTTGCTGTGTATTAGAGAACCTCGTGTAGAAAGTGGGCCTGGGCTCTCTGCAGAAAGCAGAGCTTGCGCTTGGATTTTCTTTGTGTTTGAAACTGGGAACCCAGCAGCCCCAGGTCACACGGATCTCTCAGTTTCTCTCTCTGTTGTTTGATCTTTGGTCACACACTTTCCTGTATGTATTTCTTCTCCTGACAGTTCGCTGCCTCTTTTGTTAGCCTTGCTGCACTGATAAGGCATTCCCTGCTCATCTCGGACTGGCAGCGCGGTGTTAAACCAGAGGCAGACATTGCCCACCCAGCTCTCCCCACACAAGCTTCCTTTCTGGAGTTTTTAACTCCATTACAAATGTCACTGGATACACGTGATCTTTTCAGGGGTATTTACCAGCACTATGTCATAAAGTAAATCAAGGAGTTCCTGTATTTCTAGCTTTTTTATATGCCTTGAATTCACCTTGTCTGGGATGACTAAAAGAATGATTGTGCATTTTCCTTGGAAAAAGCATTCCCAAATCCCAGATATTCACTAGCATGGCTCAGCCTGGAAAAGTGCATTTCCTCCATGGCTGAAGTTACACGAAGATGATGAGGACACATTTAACCATCTGAAGTGCAAAGGCTGCCTCGCATGAGGAGTCTGACTCACATTTGAGGCATACTTCACAGAAGAAATCAGGATGCTATCCTGTCTTTGGAAGCTGAAAGCATTTAATTGAATCATGGAATAGTTGAGGATGGAAGGGACCTCTGGAAGTTATCTGATTCAAACCCCCTGCTCAACCAAGGTCACCTAGACCAGGTCCCTCAGCACCTTGTCCTCTTGGGTTTTGAGTATCTCCAAGGATAATAAACTCCCTTATCTCTCAAGTGCTCAATCTCCTTTCCAGTAAAAAAGTTTTTCATATGTTTAAACCAAAATTCCTGTATTTCAACATTTTCTAGAGAGCCACAACCATGTAGAGTTATGCAATAATGTAATCTGTGGTCATTAATAAACTGGGTTATAAAATACAGAAACCAAGAGCTGAATGAACTCCACTCAGCACAATTCAGTTCCTTAAGCCTTAGCAGCAGGGAGCTAATACAGGTGTCTTTGCTCTTCAGTGAAGAGAATTCCCCTGATCCCTTTGTGCAGGGACTAAGCTGGGAGATGATTGAATCCTACAGATAACGGACATAACAAATAAGTGAAGGCAGTGTTGAGTTTTGTTTCTTTAAAAAACCCCCAACAACTTTAGAACTACACTAAACTTCTAAAACTCTGAGTATGTAGTTGAAAGATGAGAAATCAATGGCCTTAACCTCTCTAGAACAAGCTCAATAGGTACAGCTTTGGCTGCAGGGCTGACACAGCAGGTTGAACCCCATACACCGAAGGAAAAAGGAAATGGAGAGAGGCCTTGATCACATTCACAGCCTCACTGGGCATTCTCAGAAAATTAGACTGAAATTGGACCTGGTCCAAAAGAAGATGGTGTTGGAACCATCACACTACCTTTTGGTTAAAATCCTTCAGCTAGGACTATATCTCTGCTATCAAGAAGACAGGGAAAAAGATTTAATCCAAGCTCCTTGCATTTTATTGAATATCTTGGGACTTCTGTGTTTAAAAACTATTTCAGAGAGTCTCTATAGCGGTGGACATAGAAATATTTCACAACTCATAAAAAGAAAGATATATCTGCTATACAAACATCTCTGTTAGAATGAAAGGTGTTTGGAGAGGCAAAGTCTAAAGGAAAATCAGTCATTGTAGAAGACAATCCTGGTGATCTAAGAGAAGTTATGAGCAGAAGGCAGAATCACCCCAGCAGGGTCCTTCTGTGGGCCCACATCTTTCTGGAAGCTGATTCATGCTAAGCCACTGACCAAATCTTTCAGCACAACCAACAGCAGCGGCATCAGAATTCTTTTCCCAGCGGTTACTGGAAGTGATGAACAATGATACATTTTGCATATTGAAACTAATATATGCAGGAGTTGGTGCTCTGGGACTCAAATGAATTGCATCAAATCGCTCTCTTGTTAGCTGAGTGCCATTAATGCCTGACCTCCCTAATCCATATTCAGGAACCCCCAGATCAGAAAGGTCATCTCCAGCCCCAGCACCTATTCACATGGATATTCTACATCACCCTTACAAATGGGCTTGTTGTCTTCAAATTACAGAAAACCAACAACAATGACATCATTAATTCCATGAATACGCTGCCTGGAGAATGATACAAATTTTTGCATAATAATAAGCATTTGAGTATTCCCTGCAGTAGCAGCTCCAGCCTGCAAAGCCCACTCAGTGGAGAGCAGCGCACTGAGTTTTGTATCACAGAATGTTCCCAGTAAAAACGCCAGCTTTCAAACAGAGCATTTTACTGCAGATTATGGGGAAGAGACACCCATTAAAGCATATCAATTGGATATGCAATATGAACCAACTCTTAGTAAAACTGATCTTTTGGCTTTAATGCAGCCTTCAGTTCAGTGACTCATAGAATTTAAAGAATAGCACACAGACATACCCTGAAGTTCACTGTATTACTTGATACCACTGATTATTTTACAGGTAAACTAAAACAAGTGGCAAAAATGAGGAAATAAAAATAGAGATTTAAGCTATTTCACTGTGTTTTATATTAAAATTTTTCTCAGTAGCAAAAGGAAAAGCTGCATAATATTAAGAAATTTGATAAAATCTGAATAGCACTAATAGATATAGTAAGTCAAAAAATGATGGTATCTTTTAAACAATCATAGTGCAAAGGCAGATTAAAAGCAGATGTTTATGGGTGAAACCACCCTTCATAAGAAGTAGCTATTAGGTTACCAAATAAAATTGAATTTACCATGGCTGTAAACTTGGCAGAAGGGTTTTTTAGCATAGAAATGGGCTGTTATTTATTGATGGTTAACCTGAGAATGATATCCACTTTGTAAAGCATTAGCCCAAATTCTATAGTCTGTATATGAGAACAGTGACTAACAAAACAAATACAGTTCAGACTGGAGAGAATATTCCAGACTTAAAATCTATATTATACATTGAAAGAAGTGGCCTTCAGCCTCCAGAATTGTCACATGAAACAGCCTCTTAAATGAATCTTCTGAGTGCCAGCCTTTCTTACAATGGGATTTGTCATAAGATGGATCAGAGAAACGTACAGGGATACAGGGATACTTAGGTAGGTGGACTGGATTTGCTCTCCAAATAATGAATTTAAGCTTTAACTGTTTTGCTGTTATTTTGTCTCATGAATTCAATGATTCCATATTAAAACTGACTTATTAAACATAGAGTAAAACAAAAATAGATCTAAACCTGAGTTTGAGAATGGAGTCTCTTCATTATTATTAGTTCAGTGTAGCATGGCTGGTTAATATCTGTAGTAAGGTAATATATTGAAGAGCACACTATAAATCTGGAATTCCTTACACCCTGCCATTAAATGCTTGGATAATATTCAGAACCTTCTGTAATGAGATCTAGCTATGTACATAGTACTCTGCTGATGAAGAATTATATAAATCCTCATTTCCAGATACAATACTTACTTAGCTGTGCCTTTAAAATAATTGTTCAATTACGCAGTTATATTATGAGACACAGACTTAGCATGGACCAGACCTGATTGATAAGTAGTAAGTAAGCACAGGATGAAAAGCCAGTCCCCATTTGACTTTTGCATCAAAGACAACACTAAGTGGGTTCTAGAATTGTTCCTACCCAATCCCTTTTGCAGTGTCTATGCCCAGTTGTCTCCAATAGTGGAAGCTCTCTGTGGAGAGCTTTTTTGTCCTATTGGGGTCTATTATCCTTCTTCAGTAGACTTTCTAATGCTCTATAATAGAACAAAAATAATTTACTCCTCTTTTACAACTAGAAAAGAATCT
>VYZT01062733.1:7661-53167 GCA_013400735.1 Pomatostomus ruficeps | reverse complement strand
TACTTTGATATTATTGGAGTAGAGGGTCTTAGGAGGCTTAACCTGAACTTTCTGCAATTGCCACTTCAGGAAGAGTTTCACGTGTTCAACCTTTACCTGAACAAGGAATGCAAAATTGTTCAAATTCTAGAAAATTATTTGAAAACTACTTCCTCTGCCTCTGTTAGCTGTGATGGAAAGAAAGACGGAGCCTCTCATCACCATGGAGGGCACACTGTAATTGTACTGTGTGCAAAGCTGCACTAGTCTACCATGTCTTCTAGAAACCTGAGCCTGAGGCTCTAGCAAACCTCGTGGTGAGAACTAACCATGGTGCTCTGCTTCTTGGGAGAGGTAAATACTCCTTCTGCAGCCAGGCACATCTACACCCTTCTCTTTGGTGTGCTTCCAGGATTCCTGGCTTTCCCTATAGGCCCTGTGCTAGGACCCCATAGAATCCTCACTGCACAGTTACGGAAACATGGACTTTGTGAGTCTCAAGAACTCCGCAGGAAGTGAATTTGGCACACAGTGGATCATATGAAACTTTCCTCTGGCTTCAGAGGAAGATGGAATTTTGCATCCTGTTTTGTATTTAAACAGACTCAAAATCTCAAATCAAAACACTGTTGAACCTACTGAGTTCCACCTGGCTCATGTCAAATCCATGTAATACCCCAAGTTTTATATGGGTTAGGAAAAAACCCATAAATTGAATCAGAATGACTTGAAAGGCTGAACTTCAGTGAACTTTAGGACAAACTGAAGCTGAGCTACAAGCTCCTATGAAATCTGAAACCAAGCAGATTTTGCCTGGCTTCTTTTGAGGTTCATGAATTTTGAAAAGACCTATAGCATTGCCAGTATTTATCATGAAACTTGTCCTAACTGGTGTTTTCATTAAGGCCTCTCTTCTTGAAATGAAGTGACCATGTGAAAATCTCATCTTTCATTTAAAAGAGAGCAGAAGTTTTCAATCCCTGTGGTTGTGGCAAGAATCTTGAACATGTGCCTAAGCGCACCAACAGTTCAAAACCAAAGGTGACTCCAGAGACTTCTGCATGCATGGTATTATTTTAAACTCACAATTTTAGGATCTTAGCTAATAGTTTTTGAGCATGAAATCTAGCCCACTATCTGTAACTCTGCATTCTATCCAGAGGACATTAAGGGTTTTTATTCCTTCCCTTACTGTTATGGTGCTTTAGAAGACAACTTCAAAGCATTTGGGTATTGGCAAATCTGGCTCCAGATCTGACAGCTGTGGCAATGTATCTTTGCTGAAACGCTACATCCCTGTGTAGCTGGGTTTTGTGCAACCAGTGAGACAAAATCCAGAGAGATGCTTAAGTTCTAACTCAGCCCCATGTTTAGCAATCTAATTCCTTCCAACCCCCAAGTTTATTTTAACACCACCGTTTTCCTTTGAAGGCTGTAGGTAATTTACTCCTCTTTAACAATGCACAGGTGGTTTCTGGAAAAGCCCCTTTGTTCCTTCAAATAAATAACACAAAAAGGCTTACTGATTATGCCCACCTAGGGCACTGTGTTGTGCTTTTCATTTACTGGTGATTCTGCCATTTATTTTGGCTTGTGCTTCTTTTAGAAAAGACTTTTCTTGCTCGTGTTCAGAGAAGGGGGTTGTTTGATGTCAAGGCTGGGGAATTTCCTTGCTATCAGAGAGTCTTACAATTTTACATTAAATACATTTCACAGACCAAAAATCCACCTAAATGGACCACACATCTTTCCTGAATTTTGCTCAAAGACATTATAAGGGCTTCTGAAAATCAATCTCATAGTAAACATTTTAGACAACAAAAATGATAGTAACCAATACAGAATATTTTTGTATGCCATTAGCACAAAAATGTTTTGGTTGGGAATTTTAGTCATGTTTTCATGTTATCTACTTTGGGAGAAAGGATAATGCTTATAGCTGGGAATTAGCTTCCTTTTCTGAATTAAGCTAAACTAGTTATCAGAAAGGCTAACAGAACTAAAGGCCCAGTAGCCTGATGGTTTTTTGTAAAATAGCAGTCCAGTTTATTTAGGAACTGTAAAGCTCTGATAGCATTATGGAAAAAGATCTCCTTGTCCTAACAAAGGTGGCAAAGTTATAGTTTCAGATGTAGTATTTGCTATTTGCTCTTTTTAATTTCATATTGTATAAAAATTTATCTTTTCTGGAGGCTTAAGAGCTTAATAGGGCTACCTAGTCTGCAGTTCAGATGTAGAAATATCAGGTTGTGTTTGCTATGTAGCAGTGACACTTCAGATGTCCAGCAAAGGTACACTTTGGTTAACAATTGTGTGAAACTGATGCTTGAATTGGCAACTAGTTTATGAAGAAACCCCTCAAAGCCCAGAATGCAAACAAAATCTTGTAAATCTGTAAATATGTAAATGGAAGCTTTTTCAGATAAAATATAATTTCTCTTTCCATTTTTTCTTGCTATAGCTGGAAGTAGTTGGGCAGTCAAGCTGGAAATATGGACTTCAAATTACTAGGGTTTATAAACAGTGACTTAGAGGGTAGTGATACACATTAATTTTCAGAGAAGCATTTCAAGTTCCATTAGTTTCAGTGAGAAATGTAGATAATCAGCACTTTGGAAAATCAGGTCAATACAGTATCGTAAAGACTACTTTACTCCTCACACCTCCTTTTGTATTCAGAAGCTTCGTAATACCACACGTTCTTCATCAGAAATGGCAAGAGTGACCTTTTCTGTAAGTATTTACTATTTAATGTCTCTGAAAAAGCCTCAGGATGTTAAAACATACAAAAAAATAAATGTCTTTGTGGTATATACAGTTAAAATTGATCTCTTTATCTCTGTAAATCAGATATGGAGAGTAATATAAGAAAGATTGTGCAAATGATTAAATTACAAACCTTTTCATCATCAAATATTTAATCATAAAGTGTGATATAGACTTAAATGAAAACAAATTTTGCTAGGGTTATTTGGTATATGCTTTAGGTAGTGATCCTATACTATTTTTCCTCCAGAATACAACATATGAAGTTGAAATACTGTATCATGTGCAGATTAAAGACAAATTACATATAGATGAGGTTACATTTAATTACCTGAAATAGCTTTGTATGTTGAGTGGAAACCACAGTTTTCATCAACACCATATTAATTATTGCTGCCGAAAGCTGTAATTGACTACTGTGTTTTTCGGCTCATGAGTCAATGGTGACTAAATGTTTACTTTACTGCTCCTAATTGCCTAAAATGCAGCACTTGTTTTTCCCTGGAAAATCTGTGGTCTAAGTTTTCATGCATATAACCCCACAGTCATTTACATGTATAGCTGAAAGCACAGTTGGCTTCAAAATTCCTAGCAAAAATGGTTAAGTGAGGGGATCTAATTCTCTTAGCATCCAATATGCAGAAAAAGGAAATGCTGTGTCAATACTGTCCCACTTCTGGCTTCATTCTTCCATATGGCCCTGTAGAAGACCTGAGTTTGAATTTAGAACAGGGTGTCTACAGACCTCATTTGACCTTGTGTCAGCAGAATTCAAGATCCCTGTGGTAAAAGCACAAGCTCATCTTCTCAATTGTACCAAGCATGTAAGGGAATATGGTACACATGAAGGTGATTGGGACTACCACCAGGATTTTCTGCCACAGGAGTTACTTTGGAGACACAGAGACAGTAAAAAAGGACTGGACATGATACCAGATGCTACAAACTCACAGGGATTAGAACTCTTCTCCACCTTTGCAGATCTCTCACAAGACCAAGCAGAAGCAGTGTGGTTCCCAGGGGAAGGTACACAGACATAAGAAGCATTTCTGCTACGCAGACTTTGAGAAATTGCATGGTGGAATCACTAGCCTTGAAATTGCTTAATCTCTCTATTCAGAATCACATTTCATTCTGTGGAGAGGACAGAAATAATGCAGAAGATGGAGTAGAAAATAAGAGGAAAAAAGTGGCCAACCCACTCTGGAAAATCAAAGATTAGCTGTAGGGTAACAAAAGAGAAGTAATTATCTTTCTCAAAAAAGAGAAGAAATAGGTGGGGAGAAAAAAGAAAGGATAGAGTAGTTCAAAAGCCTGGAGATGACTGACCCACTCCCTCCATTCTGTCTTTTACTGTCCTGATAGGAAACGCCCTTCTTTTACTGTCCTGATAGGAATGCCACCATCAGAGTCCAGGTTGCTCTCAGCTTCACATGATTTGGGGAAACACTGCTGATTTTCAGGAGCTTTGGCATCTCTGTTAAGAGAATGACAACTAATTTTTCTTTTATATTATTCCATTTCACAAGCTTTCCCAGAAACCTCATAGGATTCTTTACACTTCTGGAATGAGTATTTTGAGTTTGGAGGGAACCAATCCTAGATTGCAGAAAAATTCTGTCTCTGTTACAGCCAATGAAAAGATTTTTACCACAGGGTCACTCGCATCATGGGGTAATCTGATGAATACTACTAGACCTTTCAATGTTACCAGTAGTAATTTGAGTTATGTTGACTAAGAGCGTAAGGCCTGGGACAAACAGGCATTATGGACATATTTCTACTGTTTCTTCTGTATTGACTACCAGTCTGTCAAAAATGTCATGCATTCCCCAGAGAAGCCCACCTCGCCATTGCGAACAAAGTGGTTGAGATATAGATTTTGTATCCATACCTGAGAACACGTAGTTGAAAGGCGTAGCTGAATGGACAAAGTGTTTTGGGCCATCTAGGGAACTGCTGCTGAACCACAGTGACAAAGACTTGACAAACAACTCAGGTTTAAAGAAAACAAACCTGTTAAATGAAGTGAGTGTCACTAAACTTTTCTGGAGTTTAAATAAATCACTTTTACTGGGCTTTTGGCAAATGTGTGTGTATCTGTGATACACAAAAATAACTGTATTGCTGTATATGCTTTTAAAAATTATTTTTCAGGTGATTTTACCAGTCAGACCACATTTTCAGTAATGAATGTTTTCCACAGCCTTGCAAACTTAAACCTGTGACATAGATTTTATTCATATTATCAGGTTCTCATTCGTTTTACTCATTATTTTTAAAGTGCCTCGTATCATCAAGGTTTTTCTCCTGCTAATGGCAACAATTCTTCTTTTCTAGGATGTGTGTACAGCCACTGTGTTCATTTTTTGTTGCAGAAACCAGTCTGTTCAGACACAGATTTTGTTCTTGCTTCAGATCTCTATACATTTTCCTAATGATCCTTAACATCCTTTTGACACTTCTTTCTTTGCCTTTTTGGCTCTGTATTTTGACAGTTATTTCACAGGAAAATAAAAGATCTTTACTTTGTAGTGGTGAATTTATGATACACCTGCACAGTTCCACCTTGGAGCCGGAATGTAATGTCAACAAAGCTCATCTGGCAGTACAGGAATTCTCCATGGAGCTTCTTTTCATTGGAGGTTCTGCTAGAGGAGGGATGGGTATACATGGAGATGTTGTTGTCCAAAATGTTTACACACCGAGACATACACACAGGCATTTGTTGCTATTGCTACCTCCAGATGGGGACTACTGATTCACTGATTTTCAGTACTTGCAGAACTTTATTAATATACTAGGTTAGCTTGAGAAAAATGGAGACATGAAAATTTATTTCTATCTATATACTTGCTGTCATCTTACACACATACACACACGCATGCATCCATGTCTATATTGGATTATAAGTTTTTTAGAAGTCTACACTAAAAGAAAACAGCAGTTTCAAAATAAAAATATCACTGGAAAAAATATAGGCATGAACTGAAACCAAGAGAAGAAGACTAAGTGAAGAATATTGTGTGTTTAAGTGTCAAAACATTCCCTGAATTTTGATGAATTATGTAGGAAATAGATCTCAAAATACCAGAGGGACCTAGGTGCCAGTTCCCTTAGCTTTCAGTTTCTCTAGTTGGCTCAATAGAAATTTAGATGGTTACTTATGAACATCCATATTTTGAAATAAGGCTCTGCTTTTTAGGGGAAGGAGAAGCTGTATTGTATCAGATCAAGATTTTTAAAGAGAATTATTATGATGTGACTCTTCATCAGTTCACAATGAGATCAGATGGCCTTCTCACCTTCCTTCAACTTCATTAGAATGGCAGTATATGACTTACCACATGAAAGCTGCATTCTCTGCCAAGTAAATTAAATTCTTATAAGAAGCAAAGTGGTCCAGTGGTCGAAAAGTAGGGCTGGCAGCCAGCAACTCCTAAATTTTAATCCCAGTGCAACTTAGTGAATAACTTCAGGCAAGTTACTTAACCTCCTAGTTTCCACCTCATAAAATTGTAATAATAAAAGTGTTTTTCTGAAGACCAATTAGTTAATGCTTGTTCTCCATCTGAAGAGAAAAATGCAAAGTACCGTGGAGGTACTAAGCCTAATTAATTCTTAAATTCTAATCATATCAAAGCCTCATCATGGATTACCCCAGTTAAATAAACTGGTAAGATTACAAAAAGTATAGAGACAAAACATCCAACACTTTTGATTCATAGGATTTGTAAGGGTTCTGTCACCTATGTTGACCCAAGGGTGATGTGCAACAGGTTGAAAAGCCGGCCCATGGCTGCCCATGGGGTTTGTTGGTGTCTGACAGCTCCAGCTCTGCTCCCATCCCCTTGTATAGGCTGCTACACCATGGTGTGAGCATTTTGAGAGCAAAAGGGTGCTGCTGCAAGTCATACATCCAGATGGCACTGAAGTGAGGCTGCTGTTGAGATCTCACATTTTGTTTAGGCTAGATCACTGTTTGAGAAGGATGAAAAGCAAAAGCTGTTCTTTCCAAGGCTCTAAATGCAACTGATGCCTACTTAAATAGTTCCAGATCTGCTTTGTACAGACAAAAACATAGGAGTAATTTAAGTGTTTTGAGAGAAATATCCACTTCTTCCCAAGCCTCCTCTCTGTGGGAGACCCGCCATTACAAACATGGAGGACATGCAGATCTGAAGATCCATAATTTATGGAAGAGCATGGAATACCAGGCAGATCAAATGTCTGGTGGAGTGGCTGTTGTCAAGCCCTCAAATGTTTAACTGATTGCACTTGTCAAAGAGCCATAGGATGGATCTGAGGGGAGAGTTTGGTCCTTAGTGTTGCCGGTTTTCATCCCATAATTTTGAGTGTGTTCTTTGTGCCTTGTTTACTGCAGAATATGATTAGACTTTAATTTAACAGGCGAGGAATGTGTCTTTCATGTGGCAAGTCAGAAGGGCCTCAGAGCTTTATAGTGGGGATGGGGGGGATGGGGCTGGCGCTCATTGTGAAGCAGTGGAGAGTCCTGCTATATTGCTCATCTTAAGATGCTGTCTATAAATAGGTCCCACTTGTCTGGGGCATAATGATTTCAATCATTTGTGCTGTATAAATAAACAGGGCATTGTGAGCTTACTTGTTCAGGAATTGTCCCTGGCTTTAGTTTTGGCCACAGACTCCCAGAGGCCTGCAATCAATCTAAGCTGGAAGATTGAAAGAAACAGTCCGTTTGTGATCCAAAGCCACCAGGGGAGAAGGGAGGGTCTGGAGAGGGAAGCAGAAGAGCGGGAAAGGGGGATCTTCCATGGGGTCCTGGGGAAGGACAGCTGGGAGAGCCTTTGGCCAGCCCACCATGAGCATGAGGCTGTCCAAGGCTGATGGGATGCAAAATGGGCCCTTCATGGTCTGGTGGGACATGGGCAGCCTGCAGGGGAGGAGACTGCTCCCATCCAACATGGTGTCAGGCATTGGAGGCCAAGCAAGGACTGTGGAATATCCTGCCTGGGAGGCACTGAGTGTGCCAACCAAGAGGTAGATTAGAAAGGACAGCACTGACTCACTGCAGGCTGTGCCTACCCACCCTGTGCTCTGTTTGCTTCCATGGGTTCCTCGATGTGCACAAACTACTCAGCCAGGCTCTCCTCTCAGTCCCTTGGCCTTCCAGCCTCCTTTTTGTCCCTTCTTGCTTTAGATCTGTAGACTTCTATTAGAAGTAAGGCTTGACTTAGGAAACATAGGAATTAAAAAATTAGTTTTCCTTGATGACAGTAAATACTTTGCAGGTTTCTGCTGATCGACAATGTGTTTTTATTTTCTTACACAGCTCTAAAGATGTGCAATTCATGTAGTAGCCCTGTCAGCAAATCCTGCCCCGTCTGTGTAAGCACTGCATATTTGGGGAGGAGCTGCAGTAGTCCCATGTTCAGAGCTGCTTATGAGGAGAGAGATATGAGGTTCTCCTGAATTTACCAATTCTTTCCTAAATTTGGGGCTTTTTGCACCTCCAATCATTGAGTCTCCACTTCCCACAGCCTTTGATATTTGCCTGTTTGCCTGAAACCTTGACTATCCCCCTCCTGTCTTATTTCAACATTCTCTGCAGCACGATGGAGAAGGAATGGAGAGGACCCAGTAGAGCACGGAACCCCAGTCCTCATACATCCTCCCATTCTCATTCCTCGAAGTCCTACATGGGCTTTCTGGGTTGATACCAGAGCCCTGGCAAAATCAGTGGGATGAACCTACCAATTAAGAAAAGCAGAAAAATGACTTTTTTTTTGAGAAAATAAGTAAAAATTGTTCTAGAACCAGCCAGGAAGCTGGAATTGATGCCATCTGGTCTATATAGTTATCATGTCTAGCAGACAAAGTTTAATAGCTGATTAAGAATTCATTAGAAAATGTTTCTTCGTCTTCCTGATATAAAAATAAAAATCCTCACGACTAAGTGAAGCTTTCTTAGTAGTTTCCCCAAATTGTTTTTACTATCAGTAAGTACCTGGAAACTTGAAGAAAAGCACATAGTAAGTAGAAAAAAACCCCATGTTTTTGAATATTCCAGGTATATCGATCTTCAATTTACCTTCCAAATTCTGTGTATTTTATATTCAGCTTTATATTGAGAATAAGATCTTCTTTCTTTCCCCTTTTAACTCAGTTCAGAGAATATTAAAAGCCATGCATCTCCTTTTGAATTCCTGTCTTGTCAAGGATGAACCTCTAAATACTTAATTTGCATTGGTACATCTTAAGATTTGCTTTTGTCCCAAATACTCTTGCTTGGAAGGTTAATGAATTATAACTAAAAGGTTGTCATTTGGAAAATTTTGTTTTAAATTATCAAAATGAAATGAATGGCTCCTTTTTTATGTGTATATAAAATTATTTCACTTTCCATTTAACAATGTAGCTTTCATTTTCATTATCAGAATCATAAAAAATGATTGAAGTGATGGTTTCTTTTTAACATGCAAACTATTTCATGCCAGAAGTTCTGAAAAATTAGATTTGCTTTTTCTATTTGCAGGTATAAAAGGAATTATGTCTGCTTATTTTATTTTGTTTTTTCTGGTTTTTTCCAACTCCATTTTATTCTACTTTTCAAGTGTTTCCTCTGCTGCTTACAAGTGAGGAAGAAAATCACTACAATTATTTTTAGTGAAACAAATAGAGGGAGTGAAGAAGTTCAGATGAAAAGTTTTATTTGTAAAGGCAGAATAGAAAAGCAATTCACATTAATTCAAAGCAGAGTCTCTTTATTGGATTATAGGCTGATTGTGTTTACAAATACACTGCCAAGAGGGTTTTAATTTTGGGGCAATTTCATTGTTCATAGATATATATCTATATATAGATATATATCTATGAAATTATGTGGTTTAAATGAGATACAGCTCCTTACTGCTAAATGTAATATATGCTTTCACTTTATGACATAGTACAAAAGCAGAGCAATTTCAGAACAACTTAGTTGAATTATCATCATAAATGAAAGATGTAAACAATGTTATGTTTATAGACACAGTTTAAATTCGAATTCATTGGAACTTGGTGACGTCTTTATTTAACAAGGATGGACTTTATTATGAAAGTACAATCAAGCCATAATACTGCCCTTTGATTTCAGGCTTTTCAGCATTTACTACAGCAAGGTAAACACAAGAGTTTACATCCTCAGGCAGACCAGAGCTCCATCTAGTTCAATATTCCTTCTCAAAGAGGAGTCAATAGTACATGTTCAGAGGAAAATATAAGAAAACCAGTAAATATAGAATGAATTTTCTCCCAGTCTCTACCTTCCCATGTGGTTATTTTCTCTCAGTCTACCCTGTGTTGTGAATGAGTGTTTTAATACCCTCCATGTGGGTATTACATATACAGAAATGTGGAATTACCCCCATTTTATAGATTGATGATTTGATGTAAGGAATGGTATCTGCAACCTTCAAGCTTCACTGTGGCAATAGAGACATCTGGCCTGGCTTTAAAGAAATCTATGTGGTTGCTGGAAAAGTCTATAGCACTGTTTCTTCCTACATAGTATTTGGTGGGTTTTATCCAGACTTGTGAAAACAAGTGTGTTTTGTTTAAATGACCGACCTTGAGCCAAGTTGCCCTTGATCAGCAAGCAGACTTCAGAGGAGGGTATCCTTGGAGTAATCAGATCAACTATGGGTAACATTAAAAGCAATGATTCCTTATAACTTAGTAAATTTTATCAAATGGTAAGTGAATAGACATGTATGAATAATCTCAGCCTGCAGGAGAAATAAATTTGTTGAGAACTTTTACAGACAGCATCCAAAGGCATTTAGTGTGTTGACAGACTAGAGTAAAAACCCTGCATGTAAACATAGTATTGGGGTTGTTTAAAACCATGTATGGTCAAACCCATTCTCTAAACAAAGTTGAACTGAAATCTCAGGTTTGAATGCCTGTAACCCTATGATGGGAATAAACATCAAATCCACACCTGTATTTTTCGTATGTATATCCATTACTCTCATCAGTTCAAGTTTCCCTGTTGATAAAGTAAATTTTGAAAAAAAGTTTCTACATAGGCTATGATAAAATGGAATTGATATTATATAAAGCTCTTTTTTGTTTGGCTGTGCTATGGTCTTTGCTAATGTTTCCTATTTCTTTTAATAATAATAATAATAATAATGATAATAATAGTGGTTGACACAACTGTAAAGCTTCATTGACAAGGTAAGTTAAAAAATTATGGCAATTACTCTGTTTTCCACTTCTTTTGAATACTACGTTTGAAAAGTGTTTATGCAGTTTCAGAATCTTTCCTCCTTCTTCCTTCAAATCTAACTTGGGGACTTTTTAACCTAATAATCTGGTCATGCATGACATCACAATCTGTTGTCATGGAAAGGACTATACTATCAAACAAGTAAGATGGCCAAAGGTTGCCTTACAACCTTTGAAGAGAGATCAAGATTTCATAGGAAAAATCCATTAATACTTAAATGTAGTGCAATGGAAAATATCATACTATCTTCACCCAAATCAATTACATAATTTTAAGAGGAAATACTCAAGTTGACTGAGCTCTTATCTCCCCTCAGAATCCTCCATTTTCAGAGGTAACTTAAGTTTCCTAAATACATTTATATATATAAACAAACCACAAACTCTGCATGCTATGCTATCCACTGCAGTCCACTGAGTCTTTCTCTGCAATCAGATTGAAATGTGAGAATTTGATATTTTTGCAAGAATCCTAAATCTTCTGTAGATTTCCTGAGTGATCTAAGTGCTCTGTAAAATGGTAGGCTTGCTGATAGCACAGGCTAAAGTAAGTCAGTGCTTAAGAATGTCTGTAGTGTACAGAGCTGGGTTTAGGCTTCCAGCACTGCACCCCTTCAGAGGAAGTTGTGGGACATGAGCAAAAATAGGTCAGTTCTGCAGTGAAGAAAAAGAGAGAAATGAGGCACCAAGAGGAGTCACACAGTGTCAGATTCACTGCTCCTTCTGCTGCCAGGGGGATCAGATGGCTTGGGGCAATGATTTGTGCCTCCGGGAGAGCTCACACCTGCCCCCCTCACCTGTGTACCATGAACCTTGAAGCAGCTGCAGCAGTGGGTCTGGTTTTCTGAGGCTGTGGTATAAACAAAATAGGTAACAGAGCCATGGCTGGATTTCCTTTCTGGAAATTTGCTGTCCAAGTTAGTTGCTTGTTTTGGTTATGCCTAGAGCTGATCCTGTATGTGTAGCAATTACCCTTTATTATGCCTTTGAAATTAGGCAATGGTAGGATACAGCAGAAGTAATGCTGCTTTAATGGTTGAAAAGCTTTTATGGACCATAGGTGTGGCTGTTTGTTTGTGTTTATGTTCGTAATTTGTAGTTTGCAACCTCACTGAGGTACTAGACCTCAATGAGCACTGAGCCATAAAGAAAGGTTTTCTTTTCCATTTGTTGAAGTTCTATAACAAAAAAAAGGAAAAAAAAAGTGAAAATTCTTTAAAGAGAAAAAATACTTTCTCTTCTTTGATTTTATCACACTCAGAATGGTTATCTTTGAACACTATCAAACAACATGTATCAGGCCGGCAAATGGTTGACAGGATTTTCTTCAGGCTTTCAGAAAATTCTTCCTCACAGAGCATAAGAATGAGAAGATTTCAGCATCAAAGAGTCTAAAAAATTAGGGCTGTCTGAAAGCAGAGTATTGTTACTGCATTGTTTTTTCCAGTAGCATTAAGAAAGCTGAGTTTATCAAGATTTGGACACTGTTAGGCAACTGCCCCTTATATATTAAATTAGCAATCCCCTATATTTTCTTTATGTAATCATTTGTGCAGTTGGTGTAACTAGACTCTGCCTGCTGTTGGCAAGGATGAAAAATACATCACTGCTTCCATCTCCAAGGTAAATTATTCTTCAGGGAAGTGTGCCTCTGGGGAATATTTTCTTAGGAGACCCATGAACAATGAGAGATTTTCCACAGGGAATGCCTACAGGGTGAAATGTACTTCAAAGGGAGAGATCCAAGATGAAATGAGACTCTTCAAAGGCCAGCTCCACTTCCCCTCTCAACAAGACAAATGACTTCAAAGGGGAACCCACCAAGGTTGTAAATAACTTTTCCCATAATACAAAACTTTATTGAAGGCAAGTTCTCTCAGTAATGTGATATTTTTAAAGAAATCACCCAAAGCCAGGTGAGGTCTAATGCATCCAGTGACCATCAGTATAAAACATTTCTACTGTTCAAGTAAATGTATGAGCATCTAGAGGTCTTAGGGAATTGAAATGTGCACTGTTCGTTTCCTTCGCACTTGTATAAAGTTATAGCTGGATTTAAAGCTTACAAATCTGATGGCCTAAGGAACAATGAAAATCTAACAACAGCTTTAGGGACCCTAGGGACCATTTTTATCCAGTGCAGTTTTTCAAGTTAGCAAGTTACCAAAAGTCAGTGAGGGACTAAGAATACCCTATTTTTACATAAGACATTGCAATTCACAAGAACTATCTGACTGAAGTGTCTCAGATTCAAAACTCTATTAAAGCAATATCAATTAAAGGTAAATTTTCTTCTTTGATCTTTCAATAGATATCTTATGGCAAAGCAGTGTCTTCAGGTATGCCTTTGTAGAGAAAGTGAATCTAAAAGACAATAAAAATCAGAATGTAGTCCAATGTCCTGCTCAAAGAGGGCCATTGAATTCAGACCAGGTTTCTCAAGACTTTGTCCAGCTCGTTCATGAAAACCTCGAGGGATGAAGCTGTGTTTCAATCTCTTTGTTGACTCTTTTTCATTCTGCTGTGCCCTGCTGCGAAGAGTCTGGATCTATCTTCCAACAACCTTCACAGTGGGATTAGCTCCCTCTTACATCATCCTTTCTCCAGGCTACACAGCAGCGCTGGTAGAAGCAGAAGAAAAGAGAAAACAGCAGCAACAGAGACCCCAAATAACCCTTGTCATTAGCATTACAGAGAGTCCTAAGAGAAGAGAACAGCTACTGAACCTGTTGCCAGTGAGCCAAATGGTAGAGGTCCAGCTAAAGAATCTCTCAGGGTAAAATCCAGTTAAATGTCATAATAAACCTGAAAATAATCCTCTGATCAAGCCACAGAAAGATAAATAAAACCCTACTAATATTTGTCTACCCCTAGAGATCTACTGTACAAGAAGTTAATGCTGACTTCACCAGATATATCATGGAGAAACAATCCCCTATTACTCACTACTCACAGCCACACACATACATACACTCTAATGGAAAGGAGCCATACACAGTGGCACCAGACTATTGATATTTCTACCCTATTGTTTAAGTAATGCACAACATTTAATATGTGAAATGGCATGACCATTAAAAAAACAACTAATTACTAGGTACTCTTCTCACAAATCAATGATGTCATTTAGAATTGGCCTGGACAAAACAATGAGTGTTGTATACATTAAAGAGGCAATGCTGCACTTAATGCTGGAGGTCTGGAAGAGTCTCAGAGGCTCTCCTTCTGTGGGCTTTAGCCTGGTTTGCTGAGGAAGAGAAATAATCATGATTGCACCATGTGCATGTGTCATCAGTACATCATTTAGAACATGCTGGCTAAACTCAAGCAAGTGCAGGAGAAAAAGATCTACAATACAGCAAGTTCTTTTGGATTTTATGAAAATTGATAGCTGTGCAGAGTGGAAAGAAGTTACTGACATTCTCAAGCCCCCCTGATGAAAAAGCCACTGTATGGATCAACCACTGCCTGAGCTCAGAGAGTCAACTCTGGATCTCCAGATCTAGCTATGGATTTGGAGACGTGTTCTGTGGCTCACAGGAAGGAAATTGTTAATTGATTGACTCCAGTCTGCATACTCGTTCAGCTGCAAAAGTTCTGGCTGGAAAGACAATGCATTGTGATGCAGTAAATATCTGTCACAAATATTTGAATCCAAATATTGTCTGTTTTTACAAAAGCTCATCAGTTCTCTGACACAATTAGCTTTTAATCCTTTGTGTGGCTCTTTATGAAACCATCCATAAAAATACCACTCCAGAGCCAAATTCCAAGTCCCTTCCTCCCTTCCCTAAATAGGAGGCTTGACTTCTGGAAGGAAAAGCTTCAGTGCAGTTTAATCATGAAGTTCTCCAAGTCTTGCTCTTAAATGCAACTGAATCATCAGACTGAAGTTTTCCCATAAGCTGTCTGTGCCCAACACACTTGATAACACAAACAGGTAAAGTGGAGAGATATTATGACTGAATACAAAATAGTTCTCATTGAGGGCTCCACACTGATTTTAATGAGATATGCATGGTGTGTGCCCAATCCCAGATGACAGTCCACTATGAAAGACTTTGCAAACTGGACATGGCTCTCCCTATGAGTGTCTTTTCTGATACCATTTAATCAGAGAGGGAGATAAGCTAATATTAATCAGAAATAAGGAGACAGAACAAAAAAACCCATTAGGAATACGGCTGTGCTTCTTTAGTCATGTACCTCCACAGGATTTTGCTGTGTATCTGGAACAGTGTCATCCCCATGAAAAGGCATAATGGCTTCCTTCACCAAATCCAAAATCTAAGACTTACTTGGGTTTTGGATTTGGCCATTAGGCCATAGTTCAAAAGGGAAATTTCATTTTTAATAATTGGGAGCTCTCCTAGCACACCTTTGAATGATAAGTAAGCAATAACCTTAGCTACACTTTCTGAAATTCACCAATCAATAAACTCTGTGCATGTATAAAATATATGTTTCATTTAAATATCATGCTGTCAATCTTTGAGAAAAAACTCTTACTGGAATCATCAAGAAAGGTTTGGGGTTTTTTTTTTTATTTTTTGTCCAGGCCAAGATTTTATTTAGATAACCAAGTTAAAACTGCTTTTTTTCAGCATGACTGGAATGACTAACATGAATCTTAATTTAGAAAGCACTTAGCACTTACTGCAGTAATGAAACTAAACAATCACAAGAACCAGAATTGGTAATCATGGGTCAAGATACCTGAATTAGAATATGAGTAGCTTTATTGCTTATGAATTTCACTAAAATTTAATCTGCTGTTTATGGACATTAAATGGAACTATTGTAATAAGTAGAATGTTAAAACCTGAAAGCTTCACCTGAATTTTCTTTATGGCATGCATTCTAAAAATTGAAAAATATTCACAGTAATAATAAGTAATAAATCTATGAGGAAACTTTGACTATTATGTTTTCATCATTATTCTCTCTCCTTTGAAGTTTTATACCCAAAAGGTATCTAACTAATCATCAGATATTATTTTTCACTTTCAGACGCTTACGAAAGACAGAAAATAAATGAAATGAGCTCAAAAATGGAAATAACTGTTGCAACACCAGCAGTGAATTACACTAACACATTACAATTTATCCAGCAAGTTGAAAGCTGTGAAGTTACGTCCAAAAAACTCGTGGGTTTGCTTCAAAGGCCTCTGGCAAAAAAACATATTTTGTGTAGTTTACTACAACGTTGACCACATCCGAGTAGACTTCATCTGCTTGTGCACTTGAAATCAGCTGCAGCACGTCAGCTCAGAGCACACCTGGTTCATCCTCCATGGACACTTCTGTGCAAGTCCACTCTCTCTGCTGCTGGCATGTAGCACTCAGCTGGTCAGTTCATAGCCCAGCTGATGGATACGGGACCTGGGGTTGCACGAAGGTATTTCTGTCTGGGAGCATTCCTATCTGAAATCGCTAAAGTTTTCTTTTCTTATTAAAGCCCTGTAGAGAGTTTCAAAGTGGTAAAGAGGTTTTGCTATGTGTTCCTGGAATACAGAATGCTTTGGCAGTGTTAAAGATTTCCCTTGGAGAGCTGTGTGTGTTGTACCCGGCATAGGCAGTCTACACACTCACAGGGGTGTGTGTGTGGGGGACAGCACAATCTCAGCTTCTGGGCTTAGAGAATTTAGGCTGAGTGGGTTCTGAGCTGGTGACAAGCTGGGTACCAAGAAAAGAAAAGAATTTATGCTATGTAATGCATTTTCTGCTAGAATCTAAATTTTTTTTTTGTTACAGCAGCAGAGTGACTGTCATGTGGCTTAACAGAGGTCATACACATCACTTACATATTGCTTAAAAATTATGTTTATTCCCTGCTGATGCTCACTCTTTTTTCCTCAAAATAAATCCCTTGAAAATTAAACCTCCAAATTGGTTTTTAAAATAACAAAATTAAATATTAATTAATAAATTTACTTATTTCAGCACTAATTTATTCATTTATTTCTAATTTCTTACCTTAATTTCTTACCTTATTTCTTCTGAATTTTGCTCAATAGGTGGGTCATATTTTCGAGTTTTCAAAATAATGAAAACAGATTCGCACCTAGTCTCTTGACTAAACACAGCAAACTCCCAGGGAAAACATATAAAAATCTGATATTGCAGAACTTGTGACATGATAGGAGAACTTCTGATTGCTTTAGTGTGTGGGGGAAGCAATTTATTGGGAATTATTGTGTACTTCACAGTTTTAGTGTGCATACTAATTCTTTGGTACTGACTTACTATAAGATGACCTTTACCACATGCAGGGGGAACAAAAGAAAAGTGTTTGTTTCTGAGAAGTCATGTTGGGGCCAATTGTAAACAGAAAAAGCATGTATGTAACATTTATAATGAAAACCATATTTTAGTGACAAATAAAATTTAGGGATTCCTAAGATGCACTAACAGAAAACTGTACCTATCACTGAGGTGCAGGTGAACATACATGAGCATGGTAGCCTCTGAGTAACAAATTCCTGCGTTAAATTCAGGAAGATGTGAAGGATACACCCAGATAAAATAATAGCATCTTTGTTCACTCATTTCCCATTCTAATTTGGCTGCAAGGCCTGTGGGGTGAGAAAGCTATAAAATATAAACCAGCAGTGAAGAATCTCCAATGCTCTGCTGTGGTCAGGATGGAGGAACCACAGATCATGGACACATTGCCAGGGCCCTCAGAAAAACATCTTGCCCATCTCAGCATGAAGGTATAAACCACCATGAACTGAATGGCAGCCAAACATTTTGCAGTGTATTTGGCTTATCCTTGGATTCTCCTCTCCACTTAAGGCCAAGCCCTATCCTATTTAGTTTCCAAAACCTCACATTATCAAAGCCCGAGGCTGTAGGACTGCAGTGGATCCTGGGAACTTTGTTTCAGCAAATCTTAAGTCAAAAGCTGACTACATCTGGGACAGGACAGAGCATTGCCTGGCTAACAGATGTAGTACATGAATGTTGGCTGAGGTTTTGGCCATGTGTAATATCTGACATGTTCCTGTTTTCTGTTTCACAGAGTGTCTGTGAAACTGGAATATTTTGTGTGAAGGTTTTGCTATGTTTCTTTCTTTTTGTGTGTCTGAAAAATGTTTAAATCAATTTGAGTGTTCATAGGACTTGGTTTGTCTGTTCTAGAAGCAGCAAGGGAGATGAGAGTTCCTAAGTTCTTGTGTCTAACTGGGATTTTTGTACCAGGTAAATCAGGTGACACAGTATTTTACTTACACAGCTGAATTAAATGGAAGATATTTGGGTTTTGTGTAGATGTACATGCAAATACACCAAAGGATATTTTAGCAAATCTATACCAACTGACCTGTATATACAGGTAAAAAAAGAGATTTCCTTCCGGTTTTGATTGCTCTGTCTATTAACTTGCCTCAGCGTAGCTTTCATTGTTTTGCAAAAATCATGTTTCAACAAATAATTTTCACAGATGCTTAACTTGAAGGCTGTAGCACCTGGTCACTGATTTAAAACTGTAGCATTCATACATTTCACTAAATTGGTGGGTGAAGAAAGAAATTTGAGCAGGTCTGGCTCAGTTCTACAATTTTTTGTTTCCCAGAGATGAGTGTGGAGATGGTGATCAAAGAGAAGCAGAGTAAGTTTTTATTTATATATAAAAAAAATCCAGACCTAAAGTACAGGAGGTCTTGCGTGAAATGTGATAATATCCAATAGACAGAATTATATAAAGTGCCAGTCAACTCACTGAAGGGGCTAAAAGTGGTTTATGTACTCCGTGTTAAATGCACTGTAATAATACTGACCAGATACCCATCCTCAAGAGGTCAAAATAAGATGAAAGATTACTGGAAAAACTTTAGAAAAATCAGAGAACTTTGGTGAAAGGTTTATTACAATATCCAATCAACACAAAACACTTCTCACAGTATTAACTCAGCCCATTTAACTTAGCAAATTTTAAATCCATTTGATCTTAAGTTACTCAAAATGTTCCAAGAAGAGGGACTTAGAAGAAGGTCAGAAAATATATAGAAAAACACACCACCTCCCCGTGGTCCAGCACTGTTCACTAGGAAGTCCCAGAGGAGGTAGGGTTAAGACAGGCACTGGCCCCGTGTTCAGCATTAAATACCCCTCAGCCTCCATGGGCCCTCCTCCTAGGTGGGACTTCCAGTCCTTTGGCCACTCAGGAGCTGGGTTAGGGGCTCCAGGGATGGAGTGTGGGGCATTTCCTGAGGTTTGCCAATGACTGACAGCTCTGTCAGGATGGGCTACTGGCTCTAGGGGGGTGTGGAGCAGTTCACTGCCTCCACAGGGCAAGACCTGACCTCAATTTCCTCCGCTCCCAACACGTATCCCAAAACATCTCAAGACATCAATCCTTCCAGGCTTTGACAACTAATTTATACAAGGCATATGCTTGAATATTAAGTGTGTGAGAATTTGGTTCTGTTCTTACAACCGGGAAAAAAGGAAGGGTACTGGTCTCAGTAATATCATACAATCAATTGTAAGCAAAGTCAGGATGCTAAACATTCAAAAATGCCCTGCCTCATAATTTGTCAAACAATTCCTTGTGTTTTTTGAACACACTATCTTGAAATCCAACAAAAGCATGATTTTCAGGGCACTACCAGAGTTACATGGGTAACTCTAGATGAATTCCTTTGAGAACTAAATAGATCAGAGAAAATATGGTTTGCCTAAAAATTATATTTGCACTCTTCCTTTTGTGCTGGGACAGACCATGTTTTCCATAGAATAATGTTGTGGCCCCACATAAAAGTCATGAAGGACTTCAGGTTAGGAGAGGTCAGCAAGGATGCTCAGTACTGTAACTTGCTGGTGAGTGAGCAGAGGACAACAAAGATGGTTGAGGGAATGGAGCATCTGTCTTGCGAGAAAAGGCTGAGGGAGCTGGGCCTGTTCAGCCTCGAGTTGACTGAAAGGGGTCCTCATCAATGTCTATAAGTACTTGAAAGGAGGGTGCCAAGACGACAGAGCCAGGCTCTGCTTGGTGGTGCCAAGCAATAGGACAAAAGGCAATGGGCAGAAACTGATGCCCAGGAAGTTCCACCTGAATATAAGGAAGAACTTCTTTACTGTGCAATGATGGTGCACTGGAACATAATGTCCAGAGAGGTTGTGGAGTCTCCCTCACTGGAGATATTCCAGAACTGTCTGGATGCAGTTCTGTGCCATGTGTTCTAGGATGACTGCTTGAGCACGGAGGTTGGACCAGATGACCCAAGGCAGTCCCTTCCAACCTGACCCATTCTGTGATTCTTTAAAGCAATACATATTAAAGTAGGCAATTATTTAATAATTTTTAAATAATTTCATGTGAAGCATTCTGGCCTTGATTCTGGTATGATAGACACTGGTGTATCAATTTGTGAGTGGAAATCTCTTGGCTTCAGATACTGATTGAAATGAATTCTTGAAGAATTCTTTTGACTGCAATTTTGCATGGGTATATATATGACAAGCTGAAAACCTTTCTTAAAAATACAGAAAACAGAGAATTAGAAACACAGACAAGGACACAAATAAATCAGAAAAGGCACAGGAAAACTATATGGGAGAAAGGAAGAAAAGTGAACTAACTGTAGTGTGTAAAACAAGAGAAAAAAGATCAGAATATAGCTGAGTCAATGGAAAAGGGAATAAGTCTGGATAGATGGCAGGAAGCCTGAGGGAGGCCTAAAGAAAGAAAACTACAAGAAAAGGATATCAGAACAAAAAGGAGGGGCTGAAAGATGAGAAATGTAGGACTAGAGACAATGAAACTCATGAACCCACAAAAGAGAAAATTCTTATTTTGGTTTTTGAGTTTGGGTTTGGGATTTTTCATTAACTTTACTTAACAGAGGCAAAACGTTTTTAACGTATGGGTATGACATTTATAAACGTTTGTTATTCTCTGTTTGAAAACCTGTGAGTCTGGCTCCTGATAAAAAACTCTTCATGTACTTGTGGAACTAAATTTTGCTTCCAACACCTGGACTTTTTAGGGTAGAAAAACAGTTGGTAATCCTTGTAATCTTGCTTCATGAAAACACGATCTGCAGAGAAATGGATAGGGAACTGCTAATAATCTTATTAAAAAAGATGTTTTGCAATTAAACTGCATTAACACACTCATGAATATCCATGCATGTGCACAATTGTTTTTCTTCAGACAGGATGAATACACTGCTTAAGTGATGTGTAACAATTTAAATTAATTTAGCCAGTTTTAATTTAAGGTATTGCCAACTGATTTTGTTACAAATAAATATTTAAAGATAAATTTTCATATACAATCAAAGGTTAGGAAAAAGGTAATTTCAATATGCCAAAATTCCTTTCCTTTCTCTGTCTCTCTTTTCCCCCCTTGCCCTTCCATCAGTGGCTAGCTATTAAAGATAAAATAGTTGTAATCATTATTATAATAGATCCCTCTGCATGATCATCCTAAGTTGGCCTAATCCTTTGCTTTTCTTATTGCATTGCAATATCCTACTATGGGAATGGAAGAGATGATACAAAGGATTATGAGTCCTGGGTATGAAAAAGGAAGACAGGAGTGAAAGTTACTCTTCCCACAGAAGTGCTTAATAAACATTCAGGTTACACACATGGGCTGATAGGGGAAAAAAAAGCCACATGAAATGAGCCTCTTTAGCACAATGTTTTCTATTGCAGTTTTACTGAAAACACAAGTTAATTAAAACACATACACACAAAATAGCCTACTTTTGAGTTCTAACTATGAGACAAGGCCATACTGTATGCATACAAACTGCAAGAAATAATTTATAGGACAAATTCCCCACAAGACCATTCAGGGAAAGGAAAAAAAAACCTAAAAGAAAGAGAGAGAAAAAAAGACCTGGCTCTTGACACTAAAGGCTTAACATCAAATGCGGCCAGAAATCCATTTTCACAGTTTTATTGCCCATTCTGGACGCTTCATTTCAAAGGGAAAGAATTTGAATTCAGACACATAAAATTCCCTTTGTTCTCTTGCCCTCCAGCCTTTGGTGCCAGTGTGGACGGTCCTATAGGGAGAGGTTGAGATCAAAAAAAAATTTGCAGCTTAGATACCTGGCCCCAAATGATGCCCCTTGGCATTCTTAATTAAATCAGCTTTGCAATAGATTGACAATGCACTGTCAATTGTAATCATTTATATTAGCAAACTGAGTATTTTTAACACTTTGGAAATAACAGAAGTTCAGTAGACCTGGGGAAAAAAAAGACGCTATAAAATTATACCACATGATGATCACATAGGGTACATCGGATTGTAGGTCACATAACATCTTATCTTTACATTGAATAAAGCTGGAGTGATTTTGCATATCTTTCCCCATCTGAAAGGGCACTCCCAGTTAGGTTCATCTGTGTTGTTTTTCTGTGAGCTTCAAAACAGAAGTTGAGTGTTCTGTAAGGGGGTAGGAGAAGGGGACATTGCAGCCTTGTGATGGAGGGAACCTTTGTTACAGAGAAAGGGCCTGATCCGGAGTCTACTGCACTGGAGGAAGGTATTCCTCTTGATCTCTGTAGGCTTTGGACCGGTACCTGCAGAGATTATTTTCACTGAGAGTTCTGAGGTACTTTTGATATTAAAATTGGCACAGGTATATTTATAAAAGGAAGATATCTCCTTTGCTAGCAAATGACATCCCTTCTTGTACTGATGAATAAGGTACTTTCTGCCTTCTACAGTGTTATTTCTTTATGTTTTAGCCTCATGCTTCTTTCTATTTCACTTAATTTGGAATAGATACAGATCAGCTCTCAGGCTTCAGAGTATAAATTGATCACTTGGAGAGGTCAGGAAGGCATTTTTCCTCTCCACATATAGCACTGCACAAGAGATTAGTGGTCTGTATAACAATGCCTGCATTTCCACTTTCTGTGGAGTTTATAGGTACTTTTTTCTTTCTTCTTTTTGGAACCCACTGACTCTGATATTCATTTTGCTATAGTGGATTATGCACGCCGATTGCTTCAAACATTCGTGTAAGTTGATTTTAATTTTCCTTTATGAAATATAGCTCTACCATTGGATGTTAGTATTGGATAGCAGTTCACTTGCAGTTGGCAGACTATGTTGTTGTTTGGTGGCGTTAATGGACATTCCTCCACCAAACTTAGAGACATAGAAAATTTTTAGTTGCTTATTGGACTGATTTATAGAGATACTGTTGCTATAGCAGTTAAACAGAAGCTTTTCACTAACCTTGAAAAAACATTATTTACCATAAACTATCCGTGGAGTAAGGGAGTTTAATTTTTTATGAGATTAAAAAAAGTTGTTCTAACTGAGATATACTGATCAAGTGTTAGAAATTCCACCATAATTAGAGCACTTTTCCAAGCCTTACATCTTTGAATTTCAAACCCAGTCGGGAGATTTTGATATTTCTCTCAACTGAACTATTCCCAAGTTCTTGAGCATTAAGGATCTCACAGACATTCTAGCAATTCATTTGTCCAGAAGGAGGAGGTAATCTTAAAAGATAAGAAAGAAGCTAAAAAAATATTCTGACCTGACCTAAATTGTGGAAGAACCAGGACCTGAAACTTGAGAACTGGCCTTCAGAATGACGTGCCATAGGTCCTTCAGAAAGTATTCTTGTGAACTGAGATCAAGAGTTTTCAAGTAAGGATCCATTCACCAACTATTATACAGAAAAGAAAGTGGCATCTCATTTGGTGAGGTCCCTTTTGAAGCATGTCTTGAATGTCAGATTGAACTGCAGGTGGAAGTGAACCAGGGGAGATTTTAAATTCAGATATTCTGCAATAGTTTATGTCACCATGGTGGCAAGCAGCTGGAACATGCTGGCATTTGCTAGAGATTCTAAATAAATGCAAAATTTACCTCATTACAGTAGTTAATCATTAGTAGACATCTCTTGACAAGATTTAGACGTTACCATAATATCAAATACAGATTTGTGCTGTTATTGCTGGGGTCACAAAAACATTCTGAAATTCTTCCCCTTCACGTTTTCTCTTCCATTTTCTTTTTTCTCTTAAACTGTTCTTATCTTTCATTTCTCTTTCTTTATTCTACACTTTTTCTTTTTCCTATGAATGTATATGTTCAATGCAGGATATATTATGTTTGCTTACAGCGCCAGCTGTTTCCTCTGAATATGCTCTGTGAGGGCAGTCACTGAACTCTGCAGAGCATTCCTCTTCTGTTCTTTCACCAGCCCCAAATCCTTGAGCAATACCAAGCTTGTATGTCAGGCTGTCCTCTCTTTTTAGTATCAGTGGACATTGCCAGGATTTCCATTTTGCTTTTAGAAATTCTTTCAGGCTCTTAGTTTGTTCTTCTTTTTCTATTCTAGAATTTCTTCAACCAGTCTACACCCTTCTTCCAAATCAGCAGTGTTTGCCAATAGGGAACTTCTATTTAGCTTTGGGAACTTGCTGAAGTGAGAACTAGTCTCCTTTTATATTTAAACAATAACTTTTCAGCTACAGGAAAACTGAGGAACCCAGTAAGTGCCTGGTAGTTCAAGCAGCCATTAATTTCGTGCACATATCAAAGTGGAGGAGATGGCAACTCCTCAATGGCATCTCTTCTGATGTGATCTCTTTCTCCAGATTACACAGGGCAGAAATCAAGCAGTTTTCAGTTAATTTCTTGGTACCTTCTGAAACCCAGTTAAAACTATTAGAGAATTTATAATTCATTGTTTTAATGAATAATTTTTATGCTTATTTATACACACTCTGTGAAGGATTAGTGATTGTTGACATAGTTAAATACAGTGAATAATCAATACCTGTAACTTTTAAATGTCAAGAAATCATGGTGTTGCAATGAATTGAAAAGTACTGTACTCTGGAATCATGCTAAATTCACTTAATATGAGCATATGGTTGCAGCTGGAAAAGTTAGATTTTTTGATGAACCCATTTAAAAAAAGTCAGATTTCTGCAGATAATTTCATTATAGGACAAAAAAAATCTAACATCTGAAAACTTAAAATATTTTGACATTCATGGTTCAATATTTGCAAATCCTTGAATTTCAGGTACAAATATTGAGATTTTGACTAGCCTCATTTCAAAATAAAACCCCACAAAAACAAGAGTAAAATAAAACCCCCAAAATGAATAGTAAAATATCTGCCATCATCCACTACCCATTACAAGCAAAATCTTTACTGAAGTCTATGCAAGAAAAAATGCTAAAATACATCCTGGAACAGGACAGCTAACTTTATTTCTAATTTTTTTTCCCTTTCTTGTTCCAAGTGGATATCTGCAAAGATTTATTTTCTTTGTAGATCTAATGGTAATTTAGAATGATAAATCTCTCAGAGACAACCCTCTGCAGCCTTAGTGAAAATGTATGCCTGCAGCTAATTTTCTCCAACAGTCTGGCTTCTCCTTTTTCAGTTATATTGGCTTCTGAATATTCTAGTCCTTAGTTTTCCTGTGAACCCAAAAGGAATTTCGCTTTTCAGGAAAGACACAGGGTCTTATTTGTCAGGGGTATCCATGAAAATTATACTGTCAAGGGATTCCTGTAAGTATGATTGTAGATGGATGAATATTCTCATTTAAACTCTTTCTATCATAACTATAATGGAATTTTAATACACAGTTTTATGAAATAAGTTGGAAAGAGAACTAAAAAACTCAGATCTGTCCTTGTCTCCCAGAGCAGAATGAAGTGTACCTAAAGTGGACTTGTCATCTTTATCTGACCTGCTCTTAGGAATTTCCAACCATCTCTTTAGATAACATGCTCCAAAATTTACAGTTAATATTTTCTGGCTCATTATTTTTTGCCTTATAGAAAACAGGTGGCAAACAGGTGATTCCATTCTGCTTTGTAATGTCCTTTTCTGACTCTCTGCTGGTTTTTACTGCCCTGTCCCACCGTCTCTTCAATGACTTTTAATCTTTCTTCAAGTTGAGAGGTGAGCTGGACACAATACTTCATTTGTGATTGTATATTACCTGTGTGCCTTGTACACTTTTTTGTATACATTGTTTGTATTTTGCCACAACATGTCATACTCCAGGTGAATAGTCCTAAACCTGAGTATAGGACTTTACCTTTGTCCTTGTTATATCCTACTTTTTAAGGCCTTTATTTCGTCTGATTTTGAAGTCCAATCCTATGTGTCTGGTGTGGTTTAGCTGCATGTTATCTATTTGTTTACTACAAGTACACTTTATTTCATCTTCAAGTCATAAAGTAAATACAAATTAGTGCTAAACATATGACACACCCCACAGAACATTCAGTGCATCCATTCAAGATGAGAAGAAATCACTAAATATATCTGCTTTAGTTAAGCTCCGCTAATATTTTATTTGCCTGCTTTTCATCACATCCTGAAAGTATTTGGTAAAACTTAGTTGTTGTAAGTTGTAATTCAGAACTCAGATGCAAAAAAAGGGAGATGGGTCAATTCATATCAGCAAAGATAAGTTTGTTTTAAACTTAATTTTGGTCCACCTTATTCCAAGGAAAAAAATTATACAAATTTCATTTAAATGAAGATTGGACTTTATTACGACAGATGAGCTGATCTACATTTAATTATGTTGGTTGTAACTTAGAAGCATATTCAACTTGTTTATTGGTTTGCATGAATTCCTTTTCTCCTACCTTTACTCCCCATCCCCTTTGTTTTCCCCTATAAGCCTAGAGTGGAATAAGTGAATCTCTTGGCAAAGTAAGTGAATAATTGGAAAGTGGCATAGAAAAGAGCACATCTTATGACTTAAACTGTATTGTTTTGGAAGATAAGTGATGTCTGGACGTCTGTTTCTGTTCCAGATAAATATAATAAAAATCTGAACTCTACCTATTAATATAATCCCCTATTTAATATCACTAGTATCTAAACTACTTCATGGGGACTCACTGTTTAGTATCTTTAGTATACACAATTTACCTTAATTCAGCTGTATGTTCCATTTGACTCTTCCTGCCTATTTTTTCAAGTAGAGCATCAGACAGTCTGACCAAGAACTCAACACTGCTAGAGAACTCCACATTGTTCACATAGTTTCTCAAATAAGACTGCAGTGAGCTCTGTTAAAAACAACATTTACCATGGCATGGTGCAAATATCTCATCATGAAAAACAGACCAAGCAAGGAAATACTGTGGTAAAATCAATAGCCCAGAACACTATTATGCTTTCTAATGGCACCCACTGTTTGAGCAGGGAACATGTACACATATTTCCACATTTCTTACATCCTATTCATGACTACTGGAATCAAATTACAGTTAGGTCTGTGACAAAGACTTAGATTTATATCCTAGACTCCAAGCTCCTCTGAAGCAAAACTTGTCTGGGGTCTGGAATCCAACCTCAAATCCACTGAATTTGGGACAGATTTTCTCTCTGACTTTACCAGCTCTTAGACAGGTCTGAAGGGAACAGCATCCAGCACAAAGAAAGTGGGTAGTGAGGTTTGTTCAAACAGCTGGCTCTGGGTCCTGCACACTGCTCCTCCTTGGGATGAGAGGGAGAGAGAGGCAGGGGTCCTGGCTGTGGCCAGGCACTGGGAGCAGAGGGGAGATCTAGCACTGGGGCCTCGGGGATAACTACTGGAGGTGTGAAACCCCCCGTTCCAGAGGATCCCCACTCCTTGGATGATGTGCCTCATTCCTGTTGGAGCAGGGAGTGTTTTAGCCAGGAGGAGGAATACACTGAAGCATTAAACATCCTCCTGCAGTCTGTGTGGGCATGCAGATCTGGCATATCCTGCCTTGGGTGACTCATGGCAAACCTCCACACCCTCCAGCCAGTGGGTGCCAGAGGGATCCCTGTCCTGGAACGCGGGGCTGTGGCAATCAGGAATGCAATGCAATCACAGTCGGGATGGCAGCCCGGTTAATCCTTCAGAGCCATTCTGTTTGGGACAGCATAGAGAGAGACACTAATAGTGCTGAGGTGAAACTACAAAGTCAGTAACGTTTTAGATTTTGAGGGAAAAACAAGGTGTATGGTTATGAGAGCATATACACATTCTAAAAATTAAGTTTGCTCTTATTTTCAATATATCACACTTTTGAACATAACACTGGATGTATCTCTTCTGTAAGTATTATATTTGGGGGGATTTTTCTAGAAACACATAGGAATAATTCTTTACTCCCTAAGAAATGTAAATTTTTTCCATATGTTTAGCACAAGTTCCATTGTACAAAACAAATTAAACTTTTGTCTGTTGGAAGGGAAAGTGATTGAAACCAACCTGATGTGTTTTACCATTTCCTTGGCATTGTGATCTCTAAGAACTGAGCCTGGAATATGGCACATGAAATAACAAAATACTTCATTAACAGCATTTATGAGTATGTTTATATGAACATTCTTATATGTGTGTTATTTGATTTCATGGATAATATTTAATAAATACTATGAAATACCTGTATGTTTTTAAATAGTTCATCTATATGCACATGAGAAAGCAAACACATTGTAACTGGACAGCAATAATGAAACTTTGCATAGTTCAAATCTTTAGCATGTAGTCAAAAAATTCAGCAAGTGGGCAGATAGTGACCCAAATTACAAATAAACCTGTCTTTCTAGTCAAGAATAGTACAGATTCATTACTGTAGAGACAATTTGTGTGTGTATGTATATATATATATATATATATATATTTGTTGCATGCTTAAATGCGTTTTGGAATCAGCATTTGTAACAACTGGTCAAAGGTGAGGAGAGGTCGAAACTAATAGCTAAGAAGGATCCCAATGGCTAACATTTCCCCTCATTTAGATTTTTGTCCTTTTCATATCATATTATTTGTAAGCTTGACTGAAGTACTTTATGCAAGACTCAGAGGCAAACCCCCCACATTGTATCTATTCTGTATTTAAATAATTGAATGCTGGTAGAAAGGTGTGGTTTTGATGAGTTTGCAGTTTTGCATTGAAATCAAATATATTGTAAGCACAGGGAAACACAGCTCGGTGCCCTGTGAAGGTCTGGTGTCATGGTCAACATTTGAAATTTGCATAAGAGGTTATTCAAAAGAGAGACAGGAGACTTCCCTATTGTATTAGCATGGTAATGCAATTCTTTGTGGCTATTATCCTGACCCACATCAGCTCTGCTATGCACAGGGTCTGAGTTTTTATGAGCTATAGGCTTTTATGCTGAGAGATTTTATTAACCTAATTAAAAGTTTTATAAAAGTAAATTATATTTATGTTTGTGCCTCCTATTTGCAATCATTAGGGAACCCAGACCACCTCCGGTGACTTCAGAGAGGGCTGGTCAGGTCCCATCTGTGTAAATCTTGTGAGTTGTCATAGAGTCATTGCATTTGATTTACATGTGAAACCTGCGGACTGAGCACAAATGCTAACCAGACAGCTGATAAATAACACAATACCAAAGCAACACTTTTGCATTGCTTTAACTTCTTTCTCACAGGGACCTCCAAATGTTTTTCAGACCTTAATGAATAAACCCTCCCCAGTAAAAAGATCTTGTTACGATTAAATCCACAACACCAGAATACTGATGTATTATAGACCTTATATGTTTTACAAGTTTGATGCCTGGGAACATCGGTAATGGACTGAGGCTGATCACACAAGTTTTTTAAATACAAACCTGTCCCAAACATCTCACATTTGTATCGATTGACAGAGAGAGTCCTATAACTCACCACCCCTCTGCTGAGACATGTCTGTGTAGATCTGATGCATGTGAAAACCAAACATGCTCAAGTTACCCAGGAAGTGGCTTAAATCCTCTGTGAGGATTGGTTTCAGGCAACCAGTTTCGTTTCTTCTTTGCAGCAGGCTAGAAGCACGTATACACTCAGTTATCAAGTCACAGCTGAGGGCTGTACCCCAGCTGCTTGTGGTTGACTTGCTCATACCCTAAATCTTGTACCACTTCAGGTGATGAGCCTTAAAATGAGGTAGCAATTCCAGCTTTACAACCATAAACAGAGAGATTGTACAGCAAAACTACTGGATCAGATGTCAAATCCAAAAATAAAGGTTCATTTCCCAGTATGTAGCCATAAGTGCTAGGAGACCTGTAGAATGACCCAAAAGCAATTTAATATGGATATTTGGGGAAAAAAGTCTCAAGTTATGCAGAAATGGGTCAAAGTCTGCATATAAAACTCACCTGACTCAGCTGCTTCTCATCTGTGTAAGAGCCTGACCTGCTGTCCAGTAATGCCATGGGGAAGTTTTGCAAGATCTTCCTCCAGAGATACATGGGGATGAAGTAAGATTTCTCTCTGAGAGCAAGAAGGGAATAATGTGGTTAGCAATGGCATAGAGGAGAGAAACTGCAGAGGCTGTAACAACCTGCTGCTTGCTGCAATGCAAGCAGCAAACAGGCACACGGATTTACACAGCCGATAGCCCTGGTCCTTCTGTCACTGTGCCTCTTGATGCACCTCTGAGAGTCTCTAGACAAACCTGTCAGTACGACCTGTCTGTCTTCCTTATATCTTTTATGTTGGCTTGTGTAGCCCTACTGAACTCTATTAAGACTTCTGTGGCTGCTGGATCAGGCCTTGGATTCTCTATAAAACAGTGTTATGCACCTAGGTTAAACAGCTTCTATGGGGGAAGAAACAGATGCCAGGAGTGTAACAGAAAGGAGCTTTTGAAGAAAAAGTTGTGAAACAGACCTATTAGCAACCAGTACTTACAGGGGCTGAAAGCCACCTTGATGGTGGGGGGACAGGGACAGCACATAGGGTGATATCAACCATGTGCTGCACTGATTGTTGTTCATGGCTGGGCAGGGGAAACACATGCCAAATTCCTGTCTGTTTTTCAGCATGTGATGTGTATCTTGATATAGTTGCTGTTGATTATTTGGAAATATTTACAAGACCTAATGGTTGCTATAGCTATTCTAGGAGCAGGGTTTTGATGGTCACTGCTGCAAAAAAAGTAGCCTCTAGATAGTGTGCAATAAATAAAATTAAACCAATATGTATTATTATTATTATTGTTATTATTATTATAGCAGTATTTAATTACTGAAACGTAGTCAGATTTAGGTGTTTTCAGAATTAAAGTTGACTGCTCAGCTTTAATTTAACCCCCTTATGAATATGGTTTATTTTTATACTCATTATGCAATTGCCTTTTAGTTTTCCTGTAAGATCCAGAGTTTATTCAGAGCACAGAATGGGTAGTGCTTATTGAAAAAGCTGCTGTTCCATAGATTATTCTATGTATATTATTTTATCTATGCAATTTTAATGTCCTTTGATCAATAGGATGGATTATGGCTGCATTTACCTTACAAAAACTTGCCAATTTTACCTGAAAGTGCTTTTTAATTTTGTTAAGGTATTTCTTGAAAGTTTCCCTAATTAGGATGTGTGCAGAATGATTAATTCTGCAAACCCCGTAGAGGTGAACCATAAACACTAATAATTGTCAAGTTTCTAATAACACCCATTAGGGTGCTGTCAACACCATATTTATAAATCAAGACCAAATTTTGCCAGGTTTTATTTCCATCACTGTGGGATCAAATGAAGCCTGATTCATCATTAAACAGAACTTTTTACAGTCTTATGTTTTCTTTGAGCTATAATATGAAGTTAAGTGGTTTTCAGCCCAAGTCTTAGGCTATGCAGGCTTACATCCCAGCATGCTATTGCTCTGACTCTGGAAGTGTGTGTCCACTGCAAGATGAGTGCAGTGCAGAGATACAGCCTGGTAGCAGAAGGATACTCATGTTATCACAGCCAGGGTAAAGTCTGGTCACATTAAATGCTGAGTAACAGGATACATCAGCATAGTGAGTTGTGTGCTGGCCTGATAGCTCTGCCTGTGATCCTGACTCAACTCACTTGAGTGTCCCTCCACGATGCTGCCTGGTGGTAAATGACACGTGTCAGCTAAGAACATGACTGGCAATGCCGGGAAGGAAGGCAGGGCTGAGCACTGACATGATGCAATGGAAATACATAGCAGAGCTGTTCTCCAGGCCGTAATTCCATCATGGTTGTAGACTGTGGTAGATGGTGGTACCTTTTAACAATACAACTTCTTTTGGTTTTGTTGCTAACTGAAGTAGGAGATGACTTTCAGACTGAAAACAGAGCCATTCTCCTAGGCAAGAGAAGGAAAGGGTGAATACTGACTGCGTGTGGGAAAGGTAAAACTTTAAATGCCGGAAAATACCTTAGGGAAATGGCTTTGATGCAAGAGATGATATATTTTGCAAATGATTTCCCTTTCCCTGCTTTATCGTACAAGGTGACATCCCAGACTGCACTTTCTGGGTTTCAAATTTTTGGGCGGTTATGAACAATTATATACCCTTTTTTTTTCCCCACTGGAATGGAAAAAAAGGGTGAAAACCAAGTTAGAGAATAAATGAAGGGGTGCAAGATGAGTCAGGAATGCTCTGTGTTTTGCTGGCAACAAGTGGAAGAATGGGAGCAGTTACTAAACATGAGCTTCACCTTCTGACATTAAAATAAAAGAATGAAAAAATCTCCTCTGGTGCATAAAGCTGAGTCAAAGTGTGACTTAGAATCACCCAGATTTTTCATCCACGGGGAAATTTCAGCCCTGACACCAAAACAGGCCTTATGGACTAGAGATATATTAAAATATATTTTTAAAAATCAGGATGTTAAGGAATTTTGAATTTTTCCTTGCAAATTCCATAAAGCTGTACCTCATTTTTATGTGGGAAAATGGAAAACTTGAAAAGATGGAACAGGAACATGGTCATTTTTAAAAAAATAAAGAATCTACTGTACATAAATGGTTGCGTTGTTTGTGAGAATTGGTGACAACACAGTCACCAAGAGCTGCTAGTACTTCACCATCAGTCATTCTGATTCATGGGTAATTTACATTCCTCTCACAATGCTTTTCAATAAACAGCTAACTCTGATCTATATTATAGCTAATTCTAACAAGCCAGATTTCAAAAGGTTGATCCATCTAGCTAAAATGAACTTCAGTAATCTTAGAGCACAAAACACCCACATAGCCTATTTGTCTTGGACTTGAGTGTTTGGCAAAAAGCCTGACTTAAGCCTTGAGCATGAGAGCTTAGTGAAAAATGCTGTCATTCCTGGGGGTGGGGGTTGATGTCCAGGGCTGACCCCACCCTCTGTACTTAGCTCTGAGCTCTTTGCAACAGCAGAGAAACCACAACTTGTGTCATCTGGCAAACCTGACGCTTGAAAAAGAAAATTACTTCAGTAAAATACTTCAACAATTATAGCACATTTTAATTAGGTGTATATCGCATAATCACAGCTCAATTTTTATTAGTGTATAAAGTTTCCAAAAGAAACTCAAACCAAAATCCCAGACCGGTGCCAGTCACTGTAAGAGTTTCAGGAGAGACCCTTGATAGTAGTGGTCTGTCCTCCTACACCTGTGGAATATTAGTGAGTTTTTGCTGTTGGAACATACAGTGACTTGGTCATAAGAGAGTTGGATTGGCAGCTAGAGGTGGGTGAAAATGAACTCCTCACTGCATCCCACTGTCACATCAGAATAAAAGAGGAAGGACTTAGACTGTCAAACAGGAGCAGGATAGCAAAACAGACAGCCTGGAATAGCAGAACCTCTTCCCAGTTCAGGGATGGGACAATACCAACATACAGATGCAGCGGGAGAAACATTTAAAGTAGAGGGAAATGCCAAGCCTGGTGAGCTGTACCTGCTTCAGACAGTTATCTGATGAGTCTGCTTTTTGCTTGTACTTTGGCAAGACTTACTTAGCTTGTCTTGCCAGTAAATTCTCATCTAATTGAATTGACAAGCATGGACATTTTAAAATGAAAGTCACAAATTCAACTGGTTATATTTTATTGTAGTGTAGTGTCTGCCATATGAGTTAATATATTGAGTCACTTAGAGCTGCTGAAGAAGAAAGCTGATAAAACATCTTTGCACTGACACAGAGTAGACCTGTAATCTTTTTAGGTCATTCTTTCTGGTACTGTGCTGGCTTTAAACCCCTTGTGTTTGGTTTGGCTTGAATGTCTCCTTTCATTATTGTTCTTATCCCTAATTCTTTCCTCAGCTTTAGGCAGTGAGTTCTTGGCTGCGAGTTCCTTCCATCTATTGCAGTGTCTCATTTGCTGGTCATGAAGCACCAAGAGTGTGTGTTCAAAGAGGTCCGTCCTACCAATTTTCAGAAGTCCTGATGGCTGCTGGTCAGCCTCAACTCCCATTAAATTCAACAACAGTGAAGGCTTCTTGGTGCTTCCGAAGTTGACAAGGTGAAGCTATAAATCAACAATTATAATTATAATTAGATAATTAAGCATTAGGTATTATGAAGTATCTTGAAACACCTCTACCTTCCCCTCCCTTTACCCCCTTGTTGTTGAGGCATTTGCATAAAGCCTAATATTCTACAATTTCTATTATGTGTGAAATTATAAATTTACCTTTTATACTTCTATTTCCATATTTTTGAAGTGTGTGGTTTCAAAATGTGTGCCTGTGTGAATATCAGTTATTAAGGCTCCTTTTGGAGACATTACAGTCTATTATACCAGTGAATATAAAATACCAAGCAGTCTTCTGTATGGAAGGCACATCCAAAATCACAGAATATGCTGAGTTGGAAGGGACCCATGGGGATCATCGAGTCCAGCTCCTGGCCCTGCACAGCACCATTCCCAAGGGTCATACCATGTTCCCGAGAGAATTGTCCAAATGCTTCTTGAACTCTGTCAGGCCCGGTGCTGTGAAAACTTCCCTGGAGAGCTGTTCCAGTGCCCAACCACCCTCTGGGTGAAGAAACTTTTTCTAACCTAAACTTCCCCTGACATAACTTCAGGCCATTCCCTTGGGTGCTGTCACTGGTCACCACAGAGCAGAGATCAGTGCCTGCCCCTCCTCTNCACAGAGCAGAGATCAGTGCCTGCCCCTCCTCTTCCCCTCACAGGAACTTGTAACTGCAATGAGATCTCCCCTCAGTCTCCTCTTCTCCAGGCTGAACAGGCCAAGTGACCTCACCCCCTCCTCATATGGCTTCCCCTCCTTTGGATGCTCTCTAACAGCTTTATATCTTTCTTGATTTGTGGCACCCAAACCTGCCCCAGCACTCGAGGTGAGGCTGCCTCAGTGCAGAGCAGAGCGGAACAAGCCCCTCCCTTGCCCAGCTGTGCCTGATGCCCCCAGGACAGGCTTGGCCCTCCTGGGTGCCAGGGCACTGCTGGCTCATGTTCAACCAGGACCCCCAGATGCCTTTCTGTGGCACTGCTCTCCAGTCTCTCATTCCCCAGTCTGTCCGTATATCCAGGGTCGCCTCATCCCAGGTGCAGAACCTGTCACTTTCCCTTGCTGAACTTCAAACAGTTGGTGATTGCACAGTCCTGTAATTTGTCAAAGTCTCTCTGCAGGGCCTCTCTGCCTTTGAGGGAGACAACTCCTCCCAGTTTTGTCTCATCTCTGAATTTGTTTAGTATCCCTTCCAGTCCTGCATCCAGTGTTAGATATTCTGAAGAGTTCTGTTGTGCTGGGAAATTACATTTCTGTATTTTGTGTGTTTGCACACACCTGTATGGAAGTGTGTTTGGCCAGAAAGTGTGCATACCCCACGCATTAATATTTTCAAATAGTGCTGCTGTATATACAATTTTAGAACCGTTTGCCAAGTTTTACTCTACAGAACCATGATTTTTAAAAGACAATTATTTGCTTGGAGGCTGACAACGTCTATGCCAAGATTCAATCCCAATTGCCCACTGCAATATCCGCGTTAGAGAGCCATGGAAAATGAAATATATACTGAAAAGTAAGGAGGAAAAAAGTTAGCTTTTGCAGTTTTACCAGGTGAGTACTTAAATAGTTGATTCTAAGCTTGCTACAGTAATTTACAATTACAATTACCTGCTACAATCTGTATATTGAAGGATGCTATTTAGGAAAGAGTTTTATCTGATTGCAAGGAGCACTTAAAAAAGGCACTTTTACATATCACATCATTTGGAGCTGTGACTATCAGGATCTGATCCAAAGCCTACTGACTGCAAGCGAAAGAGACCTGTTAACTTTAAGAACTTTGAATTGGGCCTGAATGACAGCATAAGATAGATCTTTTTTCTCATCTTAAAAGTAATGCAGACTCACCTTTTAAGTTTTGAAGGTTAAATTCTATCCGGATTATCATGAGCTAAGAGCTAAGGATCTTTCGTGTGCCATGAGCTATATAGTATTAAACCTCTTCATAACATTAATTCCTCATTGAAAATTCTTCTGTTCTTCAGTGGTCACAGGAAGCTGAGTTAGAAATAGAGTCCACAGTCTTTCAGATTTTTTGCCTGCATATGTATATTGTAGAAAAGTTCACTTCTTGTCTCAGTTACACCTATGCTCACATAAAACAACCCTGTAATTGTATTGCTGTAACCCTAGTCTTTTACCCCATATGGCTCTTATTAGAATTTTTTCCCATGATAGCAAAAATACAGAATGAGTCTCACTTGATTATACCATTGCACCACAATTATCTCCTCTCAGTACAGAAGGCACTGCCAATCACCCCTCTTGGTAGCAACATTTAAAGGTTAGGTTTGGAGCACTGAGAAACCAGGGACCGCATGTCCTCTGCCTGCCATAGCACCTGCAGTGAATTGATCATACTTGATTACAATATATGAAATCCCAGTCTGCAATACAGCAGTTATATTGCAAAGCTTGTATGTAATCAGGGGAAAAATCCAAGTGTCTTGCTGTGTCACAGTAGGGTTGGAAGATAGAACAGAAAATATGGGTAGTCTGGAGGTACAGAGGGAAGCTCAGAGGTTATGGTAAGTGGGGGAAATGTCTTTTTCTGTGCTGTTCCAGCAGAAATCCCTAGACAGGCCAACAGCTTGAACTTGTGCAATATCTTCCAAGAAAGGGAGCGTCCTAGGAAAGGCATGATATGTGGCAGCAATACACCACAGCTTCAAAGGAAACCCATGGTGGTATGGTGAGGAAGATGACCATGGTGGAACGGTTGTAGAATATCAAATATGAGACAGTTTTGTGTTGCAGTGGGTACTTTAGTCCTGCCCAAAAAACAGTGAGAAATTAACTGCTGCAACAGATTACATTCAACTTTTTAAAGACATTGGCAACACTTACTTTCACAACAAAATCCCAGAAACCCTTATTACCCTTTCATCTCCAGGTTTATTCCTCTTCCTGACACCCCCCATATTAGCATTAGTCAGCAGCAATGATGGCTCTTTAGATTCACAGCATGTCCACAGCCCGGCTGTGAACCACTTGTGTTGTCCTGAGTTTTGTAGTTCTTCAATGTTTCTCTTTGCTGTAGTACTTTCTCACGCATGCTGTTGTAAACATAGCCATGTTTTGCTAACTGTCCTTGTTGTTTTCATTCCATTCTCCTAGGCGGAGACATGGGATGGATCTTTCCTTTGACCAGTGTGATTGAGAAGTGGTAATTTCTACCTCCAATCCACAGTCATTTCTAAAAACATATAAATAAAAGTCAGAGGGTTCTGCCTTCTCTCTTTTGGCTCTCTCTTGACTCTCTTAACTCTTTCATTGCTCCTCGGCCTGGTCGGCTGCGTGCATTTTCTTTGTATCCAAACAGTGCAACAACTTGTGCAACAGGTGTAATGTGTCCTAGACACTGGAGTAACTGCTCCAGCACTGCAAAGGTGAGCCAGACACGCCATAGGGTATTTGGTCCTGAATGCCGCAAGAGACAACTCTTTTTGGGCTTCCCAATGCTAGCAATTGCTGAGAGTCTCAGTCTTCAGAAAGTTCAGGTGGAGTTTCCTCAAATATGCTCCTGGAGGCAGACCACATCTCAATTCAGCTTCAGGCCAATGAGTGCCTACCTGCATCACCTGATGTATTTCCACTGTTTTCCCTCTTAGCGTCCTTTTCTTGTACCTTACTCAGGCAGCTACACAGCTCAGGTAAAGCAACCATTTCTTTAGCTGAAAAATTGTGGTAATAATAAAAATATCTCATTTGATTTTCATTCTTTTCTTCAAATATGTGCCAGAATCTTACTGTATGAGGAATCTCTGCAAACACTTTGGTGAAAATCAGTAATTTTCCAATTCTAAACAAGATCCTCCATAATGATAATGGCTACACAATGAATACAAAATGCATACATTTTAATCCATCTAATTCTTTTTTTTTTGCAGTTTTTCTCACTGAATTTCCTGGTATGATGAAACCAGAAAAATACCTGCCAGATTAAATACAATTAAATGTGAATTTAAGCCATAGTAACTAAAAAGCTAAGTTATGTATGCAAACATAGGTACAATATTGTTAATTTCAGTTTGCCATTATTTAGAAGTTATTCCTTGACTATAAAGCAAAATGCAGACAGTCATACAAAATCCAGTCCAATAAGCTGCAGAATGAATCCATTATTCTGGGAGTTGGTGTTCACAGGAACTGAAGCTGCTAAACACCTCTCAAGACAAGCTCCTTGTTTTCCACCTTCTGTCCCACACAACCTATAGCCTAGTAAAAGACATCTGAGTCACGAAACAGAAGAATGCATGTAAAGCTGGAACCATTAATTGAGAGTCCTATATCACCTGCAACCCAGCTTTGTGTCTTGTTAAAGGTCAAAGGGCAGAAGATCTGAAGTCTTTTCTGCAAAGAGTTGCTGGTTGACACAGAAAGAGCTCAGGTGCAGTTAATAAAGTTTGCTCTGAACCTGTACTTTCTGAGAACCTTACATAAATACCGTATATCTACTTCATCTTGTCAAAAGCTTTGTCAGTGTCAGACTGCACAGGCGAGTGCCAAAATATGTAACCAGTTTTACAAATGAATAAGGTTAACAGGTATCTCCCTGCAGAGCAACAATTTCTCTTTTATAAACCCCACCTGAACTGGCGAGTGCTGCATGGACATAGAGTTTTCAGCCTGCAGCCAACATTTAAGCGATAATCCAAAGTGACAGTTTTATGACAGATCTGAGTAACTCAGGATCTTTTTCTTCTTTCTTAAGTGAGATCCATACACAGGCAATTTACAGATGCCAAACAAAGGAAGGACTCTCCTCAAAGAGCAGTGAGGTAAAAAGAAATGACCAATCCTTCCAAACGTGAAAGAGATTTAAATCAGAATGCCATTTCCAGGTTAACACTTCTGATCTTTAAAGTACCAGCATAAAAAATGTGTTAATGACAATTGACGAAGTTACCCTTCCTGGGAAGCTAATGACAACTCACAGAGCTAGTATCTCTCTACATTTCAATCTTCAATCCTTTGCAGAGCGCAGTTAAAGGAATACATGTGTTGTTACTATGTTCAGGTCAAGCTCTCCTACTATTAAATACAAAAGCAATTTTTAAAGCAATGATATGGCTGACATACAAGCCCATAAAACCATAAGAATTCCCAGTTAAATCTACAACTGGCCCCTCTGCTCAGCTCTGTTGTGTCTAAACATTTCAGTCCATGGGGACCTATAAAAGAAACTCTGCACAGTAGATGATATTACATGATCCATGTGGTCATTTGTAAATGCTGTAGTACATAAAATGCACCAAGGAATTCTGAGGTTTTTGTACTGGTATCTTGTTTGGTTTGGTTTTCTCAGTTGCACAGTAATGGATCTCCATAGATTGGATTTTTATTAGATTACTATGATGTCCTTTTAAGGAGGTGGTCCTCTCTAGAGACTGTGGCAAAATACATTACAGAAGATAATCTAGCCCAAGCATCTACTGGGATCAGACCGGAAAAGAAGGACAAAGTCCTCATTTAATTCTATATCCTTAGAACACTTTAGCTTGGTCTTTGTCAGCTAAAGTAAGGATTCCCAGTTGCGGTGACAACCTCACTTATGGACTTCTCTAGAATTCTTAAGCAAAACAAAGAGTAAAAGTGCATGGTGTTTGCAGCAATTTATCTGCAAAGCTATGAATAAAGCTGATTGCAAGTGCTCACTTATACATTTCCCTGTGGAAAATTATTTTTTTTTCTAAATGGAAATTAGTGTCTGCTTTCCTGAAAAAAAAAAAATCAATACATTTGAGAACCCTAGGTCTCAAAATAACATTTGAAGTATTTTAGCAGTTGTAACTTTTGTTTTCCTTTTGACCAAATGTACAGGTTTTTTTCACTAGAGAAGAAACTACAGCAAGTACTAGGTTGCACAGGTTAACAAGTATTACTGTAGAGTTGCACAGCTCCCACTAAAGCCAGTGCCCTGAAGCATGTCCACAGAAGCATTTCAGGTATGAAAACACTACTTAAGTAACCATGCTTGCAGAGCTAAGAAAAAGTGGTTTTCTACAGCTACACACCAACAGAGAATTGCCCTTCTACCTATTAACTTGTTTTTTCAGATGGAGGCAAAGGCCTGTACACTCCTTGCCGCATGCTGGTGGCTTTTCTTTCTGTGTCTACAGCCAAAGTTCAGCAGTCCTACAGACGTAATACAGTGTTGCTTTTTAACTTGTCCTTTTATTTCTGTGATCACAAACATTTTAATTATGTTACAGCAATGCCTGTATTTAAGCATGTAATAGGTATATAATGTTCTGTAGAACAAAAGATTTGGAGTCATATAATAGCATTGCACAGTATGCAGCTCTCACGTTGTTTCTCAGATTTGCCATCTAGAAGGTTTTTGTTCCCTGCTCTCTCTCATTCACCCTTTGTGGCACAACTGTAAAGAGGCTTTGAGTACAGTGTGGGGAATAGACAGCCTGGCAGACAAGCAGGGGTCTTTTCCTCCTCAAATACCTTTCAGCATGACACAAATGTTAGCTTTGTGTTAAGCCCTGTAAAGGTTTCACAGCCCCCGGTTGCAGGTGCAGGAGGAACGTGCCCCAGGACAGAGAGCAGGGCTGAGCAGAGCCTTGTGCATGTGGGGGCTGCATCTGGGGACACACCATAGAGCTGAGCTGCACCACAGCTGTCTCCCCTCCCAGCACTGCTCTGTGCACCCTTCCTGTCACCACACATGCTGACAGGTGATAGCCGACAGTGCAAAACCCAGAGAGAGCTTTCCTCTGGTTTTTACAACCCTCAGAGAGGTATAAGCAGCATGGAAAAGACTTCACCAGCCAGCTGCTACTACTATTAGTGTTGGGATGCATCAGATTATTTATTTTAACTTTCGCTGCAAATTTGTTGTGTCTGGTTACAATCGATTAGATTGATACAAAGTTTTTGTGCATGACCACATAGGAAAACTGTGAGGTACTGGAACTTCTTCTCATTTGACAGTTCCAGTGGGAAGAGCTATAGTAGAAGTTCATGTCTCAATTTGCTAACTGTTTCAATTAACTCTTTGTACACTACTGCAAACTAAACAATTAACATAAAGGAAGCGAATCTCTATGAAATAAGATGTTGAAGACTTTTTTGTGTGTGTTTTTTTAGGTTTTAAAGTATTGTAGCAATTTTTTGCTGTTCATTTTTGAAAACTACATGTTTTAAGTTAAAATGTGATTAATTTAGGGTAGTGAGCAATACTAGAATGCTAATATGCTTTGATTATTAAATAAAAGTGTTTGCGTTTGGTTGGTTTTTTTTTTCTATTGCTGAAGTTATCCAAATTTTCTACGTATTTTGTTTAACATAAATCTGAGAAAAAAATCTTCTGTAAGATTTTTCTTCATTTAGCAATGGAAGGCACTCCCCATTTTCTGTAGCATCTCATGACTGGTGAACTTTTCAAACCCTGCTCCTATATGTAAATCTTATTGATGTTATCAAGTGCTTGTAGAATGGAGTTCTAGGAGCAGGGTCATTAAGAACAACAACATGATCAGCTGTTGGCAAATATTTTCCTTTAATGATGACCACTAAACTAAGCCGATATTATTTAATCATGAGCTTAAATTAGCAGTGATTGATAATGGTGCTGTGAAAATGGGAAATGGAAACAAAAGTCAGATCACTAGAAATAGTTGAGAGAGTTTGGTGACTGCATTTGGCTCAAAAACACTGTCTTTTGCAACTTGGTCTGAGCAATGAAATAATATAAATATAGGTTCAATTCCTCATTAGTATACAGATTTAACTCAGTCCATACCACAGTGTCTTTGCGGCTCATTATTCACTAGATGGAAAGACTTGGTATCAGCACTAAAATCTGAGATTTTTGTTCTTTGTGAAAGGACGTTTTTCATAAAGAAGGATCATATTTATTAAAAAACACACTACTAAACGGATTTTAAAATAAAATGTTCTGTCTTTTCTTTCATATTTTAAAAAAGACAAAAGTAGAATTTCACTGTTAGTTGTAAATGTGGCAAATCCAATCCTGCAATGAATTCAAATCTGTACGTTTCATAAAGGCTACTTAGGGACAAGATAGTTTTAGATCTAAGAAACATGTAAAAATGACTCATTGTTAATAGGGTGAGCTCTTTGCATTTGGATTAGGGTTAACTGACAGTATCCAGTCACCTTTTATTCTCACATATTCCACCCAAGGAATGCTTTGTGCTGGTCTGAAAAAGAGAGAATTAGGTGTTCCATTTATACTATTGATCTTAATAACCTCATCTCATAAATACCTACTTTATGACATCAATAAAAAGAGAATAGCAGCAACTCCTAACAATAGAAATTGTTACTTTGTAATTCAAGTATTTCATTGAGCATCTCAAAGAGACTCCATAGTGGTGCAGTAGTGATATTTTATTACCAGTTTTTAAAAACGTGCACGGAGAGACCATTTTTTTTAAACAAGAGAAGATTCTAATTAATTGAGCACACTATAGCTTCTAGATCCCACAGTTACCAGAGTTCTTCTTTTTCATCTCTTATCCTCCTCCTGTTCTTTATCTCACGCATTAAAAGGAGCATATCCCTTTAAGGGCGTTGGTGGGTGTAAGACTAATTTTTCACTGGGATGATTTGGATGAAATGAAAAAGAGAACATTTTATATGGCGGTCTTACCTCCCTGTTACCCTGCATTAGCTGCAGATGGAAGCTATCTGCCCTGGGAGGGAGGAACAAAAGGTGTTCTAGAGGGATAGAGTTATTCTCACCCTCCAGAGACACCTTTCTGCAGCTGGGCCAGGCCAGGACTGTCCCTGGAGCTTTCATCCACCCAAAAGCCACCAGCAGGGGGAAGAGGACATGGCACTGCTGGTCTCGCCCAAAAGCCCTGATACTTTTAGCTTCCACCTAAGTCAGAAGAAGGAAACAAGCAATCATAAGTCATCTGAAGGAAGAGGAACCAGAGCCTTCCCTACAAGCAGCATCTGGGACAGAAGGTTGCAGGCTCATTATGCAGCCAGTGTCCACATCGCTGCACCTGAGAAGGGACAACTTTTTTTAGCACATCTGGTGGAATACCAGCCTTAGATCAGACCCAGATGTTCCACAGATTACAATGCAGACAGGACATTGCCAACTACCTGAAGAATAAATGTGAAACACTACCTCTTGTTCTTTGAAAAGATATTTGTCTTATGTTACACATTGATTTATCTGTATTTTTATGTATAATATTCTTGTAGCATATTCTTCCTGGTGAATCCCAGTGGTGTCCTCCCTAAAGACTTGGTGATTTTTGTATCCTTTCAGGAAGTATTTTTTATGTTTCCCATTGGCCTAATCGGTCCCCACAGAGGATCATCACTTAATAGAAAGAAGTAGAATAGAATAGTTCCAGTTGGAAAGGACCTACAAGGATCATTTAGTCCAACTTCTTGACCACTTCAGGGCTGACCAAAAGTTAAATCATCTTATTAAGGACATTGTCCAAATGCCTCTTAAAACTGGAGACATTAAATATTTGAACATTTGAAGATTATCCAAAAGCCCAGGAGTGTCTAAACCCTTTTGCAGTATTTTTCCCATTAGAACTTGTCTTATTTCGCAGGGCAATTTATCTCATAGTTCTTCTTCCTGTGAAGAGCTAAGGAGAGAATGCAAGTCTGTAAGACCTAGAAATATTATCCTTTTAAAATATTTTTCTTTTTTTCAAAATGACAGAACAATGGTGTGGCCCAGAGGAGAAAAATAAGGCCAAATGCTCAGTATTGAACTGCTTTATCCAATGTAAGTCATTTCTCCCAGACCTTGAAGTGTGTTAAGTGCCTTTGGACTTTGGAATAACCCTTTGTATTGGTAGCTTTAAAGTGTAAGGTCCCTAAATTTGAGTCTTTGCTTCTCCAAATTCTATCACTATGACATGTCAGCAGTTAATCTAGCTATCTTAATAGAGATAGCCCTAAATTTTTGTCATTTTGAGAATATTATAAATTGGACTAAAAATATTTTATTTCCAGATCTTTATAAGAAATTGCTCACATTTTTATTTCTCTAGCTCTATGAAGCCACTGAGTGCATGAGATGCAGTGATGTCACCACACAACAACGTCACCGTATTTTTCCTACAGAAGTGATTTAAACATGTTTTAAGAAGGTATTCTGGTTCCTGGGTATGTATCTCAAAATTCCCTTAAAACACAGTTCTAACTCAAAAACCTTGCCTGTCATATCAACTCTCCAACAGGAAATTCAAGAGAACCTAGCACTGAGTTTTCAAGTACTCAGCACCTTCAATGAGTGCCAGATTTTAATAATAATCAGAATTCCTAATGAAGCACAGATTTTCAGAAGGGCTCGGTTCCTGTTTGTGTCCCAAAATAAACTCAATGTGTTGTAGATGGAGCTCTCGGAAAGTCTGTCCATGGTTTTGGGTGCTACTTGTTTGCAAGCTGCCTCCCAAGCACTCTTAAAATTGGTGCTGGATGGTTTTAATAGGCCAGAAGAGGTTTGTGAGCTCGATAGCTCTTTAGATCTGCAAATAAATACAAATGGAGATAATTTGTTTTTAACCTGCGGAATGCTTAATTAATCAAATCATTTCCTTTCAGGCATGATAGCAGGACTGAAAGATATAATCATTTGGTGTTTTATGGTCTCCAATTCTCTAGTTAGATGTCTGTCACAGGCCCGGTATTGAACAATAAACTACTTCCTATTTTACCTTCCTGTTAAAGGCAAAAATCCAGCACTACACTCACAAGAAGAGATCCCTTTGTGATGAACATCGGCTTTAGCAAATATTTCTGTTTGCAAATGTGTATCATGATTGCTCTTTGAAGACATGGCCCACTGAGAAGAGTCAAATAAAAATGTCTTGGCACTTGTGATAAGTTTCTAGGAGTTGAATTCATCTCAGGGATGATAGTATGAAACAGAGAAGTGGATTATTATGTTCTGTATTGACATAAAGGTACTGAATCATCAAAACATTTAACTAGATACCTAACTTTAAGCATGTGTCTTCTTTTTAAGTCAGTGGACTTATTTCTATATTTTGAAAGTAAATTTGCATATAAATACCTTATTTTCATACACCTACTAGGTAAAAAATTACCTACCTGACCTTAGAAGGTGATTTGTAGAGCTAAAATTGTCTGATTAGTTTCCCTGCATGGTCACTGAGAATAACCAGAAAATGAGAGAAAAATTTGAGATGCTGAGGAAAGAGCCACAGACAACTAGTTGGTACCAAACAACAACAGTGCAGTTTTCTAGTTTCCTCCTGCTTTCTGAATTAAGAATGGTGTTCTTCTTCTTTTTTTTTTT
>VYZT01062732.1:40380-65209 GCA_013400735.1 Pomatostomus ruficeps | reverse complement strand
AGGTTGGATGGGGCTTTAAGCAAGCAGGTCTAGTGGGAGGTGTTCCATGGTGTTGGAACTAGATGATCATTAAATCCCTTCAGACCCAAACTATTAGGTAATTTAGGGGCTGATGTTTAATGTCATAAACAAGAAAATTGGTGCATGGTCACTCATGGTAAAACTATTCTGAAACTGCTCTCTGAAAATGTCTGCTGTAACTATCTACCTTTGAACCACCTGCAGCAAGGTAATGTTTCCTGAAGTTCATGTTGTTTTTGCTATTGCAGTTTGGTTTGCCTCCATATTCTGAAATTTTACTTGCTCATGTGACTTAAAGCAGGTTCTAGTCTGCTTAAATGCAGAAACTTGGTCTTACGTTTTTGCAGAGCAAACCCTGGAAACAATCAAGTGGAATTGGTGTAAAACTCACAGAAATCCAGGCTTAGTATTTATAAAGGATCTTATCTTGCTGGCAGATGCTCCACTATTGATTGGAAGATTTTGAATAATGACTGATTACTGTTTTGCTTTTGAAAACCTGTTGTAGCATTCAGGTATTCTAAACCTCTGGTACCACTTGCGAAGCCAGCAGAGGAGGTAGAGTCACCAGAGACGACCAGTGCTTTTGGTACAGTAAAAAAACCCAAATAGCGGAGGGTGTTTGCAGAGATGTGCATTGCATAAGGCCAGCAGGCTGCTGGTTTGACAGACTTCCTGCATGCTTGTTTGGATGCATTTGGCATGTATTGCTGCAAGAAATAAAAATACACAGTTTTTGTTTGTATTTATATAAAGCCTTCAGTCTCAAGAATGTCAGCGATCCCCATTTTCAGGTACTTAGTCTTAATTTGACCAAGGTGTTTCAAGCATAGGTCTTGTGGAAACTGCTGCACTCTACTCTAGTTTCTAGTTAATACTTGACCAGAGATTTCAGACTATGAAACAACATCATTTTTTTGAAGCAGCTCAGTGTCAGCTACCTTATGCTTTTTTCTTGGAAAGTGATGTGCATGAAATTACATGGACCAAATATAATGTAGAAATAATACTATTGTTAAAAAATATTATTTAGTTAGCAGCGTTTGCCCTTTCCTGCAAAAGGTAAAATAAAAGATTGCTCTAATTAAAATTTTTGTCTTTTGCATGTGTTTAAGTATGTGAGTACAAAATAAGTGTCACGCACAAATATATTTTAAATCATGAACCAGAAAAAAAAATCTGAACCTTAAGCCATTGTTCTTCAGCTGCATCTTTTGTAAAACAGTACATTTTATAGCTAAGGGGAAAATCTGTCTCCCAATAACTCTCTTGTCCAGTGCAGAGACTGCTTTTGATTTAAGGCTTTTTGGGAAAGATCACTTGAAATGCAGCTTTTACTTAGAGTGCAACTTAAGAGTGATAGATTCAAAACATTTAGATCTCCCTGCAACAGGCATGAATGAAATAGATCATGTTTATTCTGTGAACACAGATGTTCCAGTATGTAACCTCAATTAATAGAAAACGAAGTCTTCCAGTTTCTCTGAGAAAGAAATTATTTAAAGCTGATTCATTCAACTGAAAACTCGTAGCTTTAGTCAGCCTTATTTATTACTTAATCAATCCAAATATGAAACTACAGAAGCATCTGGTGTGTCCAGAAAAAAATCCTTTTTAAAAACAACAAGTAAGTGGAAAAATGAGGTAAGTATATAATGCAAGCAGAGTACTTAAAGAAGCTATCTTGGGTCCCTGTGCTGTTGTTTAGTTTTTTTTACAAAAATGGCTCATTTTGGGGATAGCTGGACATGAATATGTGAGCTGCCTTGTGCCCCCCTTCTACTTCATCCTTAAATTAGCATGGTGATATTTCAAATATCTGAAAGCATGCCTTCTTGTTTCTGTTTTGTTGCTGTGTGTGAGAACTTCCCTTAACAGTGAATGAGCCCCTTGGAATTTTTGGGACGTGACTAATGCATGCCTGAAACACATGCTTCCTCTGAAACATGGGGAACATTTTAAGGCAAAGCCCACAAAATACTTTTTTCAGCCCAGCAGAGTGCATGTTTCATTCAAAACTATGGAATATAAAACCATAGCTGGTTTTTTCCAGTGTTCATTTACTTAGGATTGTTAGATATTTATATGTTAATTTTTAATAAAATATCCACCTTAGCAGCCAAAATACATAGTGATACTTGCTCGCTGCTTGCTATACCTTTTTCCTGCATCAGTTGCCATATTCCTTTTGTATGTGATGGGCTCATCATATTCATTCATTTTTGGGTATCTTTTGTGTTTTTATTAAATTTTATTTAGAGTGAGATACTTTTGGCAAATACCAACAGGTTGTTATTTTTATAACTCACATTATTTTCCCTAGATAATAAAAAGATCAAATAGGAACATATTTAAGACTGTATTTTGAGATGGTTCTTATTCTGTATCAACTCTCCTATTGGCTTAAAGCAGTCGTAAGAAGCAGGTGGTTTGCTTTATTATCTCCTACTGCTTGTATCTAGGCATAAAACCTTTCCTCAATGCTCTTAAATACTTTATGGCTTTTAGGCATTTCCAGAATTAAAACATGCCGTATCATTTGGCAGTGATTCTGGTGAAAGGCTCCCATATGACCTAGGGGAAGGACACAGCTTTGAAATATCTTTCTAATTTTAAGAAGAATTGAAAAGTTTGAGACAAAAAGGCTTCTGCAGTGAGACCAACTTCAACTGAGAGGAGCCAGATACAGTGTCTGCAGCGGCCCAGCCTTAGGTTCCCAAAGCTCACTTCTTGGAGGTAGTCTGCGACCTGTTGTCTGGGCACCAGCACTTCTTTCAAAACTTTCTGGGAAGCCTTGAGGCAGGGTTAGGAGGAGACAGTCCCTGATACGTGATTCTTGTCCATGCCATGGACAGAGGTCTGTGCCTTGGGTTGTGTTGTCACATACGAAGTTTTATTGCCACAAAGCTCAGGTCCAAATGCTTAGTGGGAACCAACAAGTGATTGCTGCACTTTGACCTGCTGTATTTTTCTTTTAGGCATTATCAGTTTCTGGTTGTTGTACTGTTGCAGTAACTTTTTTTTGTGACTTTTAATTGCTTGCACTTGGTAGCATTTGACTTTGTGCAGTGATCTATCCCTTGGTGCTGGCTGGTTTGCTGTAACTTATCTTAAACTAAGAGTGTGAATTGTCAGTCTCCATGAGGATATTATTCCATCTTTCATAACAATCTGAATTGGTGGAAATTGTGTTGTATTTGCTTTATTTAATTTTTTGGAAGACTGGAGAAAAATGTGCATGGAACAAACCAATTTCTTTCACCAGCTGCTCTTTCAAATATGCTCAGCTTGTATTTTCAGACTACAGATAACCTTTTGATCCAGTTGTTTCTTTGCTTCAGTTCTGGCAACAGGCTGATTTTCACAAAGAGCTAGTAAAGCGGTGATGTTACAAATGTAAAATTAGCTGTTTTGCGCAAGATTAAGAGATGTAAGAATTTCCAGCTAGATTCACAGCCACCTAGCCTAATAAAGTTTTTTACCATAAAGAAGAGATGAGAGAACAGCTTGAAATCCACTACTCCTTCTGAAATTTTATTACCTATTTATATTATTTTATGAAGTAAAATAAATAAATTATATAGCTAGCTGCAAAAGGGACAGTTCTTTTATAAATAATCAGCCTGGTGACCTTTTCCTCTTGCAAATACCTGACAGACTTCTTCTGATTCATTGTCCCTCTCCCAGAACATAAGAAATGTACCAAAGGTACAGCTGAGTTCTGATAAATCACAAATGGCCCAGGTTGAAAAAGACTGTTCTCATTGGGAGTTATGTGTTACCTCATATAAGTTTTTTACTTATTTATTGGATCTAGTTTATCAAAACAAAAGAAGTCTTTGGATTTGTAAGGTTTTCAGTGTTGGATTACACCTCAGGTTTGGATGCTAGGAACCTATTTTATCTACCTTGTTTCCATGCTTATATCAGTTTTTGGAGTTGCACACTAATATGTCTGAGTTTTAGTGTGATATATGTCTGAGTTTTAGTGTGATTTATGTCTGTTGTGTGTTAGAAGATCAGTTTAAAAAAAAAAAAAGCTCACTTGAATTACTTTTTGCCAGCCGTAGAGGAAAAGCATTCTCCTGTGTTGCCCACAGTGGGTAAAAGCAGGCCTGGATGAGCTGTGGATGAGGTGACGTGTAGTAGATGTGACTTGGCCATATGGGTGTGGATTTACTGCTGGCTTCACCTGTGTTGTTGTAAAGGGTGTTCTGTTCTTCCCCTGTTCCAAAAACCTCTGGGTATGAAAGTCTCAATTCTGCTTCCCGTGCTAGCACGGCTGTTCTTCTCTGGGCCTGGCTGTGTACCTAACTAAGAACAAGTGTCAGAATAAAGAAGTCCCAAATACATGATCAGGAGGGAATTTAGGAACAGGAGGAAAAGTATCAAATCACCCCTCACAGTAACAACGTGACTTTAGATCACTTCAAGGTGCAGTTTCGTATTTGACCTAAGGTTCTGTCTTTCTCTTTTCTCACGGAAAGTGCCAGGAGGGTTTTTGTCCTCAGGTGGGAGTCTCTTCTGGGATCTGGGTCACTCACAGCACGCAGTGACTTGCACTAGTGAGCAATACTGGTTTGATCTCCCAGGTTACATTTGCAGTTTTGTTAGCTGCTTGCAATTATATTTTTTATCTCAGCGTTTGTCTTGTGACTAGGAAGAGAGCTGTCTCTTCTCTCCCTTCCTCTGGCTCTCTATTCAGGATTATTCATCATGGTCTGAGTGGCTGCCCCCCACATCACTCAGTACTACACTTCAGCACTGCAAATGGCACCCTCAGCCTGAATCCATCCCCTTCCTTGCTGCTGGAAAAGGGGCTGTGTAATCATTGCACAGATTTTGGAGAAGCAGAGGGAGGGGAGGATGCTGGAGGCACACTGTGATCAGTCTCCATCGCACAGCATGAAAAACTATAGGGCTGCATATTTCATTAAGGTCGCCAGTTAACAGTGGCACTGCAGGTATGTCACTGGTGCAGGCAGTGCCACGGCATACTTTCCATTGCCAAGAGGGAAGTGTTAAATACATTAGATTCCATATTTCCTCCTCTGTGAAAAACAAAACAGGCTTGTGTGTGCAGAAAACTTTGAGCCAATGATTTGTCTTTGTACTTTGCTAATTCTCAAGTAGATTAACAGAACTGGAGGTGAAGGGTGCAATTTCAGCACTCGCGGGAGTCTGCTGCCTGCTTACAGTGAAGCTGTGACAAAAGAACAGGTTAAAAAACCCTGTCGCTGGAAAAGGGAAAACACATAAAGCTGAAAAACAGAAACTATCCTAAGTAGCAGAACCATATATTTCATAAACTGGCATTGGGTAGTTTCCTGGGAAAGTTAAGAAGCATTGGGATTAAATAGGTGGACCAGTTGTGCAGCTCTTCCTAGAGCAGAGGTCCTGAAGTGGCTTTAGAGGCAGCGTGTGCACAGCTGGCACTTGCAGGGGTGTGACGGGAACCGAAGCTTGCATTGGCTCTGCAGCTGGGAACAGCAGGGATGCACTTGCAACTGAATCCTGAGAGGGGCCTCATGCTTGCCAAAGGCTGGAGAAACACCGACCAGGAGAACGATGTTCCTTTTTTTGTTTTGCAGAATAAAGTCAATTGATTGAAAGAATTAAAAGTGAGCTTAGTCAGAACTGTTCACTTTTAGGAAGAGTAGGGCACAGTAGCCTTTGTCTTCTGCTTCTCCTTATTTGTATGACTTTATCTACAAAACCAGCAATCTTAATATTTAAGATAATTTTGTGAACAGAGTGAATTTTTTATTAGAACTTAAAATTCACATGCAGAATAAATTATTACATAATGCAGCTGCATAACAACCCAGTAGATATTCCATATTCTTATAACATAAAAACCAAAAGAAAATATTTTAAGGTAAAGTTCCATGTGAAGTGATTTTATCTGTTTTTATATTATAATCATTCCTTCAGCTGTTTGCCAGAGAAAGCTATCATTGCAGCTTGAATTTAACCATGCAGGGAGTCAGATGGAGGAGTCAGACTAGTTTCACAAATGAGGCTTTGCTAAGTTAGATGGGGAGGGGAAGAGGGTATCAAAGTGATGAATCTACTGCACTACCTCTAGCAGCAGGTGAAGAATTAAGAATAGCTTCATTGCTATTGCCTGCTGTGTTCATTAGGCATTTATATAGAGAGGTACAAATTACTTGAGTGTAATGTATGACTGGAAGTTAAATTGTCAGTGGTTTCTTAAGGTGTTCCTTTTGCTGACAGGATTGAATAGATTCTTAAGGACTTCAAGGCAGCTCATACTTTTTTCTTAATGCCCCAATGCAATGAAAAATTAGGAGGAATGTCATCACACTTAGTATGAGTCTGTAGCAAAATGTTTGACGATCATTCAGTGTACCTGTCATCTGTCTCTCTTATTTTGGGAAGCTGTATTAAGTCTGGGACAGATGAAAAGCAATAAACTCTACATGCATTTAAAATTATTTCAGACAGAAGCTTATTTCTGCAATTGTACTTGCTTCCAAGGTCATCCTCAGGCAGGGAATGGAACTTTGTGCTTACAAGAAGACTGGTACTTAGTGGTCTGTGATTTAATAGCAGTTTGGCTTCAGCTCTCTATAAAGATTGTAGTGGAGTTCTCTTAAAGGAAAAGAGTAATCCCACCAAACACGTGTAATGTGCCAGCCCCCTGCCTGATGCTCCTGCACTGCTGCAGCTGCCTGCAGGTGGTGGTGCCTGTGGGAAGGATTGCTGCTGTCTGAGTTCTGGGGCTGCTGGTGCCAGGGACTGTGGGAAGCCCGGCTGTTGCTGCTGCCCGAGGCACAAGCCCCCCATGTTGTTAATGCTCTCAGTTTGTGCCAGGACAGCGGAGGAGGGAGTATCCTGCTTCACCTGGGCTCTGCAGAGGCTGTTGTCACTGAGCTGTCTCCTCTAAGACGTTCTGCTGCTGGCTGCAGGTACCAGATCTGGGCTTTAAAGTGCTGCTCCCTGTTCTTAAAACCATTTTCCCACTCGCTTTCTTTCCTGGGGAAACAAGTATAGTTTTGTGCGGGAGGGGAAAAGGGCATAAGGGAGAGGAGGGGCAGGAATAAACAAGCTTGTCTCTTGCCACCTTCTCAGATTTCTTGTTAAAACAGGGCCTGGGGGGAACATAAATGAAAAAAGGATATTATAATTGTACATATAACTCCCTAGATATTTTATGAGCTCTCATGTTTAGACATCAGTGATGCCTAACATAACTCTATTTAAAGGTGGTGAAAGTCCTCTAATAGATCAGATCTCTGATTGTGCATAGGATGCTGATAATTTTTGTTAACAAATCTTCTCTGGTGTCCCACAGAGTTGCTTTGCTTGTCCTTTTATAGGAACATATCACACCCTGATAATACACAGATACCATGGTCTTGTTTCCAGTTCAGCACTGTTGCTGTGCTGCTGCTCTGCTCAACTGCAAACCCAGGAAATGATGGATAAATCCCTGCATCGAATGAGAGGGGCCCAAGAAAATTGGTGCTGACAGAGAAATGCCCAAACATCACTTTACCGAAACAGTTAAATGAGTATATTTGGATGAAATGAATTCCACTCAGTCAGAAGGACTCCTCTGGTCTTTTTCCAAATCTAGTGGAGAGGTTGTTAATAATCCCAGGGGAAGTTTAATTCATCCAAAGATGGAAGAGTTTGCTATACCTTTGGGAGGTGTTCCTCCTCTGGCTCCCGGGAGCTCCCTGCAGCCCTTAAGCATTGAAATGGAGAGGGTGAGGCGGGAAGGCAGAGCCAACCTCCTCTTGGAGGATGAGTATTTGGTTTTTTGAGGCAGAGAATTTTAACTCTGAAGATGGTTCTTTCCAGTCAGGGAATTGCTATGGCAAGTTTATTTCTTGGCAGCTCTCAAGTAACTTCTTATTTTTTACTTTTCCATTAAATAATAATAGAACCATTTACTTCTGGAATGCAGATCAGAATACTTCATTATTGTTACTGTTGGCTCTCTTATCAGTGTTACTATGTTGCTGTCACTTTTATGCAAACACTTCAGCTGTTTTTCTGACATTTTCCATTTCTCTCTGAAGGAGACAGCTCAAACTCTATTTCTATCCTTATGCTGCATCTCTGTTACAGGCTGCAAGTCCTTTCCGTGTTGTCATCATTTTAGCTGATAAACCCCCTTGAATCCTGAGGCAAGCATCTTAGTTCTAACTTTGTTTTTTTTTCCAGCTGTGGTTTGAGACCTTTATAAGCAAACCAGTGCAAATACTATTTTAGCATGAACCTGCTTGAGTGGAAATGCTGACCTTTACATTTATAAGGCACTGATAGAGATCAGGATTAGATCAGGGATAAAACCCTCTTAATGATTAGGACAGTGATTTGAGCCTCTGGATACCTGTTTGCATTTTACACTTTCTCCTAGATTTCCAGTCAGGGTTTCCACCTTAGGCCTCTCTGTTTTGTCGAACATCTTTAAAAGGGTGTGAATGCTGTGGCACATTTTTGTAAGGGATAATAGGATAAGTGTATTGTCTACTCACTAGAGGGGATCACAGGAGTGAACTAAGCCTGAAGTCACTGCTGCGGTTTGTTCTGAAGGGAATTGATTGTACAGGAGCAAACTGCATTCCTGCAAAGCTTGTTCAGCTCTTTGTCCAGTAGATGTAACAAAAGTTTCAAATAAAGGTGATAATCTCCTGCTACTTCAAGGTTTTGCAGGGAGGGTGATGCAACACGATCACTGTGTAATTCTCTACGGTGTTACAGGGAATATTAAAAAAATACTATCCTGTTTTATTTGTGCAGAATATTTGTTTGGACATAATTATCTTTTCTGGAATAGTAGAGAAATTTTCTATCACCTCCTCTGTCTATTTGTACCAGAGCTTCGCCCAGCTTTCCCTCTGCTGGGCATGTGACTGAAGGGGCTGACAGCCAGGTTTATATTTAGCACTGCACGAGTCAGCATCCTCTCGTGCCTTAATTGCTGTAGTAACAGGAAACCATTTATGATTTATAACAAATGGTGCAGAATTTTTCTTTACTGTCAATTCATGGAGTGTTGCTTCCCCATCTGGAATATTAAGGGAACCCCACTGAAGATCAGTGGGACAAGGTTTTTCCATTTTGCTAGATTGCGATTTTGGTAAAAACGTTGAGGAAGAGCAGAGGAGGAACAAAGGACGATGAGGAGGTGCCTTATGAGCTTATTCCATGAATGAACTCATGCTTCAGAGTCAGAATTTGCTTTTGAGGATCCATCTCTGAACAAAGCAATAACACATCTCATTTTTAGACTCCAATCCAGAATGTTGGGGGTAAAGGTCCTGTCATGAACTCATGTGCAAAGGAGTACCTCTTTTTAATAGACACAACAATTGCTCTGATTTCTTGTTCTGTGTAAATGATGCTTTTGCTGTTTCAGTGATGTGTATCTGAATGATTTGCTGAAATGATCTGGACAGGCTTTTTGGAGGAAACAGATTGATGAATTCAACACAAAACCCTCTGTAACTTCCAGATTAGATGCCTTTGGAACCTAAAATGATGTTATAATAAATCTAGATTATTATTTTTTCATATTTCTCTTCCTTCTTGATATTAATTGTTTAATAATTAATTTAAACAATTCAGTCACTATTTAGAAATCTATAAAACAATGCTCATATTTTTGTCTCAGATTTAACAATACTCAGCAGTAGCATGTATTTTCCTAGGGTAGCTCTGGTAGTAGTACCTGCAGTCGATGTTGGTGTTTCCTGCCCCTGGTGACAATAACAGATTCCACTATAAAATTTTATGGTGCTGTTAGCTGCAATTCGATTAAAACATAATACATGCCTTTAGGCTTGCAAGTTCTCTTGTATGGCAGTTCTTAAAAAATTGATGACAACTTGCTGGGTTTTGGTTGTGGTTATTTTTTTGGTGGTTTTTTTTGAGTTTGTTAGTTTGCTTTTTTGGGTTTTTTTTGTTTTGCTCTTCTGTTTTGGTTTTTTGTTTGTTTTCTAATAAATACACTCCCATTACCTATTAGTCAGTTGTGGTTAGTTTATTCTTAGTCAGCTAAGAATAATAATTCTGAAACTAAATTGCAAGTACCTGGCGACAATTGGCAGAGTGGCTAACTTGCTGGATTTGTGCCAAGTTGTGGATGATGGTATTATTTATGTTGATGGTTTTATATTTCACTCCTTCATCCCCTGTGCTCCCCTCGGGTTCTAACTACTTTTAAAATAGAAATAAAGATGATACTATAAATTTAGAAAATACCAAGAACAGATTTAAGAAGCAGTAAATGTTTTTCTGCTTCCCAGACTTTGCTAATTCAGGGCTCATGATATGTATTGCACTTGAACCTTGGTTTATAACCTCATTTATGGTAATGAATGTCAGTTAGAAAATAGCAATGTTCCTCACTCCACGATTTCATTTTATTCCTTCTGCAGTAAGATGAATTCTGTGTCATATTGAGCAATGTGGTGTAGGATAAGCTGGTGAATGGCCATCGTGAAATGCAATTTTGGAATACTTTGGAGTTGTTTTCTTTTCCCCCCAGACATTTAAACTCTGAATTGTTTGATTCTGACTGAATTGAGCTCTTTAAAGAGGCTTTTGCAATTTGGATTTTTGTTTTCCCTGTGGTAAAACAAGCAAAGGGCACGTTTCCTTTGCTGTACTCTCAGAATATTTTTATTCTTGTTTTGTGCTGAGTCTTGAAAATTCAAATAGTCAGAACAACTTCTTATGGAAGAATACCCTATTCTGAAATATATTTTGCTATCTAGAGTTTTAAAAAATTGGTTTAAAGAATTTTTTTGACTCTCAGTGCTTTTATATCTTGCAGAGTTTTAAAGTATGTTATGCTTTAAAGGAGTGGTATTGGAAGTGTTTCTGTAAAAAGGTTTTTGGCTTTGATGCCCCAGTGGTTGGGGGGTTTTTTCTGCTTTAATTTTTTTTTCTTTCTTATGTCCCAGCTTTAAACTCATCTTTGGCCTCTGCAAGTGGAGCTGAGGTGGAGCAGCCCTTTCCCTGCAGCAGGCAGTGCTCTGTACGTGGCAGTGGCAGAGCATCAATTCAGGGAAGTCTCCTTTATGCTTTAAAGCCTTTTGTGGTGCTCCATAGGGGACAGCTTTATCCACGAGCCTGCCCCTGGTTTGACTTGGCCCTGCTTTGTGCTGGAGCGGGATGAGATGCTCTCTGTCCTGGCACAGGTCTGTCCGGAGCGTGTGCAAGGGTTCACCAGCACCAGTGATCTGAACTTCATCAGGCAGACTTCTCTCATCCCTGTCTCATTAATATGTGTAATCACAGATATTTTTCACATATTAATTTTTATCTTAATGGTGAGGGAAGCTGTAAGCCAGGCACGCTTCCAGATGAGTTTACAAGACTCCCTTTTATAAAATAAAGTTCTTGCTTGTGCAGCAGGAAGACGCAGTTACTGACACGAGCTCCCTGTGGCTGATCAGGAGCGGTCTGGTCTCCAGAGCGTGGTGCCACCAGGCTGTCTCCTGTGACCTCTCTTGCAACTTTTGCCCTGATACTGTCAAAGCACTGCTTCATAAAATGCCTATTTAGCAGGAATCCCATGCTACTGAAACAGGTTATGTCAATGATTAAGTAATTTTTGCTTATATTTGATCCCCTGGTATTTCCCTCTGTCTTGCACTAACTTGTCTTTCCTCTAACCTCTAAGTAGTGTCCCCCAGCCCCCCTTCTTTTAGAAACATCCCCAGGTAGTCCTTGATGTATGTTCTGAAGGAGGAGTTTATATTCTTTTTAGTTATTGTGACTTGGAACTCACGTTATTCCTAGACATAAGACATTATTATTTCTTTTTCCTTCTACCAAACACCCTTAATTCTTCCTTTTGGTACTAAGTTTCTAAAATCAATTATGCACTGGGTTTTTTTAGCTTCTTATAATAGCTATCTAGCTAGACTGAGTAGAATATAGTTGTGTAGACTGACAGGTGCTATCAAACTCAATTGTAGTTAAATCCAGAGAACTGATGTTCTAGAGCATTGTAGTATTTTGTGACAAGATGAATACAAGTCTTTTGTATTCTGTATTAGTACCCAAAATGGATGGAAATTATCTAACCTAATTGGCTGCCATAATCAGGGAAAACTGTGAAAAGATGTCTTCCTCCGAGTTAGTGTTGCCTGGAAATTTATGTTGTTACAGCTTTTTCTCACAAAATCCTTGTATATGGAGACCTAGATCTAAAGACTAGATGGCACTGCAGCAGGGATGGTTTCAGTGGCAGTGCCACAGGAAGCCCAGGAACCACAGTGGTTGCTGTGATGCCTTCCCATCAGAGCAGAAAGCCGTGGAGGGCAGCACTCTGTGACCTCCCGTGCTTGTTTTCCGTTTTGGGTTTTTATTCTGTCCCTGGCATTCAGCAGGATGGAACAAATGAGTTGAGGGAAGTTTCATCAGGAATGTGAGGGTGTTGGCCTAGGTTGCCTGGCCACCCTCAGGGCATCTGGGGCTTTTGGGAACAGTGGTCTCAGCTAATCTCTTTGTTTTAAGGTGGCTCTGATTTTCTCCAGTGTTGTAGGAATTTACTGTCTCTCAGAAAAGCTGCCCAAAGGGCAGTAACTGGTGTATATACATAGCTCTTTCTTTGTCCATACTTTTGTAAAAGATTTGCTTAACCTGTGTGGATGAAGGAGACCATGTGAAAATGGGTCCCATCTCCAATTCCATCCTTCCTGAATACAAGCTGAAAATTTTGGTCTGATGTTTTCTGGCTGTTGATGTCTGAGGCTTCAGAAGATTGACTCACTCTTTTTATCATGGCACATTCTTTTGTTCCTCTTCCAGCCTGAGTTTTGAATCTGTGAATTCCTTGACATTTTCTAGGGGAAAGCAAAATAATCTTTATTTCTGTAGTGTTTGGGCTATACTTGTCCCATTTGCATGATAAGTGCAAGTGGTGTTTGTAGAGCTTAAGTAGTGTATATATTGGGCAGAGGGAAGAAGCACCTCTTCAGTAACTGCTATAACTTGAAAATTATTAAAGACCTTCAATTAATGAAATTATTTTGGAAGTCAGTGTTCTGATTGGCTGAATACTGGTATTATGATCTTTTCCCCCTCAAAGTTACTTTAAGTGAATATTTTTGTTTCTTTACCATAGCTTTGAATATAAGAGTGACTTGGATACAAGAATACGCACTCTAGTCTACACTGCTCAGACATAAGCTCAAATGAGTTACAGTCTTCTGTTTGCAGCATTGTCTTTCCATGTTCTTGGCTGCCCCAAGTAAAATTTGAATACTTGAGTGTTGTAGGTTCCACATGTTCTACCATTTTTAATCTTTGTCTGCAGAATTTACTTTAGCAGAAGTATGGAAGCAACTTGTCAAAATCTCAGGGTTCATAATATTTGAAGATATTAGGGGAATGATTTTTTCTGTTTTAGAAAGGAGGTCTTATGCTCAATATCTACATTTAAAAAGACACAAGAGAAACCTAAAAAATTAGCTAGATTTCTTTCCCTCACTGCTGTTAAATGAGTAACTTGCTGCTGCATTCTACACAGCATCTCTAGTCACAACTGTGTTGGTTTCCTGTAGAGAAAGTGCTCTGTCAGCCTCAGGAATGATGTCCTGGTCCTTGCAAACTCTTAGTCATTTGAGTCCAGGATACCTGAAACATGCACCGAATAACCAAACTTAATCTGTTGTTACCAAAGTCAGCGGTCTCTATTTTTCTTTTATTCTTGTATTGCTGTGAAAAGATGCCTTTTGTGAGAATATAAATGGTAGGATTTTTTTTGCAGACTCTCTCTGGGGGAAAGAAGGTTCTTTGCTGCATGTTTAGAAGACCTCTAAAAAAATAGTAACATACAATTGTTTCTACAAGATTTGATTTTTCTAATTTTAGTGTGTTTTTGTAAATTTCAAATGAAGATGGCTGTTGGACTGCTTCTGAAATATGCTGTTACTTTGCATAATCACTTATACTAGTTTAAGCTTGTAATATTCTAAGACTTTCTGGCTATAATACTATGTTATCTTTTGTAAAAATAATTAAAATGTAGGTGTGAAGTATTTTTCTTTCCTGTTTGAAAGCTGTTAAATAACATAACTGCTTTTTTGCCTGCTAGTAATTTGGTAAAGACTTTATAATAAACCGAATTTGTGATGAAGCAGCTAACTTTCTCATTTCATTTTGACTTCTCTAGAGAAGTTGGAGGTTGCACCACCATCTCCAGGACAACTGAGACATGGTAAAAGAAGAATGTTTGTTGAATGTGGTTCAGTATTTGTGCAGTCTCTCTTTGAATTGGCTTCATCTTTGTTCTACAAGTGCTGGTCTGTCCTCATCCCTGTTGTGTGGAGTAAGAGAAAACCAAAGCAAGCACCAACACTCGCCCTGCTGCCTTTGTTTCATAACACCTCGGCTGGAGAATGTGCAGCACTTAGTGAAAGTAGGACAGAAAGCCCAAATGAGAGCATGCTGTTCAAAGCCAGCAGCAAACATCGTTTTCTAAGCCAAGCAGTGTTGATGCTGCGGTACCTTGTGAAGGTTTTGTGTGTTAAAAGGACTGAGAAGTGGTATAAAATGGCAGAGAAATTGGAAACAGATTGTGTATTTATAATACCATGATGATTCAAATTCTGATTTAGTTTCCAAAGTAGTGTATTTTTGTGGTTTTGTACTCTGCAGTGAGCAAATTTATTTAGGCTAACATTTTCCTTTTCTAATTATCTACATTTATTCTAATTTGGGGTTTTTTCCCTTTTGTCCCTGGGGTTCTCTTTGCTCTGTGAATTTCAAAATTCTGTCCATTTCGCTAAGAATGTGAGCTCCCTTTGTAGCTCCAGGGTTTGGTACACACATTTTGAAAATACTGGGCATAGCTGTGTGCTTTTTTTGTAATTTATGTTTTGGTGGTTTTGTCCTGTGATGGTTTAAAAAAAATGGAAAGCTTCATATGTTTTGTGCTGTAGTCTTTTACTTGTGCAGTTTGGAAGATAGGTGTATTCTCACAAAGTAGTTACAGATGTCCATTCATGTTCTAGTACCTAAGCATGAAAGTTGTTGAGTGTGGCTTTGGTTTTTTGTGTGGTCATGAATTCATACCGTCTGCAGGAAGGAAACCCAAAAGTTACTGATACCAGTTTCTTTTCACATGACTGTGAGGTTCACACACTCTTCTTTCTTCCCTACTCCTAGGTTTGCATCTCTTTAAGTTTATAAAATGTAGGACTTATAGTCCAATCTGAAGTGAAAAAAACCCCCAACTCAAACCAAATCCAAACAGAATATCTGCTGCATTTTAAATGTAAAAAAAATGAAAATTTTCAACTTTCAGCTGTATTTTTGTCATGTAGTCTTGTCCTCATGCAAATTAGTCTTAGTATTTAGTCTTATGAAGTGAGCACCTTGAAACTCAGCTGGAGGCAACGCTATGCAAATTCAATGCCACCCCCATCAAAAGCTTACAAGCTAAAACCTGAGAGAGTAAATGAAGCAGGACAAAAAGGAATGATACAGTAGCACTGTGCTCATTCTTATAAATTACTCAGGCCAGTGTGTTCCAAGCTTCTGCAATAGAAAATATTTTCAAAAAGATTTAATGGGTTTCAGAAGTCAAAAAGAAGAAAATGCATGAAAAAAAAGGTGGAACTTGGTTTCTTAAAGTGTATTAAGGAGCAGCTACAAGTCTAACTTGCCCTGAGGATAGTGCACAAACAAAAATCAAGATACAGAAGTTTTGGTTGAAATAGTGAGATAATTAACAGTGCATGACACACTAGTGAAAACCACCTTAGCATTTGCAGATTTGGTTGAAGGAGTTTTGACAAGAATTGTCTAGCTCCAGATGATGCTTTTAAAATACAAATTTTTAGGAATGTGTGAAGAAGATGGAGCTCTTGCACAGAAGTAGTGAGGGACTTGCAGAGAAAGGGCCTTTATTTCAAGCAAGAGAAGAATGCAGGGAGTCTGGTGAGACAGTTTGGTGGTCTTCAGTGATACTGCAACATCATTGGAAGGTCTGTCAATAATACCAGAGTTTGTGTAATTTTAAGTATTTCTTTTGTTCGCTAGTAGGCATAAGTGGCTTCCGCCTGAAATTGTACAAGTATTTGCAGAGTAAGTTGTTTAGCTGGTTCTTCACAAGCTATTTCTGTGTAGCAATGGGTTTTACCACACCTACCAGCAATAAAAAGCTCACCAGTAGAATTAGTAGGAAAGGACTTTTGTGTATGTTACCTTTGTTTCTCTTAAAACCAGTATTGGACATTTCAGTTGTTCCTGTGCACTAGTGAACTCCCATATAAATATTTATTTTCTCTTTTTTACTTATTTCTTTTAGTGTTCTTCCACAATGCAGTACCTTTTGTAGGGTTTGGATTTTTGGATAACGCAATTATGATTGCTGCGGTAAGTTCATTGTTTAATTCCTTGATCAAGTCAGTAAGATTCATATTTTTCAAGGCTTGTGAGGTTTATTCTAGAAGGTCCCCCTGCTCAGTACCTTCTCAGGGTCTTTAGTCTTAACCTTCTGCTCAAAGCAGAACCAGCTGTAAGATGAGACCAAGTTGTTTGTGATTTTATCCTGTGGGACTTGAGAAATCCAAGGGCAGCCTCCTGAGCAACCTGTTCCAAAGCTTAGCTGTCCTCACAGTGGAAAATGTTTTGCTATATCCAACTGGAACATGTCTTGTTTTAGTTCATGCACATTGTCTCTCATCTTTTGACCATGTACTGCTGTTTCATAGTGCAGTCCATGTGATTTTGTTTCTTCAGCTGAAAACATGAGGAGCTGTGATACTGTGTTTTATTTGTTTGCTCAGTATTTGTAGAAGTTTTTGTTCAGAGCTGTACATTCAGCTAAGAATTGCAGTGGGGAAGATGGTATGCAGGGATAGGGGTTGCAGGTTTGTCCACCAGCTGCCTGCTACAAGAATACGACATACTAAAAGACCTTCAGAAGTAGGCTCTTGCCTTAGGGGAAATAGATATGCCAGGAAGATAGGATCTGTGTGATCTGATAGAAGAAATGTCCATTTATTCTTTCACTTTTAACATAGACAAGCAGTAAGCAATACTTCTGTCAGCTGTATCACTATAATTTATTTTAACTCCAAATCCCTCAAATAATGAGAAAACTGTTTATTTTTCAGGGAACCCAAATAGAATTGTCAATTGGAGTTGTCTTAGGAATTTCAACTATGGCAGGCAAGTATTAAAAATGCAGCACATTTAGACTAATATGGCACATTCCTATATTTTAGGCTAAAAGTAGCACACAGGACTGGAAATGGCTCTTCCTCTTGCAGCTGCCTTTCCTAATAAAGAAACAACCTCTGGGTGAAGCAAGGACATATTCCATTTGCAGAAATGGATTTTCAGTTCCAATAGCTTTTGAAATGCCTGTTGTTGGTTTCAACCTAATAATTCAAATCCTGGTTCAGTATTTCCATTTCTGTAATGGAACTGCTCTAAATTCCTCAGGGCCCAGTATGAGTGTGTGTTGGATATATGTATTTGTACGTTGCTGTTGGCTTGCAGTGCTAAATGGAGATCAGTGTTGGTGTCTTTTTACTGCAGTTCTTGGTGGCTCCTCTGCCTTGGTGAGATACCACAGGAAGGCCAAGCAGCCACACTGCTCCTGCACTGGGCCAAAACTGATAAGCTCTGCTCGACAGCTTTGGTGCCTCTGCAGAGTCAGAGGGTACAAAGCTGCTCATGGATCCACCAGCTGCAGGCGCAGCTTTACTCAAAAGCACATGGAGGGAGAGCTTAACTGAAAATGTTACAGCAGAGCGAGTTAAAGATTTGGGAGTTTGCAGTCCTTGGTTCAATGTGAGACAGTCACAGGCAAGCTTATCTCGGTATGGTCTGCTGTGAAATCATGTATTTTGTGTGTAACTTTGTTCACTGGTGTACAGTATTTATTCTTAAAGTGACACAGTTCATGGATATGTTGACATGTTTATCAAAGCTGCATACCTGAGTGACAGCTCCTTCTATTTCCAGTGCTCCTGTGCCTCCTCAGGCACTGGAAAGCCTTGCTTGGTGTCCAGCATTAGCTGCATGAAGCTGGCAACCACACACAGCTGTTCTTAACTCTGATCTCAGAAGTTACGTTGATTTCCAGGTGTTAGTGTTGCTTTTTGTATTTGTCAAGTTTTCTCCATGTAAATTGAGAAAAATAGTTGCTTCTCCTATTAATTTTAGTCTGATGCTGTTATTAAACTGTAATAAGGTCAGAATAAAAACACTAAATAAAAGAAATTTAGTTCTAGTCTTTAGTCTATATAATTTGAGAATAAGCAAGGGTCACTGGAGGGTAGGAGCTGGTTGGTTTTGTTTGTAACTAAAATAATATCTTTTTCTCTTCTCTCTTCCTCCCTCCAGCTGCAGCTTTGGGAAACCTTGTTTCAGATTTAGCTGGACTGGGGTGTGTATGAACTTGTATTAAGAATATTAAGAGCATTCATTGAGATGCAAAGTGGAAAAATAATTTCTTTTGTAATATAATATACCTCTCCCTCATATACCTTCTCAGATTGTTATCCCCAGATCTGAAGACATTTCATTCTCAGTTAAAACAGTATCTCTGCAATGTCTTCAGGTCTAGGCATACCTGTTTATAATAAAAACAGATGCAGCTTATTTTAGTTTTTAAAGGAAATTTCTGCGTAACTGCTGAAAGTAAAGCTGTTTGTTATGCCTGTTTTTCCCACTTTCCCTCTGTTTTGTTTTCTGCAAATTACAAGGCTTACCACCAACTAATCTGTGTGTGACCATTCCTCCAGTAAAGGTTACTTAAAAAGCTCTGCAGAAGTGCATTAACATTCACACCAGTTGTGTTGAACTGCATAAAGTTTTTCTGGAAATATTGTATATTAAATCAGAGATAATTAACTTACATTGCAAAATATGACCTTTAGAAGACTGAACTCTTTCCCATAGTTTTCTCTCAATCTCTTTATCGATATGCTAAAGGAAAAGCTCTTGATTTGAAGTTCAAGTATTTCAAAACCCTCCGTAGAAGATCCTGTGAGATTCAAAATCATTTGTTCTTGTTTTCTTGTTCTTCCAGTCTTGCAGGTTATGTAGAAGCTTTGGCTTCACGGCTGGGTCTGTCAATCCCTGACCTGACACCCAAACAAGCTGACATGTGGCAGACGCGTCTCAGCGCACACTTGGTGAGTATCCTGTGGGCAGCACTGCTGGTGTGGAGCTTTTTGTGTTTAAACTAGCTGATAAATGCTTTTTGTCACTTTTTCTATTTATTCCCTAATGACCACCAACATTGTGCATGTTCCCCAGAAGGTTTAGTTGTGAGCCCATGTCAGGGAGAATCATGAGACTGGATTTTTTTGGGCTTGAGTGGTTTTTTTGTATGCAGCAAGCTCCCAGTGACTAGTGACATGGATAGTCTCTGCAGTGACTTTGTGTGTGCTGTGCAGATAACCTGGGTTGAGCTCTGGCTATGGTGATAAGATAATTTACCTGGAAGTTATGACCCCTTAGTAGTTTATTCCTATACATTCTTTGTCAAGTGCTTGCTGTTCATATACCTGTGCTGATATGTACTAATTTCTAATATTCTATAATTACAATAATGGGATATGAAATTAGCTTTTCTCTGGCCAAACTTTCAGTGTTTGAGTAATATTCACTGCCTGTATTTACAGCTACAGGAAACTCATCTTGCAGATTCATTTTCAGGGTGATTACATACTTAACATTTAAACATTTGAAGTGGTCCCACTTCAGCAGTGAGAGTAATGATTAAAGAAGGAGATTATCAGAAACCGAGTAAAGAAACAGATATTTCACATTGCCAGAATGAGCCTTCATTGGGAAAAATACTTTTGCAGATTTAAGGGAACAGAAATAGCACTTTTTGGGAGAAAAAGTCGGGTTTTAGCAGTGATAGATCAAAGCACTGCCATGTGAAGGGTCGGTATATGGTCAGGGGGCTGCCCCATGGTCTGTCCAATGTAAGAGTCTTCTCAATAAAAGCCGAGCCTGTGGCAAAGCCCTGTCATTGCACTCAGATTGTTTACATCCCTTTTCTGTGAAAAGACTTCTGTGCACTTTTGCCTGTATGGTAGCATTTTTTCTTTTTTACCTGCTGTCTCAAGTTTTTCAACACTATCCACCTGCTGCTGGTGATGTGGTTTAGAGGCTGCTTGTCTTACTTCCCCTCCTCTTGACTTATATATTCAGGTCAACTCTGAAATGTTTTCCAATTTTTATTGGTTTTGCTTTGTGCCTTTGAAAGCCATCATGTTTGCAAGGAGCCACTCATTCCTGACTTTGATGATTTGTAGTACCAGATACAAGCAGTTGCGTTTGTAATTGCACCTAAAATATGTGTAGGTGTTGTTTGGTGGTTTGTTGTTTTGGGTTTCTTTTCCTTTCCTGTCTTCCTGGCCATTCTGCTAATCTCTTGAATGTCTCTTTCTTCCCTTACCATTTGTGCAGCTCTTCATGAGCATTGCCCTCCTCTTTCTTCAAAATTGTCTTTTATAACAGCAAACACTGTTTCTAACCTCGTCATATCTGTCTCTCTCTCATAGACTGTGTTTCTAGTCTGCATGCTAAGAAAAATATGACTCCCAACTGAAAACTAGAACAAGGGGTGTGTGTTCCTGGTTGTGGTGGTACTTGGGAAATGAGTAACAAGTGATCAGTGAAAAACTTAATTTTTTTCCCCCCTTTCTTTAGGGTAAAGCTATTGGAGTGACCATTGGCTGCATTTTAGGAATGTTTCCTTTGTTGTTCTTTGGCGAGGAGGAAGAAAAACTGGAAGAAAAATAATAATCTTTTTACAAGACATATACAAATGTAAACTACTGTACCTCAATTACTCAATTATGCTGTCAATATTTAGGAATTAACAGACAGTAAAAAATGTATAGACTTGGGAACAAAACCTTCAGCATGTCATTTTATGGAAACACTAATTTATTGTGGCCTTGTTGTGTTCAGTACTTCTTTTTATAAGATATCATCTAACTTTTTATTTAATTGTAAATTTTTGAAGTGTTTTCACTTATGGCAAGATGTTTACCACTTTCCCCTTTGAACTTATTCTTTAATGGATTATTACTTCAATAATCCACCATGGATGACAGTATCACTCTTCAGTTGCATATTGGTTGCTTAACAGTTGTAATTGCATGACAGAAATATCACTGGTGTTCATCAGGTCCTTCAATGCAGATTATTAAGAAGGTCAGTGATGAATAATTTGAAGTCCCTCACTTTACAAGGTGACTGGTTGCCCCTCACCAACCATCATTTTGCACTGCCTTAGATTAGATATTTCAGTGGTCTTTGACAGTATAGTTTCATTTTTTTCACAATTCTGACTTAAGTGTCTCTGAATTGTCTTCTGAGATGATCATGTTGATGCTTTGACAAGGTAAGTGTTTCCAGTGTAGGGTCTCTACCAAGTCCATTTTTAAAATGGTGTTTTAACACCTTCTGTACTTTCATATTCATACCTTTTTTTTCCTTTCTAAATGGTGTTTTGAGAATTGAGTTGAAATATCCTTAAATTTGTCTTCCTGTGTTTTGAGTGTGGTATTAAAGAATTCAGACCAACTGTTTCAAAACCACAAACAGATTTTTTAATTCTTTTGTTTAAAATAAGGTGTGAATAGTTGATGGGTGTATAAGGCCAGGGAACGGTTCAGGGTATGAATGAGTGATTTGCAAGTTTGTAATGAGTGGTTCAGTTGAAATGAGAAGTGTACCATGAGTCTGGATTAGAGGACCTGATTTGATGATAATACCTTTGTATTTAAGATTAAGCCTTTGCTACTTTTTTTTCTGTGAGACAATTAGTAAAACAAACCAAGCAGCAAAAATAGGAGAACTGAGGCCTTTTTACTTTTTTTTGACTTTTATTTTTGCAGTCTTACTTGGTGTGTTATAGGTCTGACAGTGCAGTATCATGTAACTGCGTTTTTATATGGTTATGAATAAAATTATGTCAACTATTGAATATTCATAATATTTCAGGATCTGACTTGCCAATAGCATAATGCTAAACTGCTAATTGTCCCATAGAGGAGAACGTTTCTTAACTGTTTGAATACCATTTGGAAAAGCCACTAAAAAGTGGCACAGCCAGGGCACTCTGAAAGTTTTATTGCTGAAATTGCTAGCACTTCTGAAACCTAGAAAGAAATGTTAAAAAAAAATTGCCCCCCTATGATTTTTATTTGCTATAGGAAAAGTCTTATTGTAACATGTGTGTGTTTTATAAAGCTCATTGCTTATCTCCTTGTCATAAATCTGACTTCTCTGTTCTGATTTCTAGAAGCCCTTTAACAGCAATACTGAAACTTTGACTTTAATGAAGCTGACACTGTTGTATCTGTTTCTTGAAAAGCAGATGTTGAAAGCTTGGAGTGAGCAGTCCTAGTAGTGTGTGCTGTACTTTGCACATTAAACCATGAAAATCTGGACCAAGCTGTAAAACTGAACAAAAGCTCAGCCAAGCATCAAACACACATGCAGAGGATTTTCAGCTTGCACTTCAAAGGTGGAAGCTTTATTAAACTAAAATTAAATAAAACAACAACAACAAACCCCACAGCTAACAAAAAAGCCCCCAACCCACAAAAACAATTCAGAAAGGCAATTATGCACTCTTTCCCCAATAGATTGCTGCTGGTTTACAGTACTTCACTTCAGTGTTCAGAGGTTTTTTACTCATACACACATGTGTCTTGGATTAAACTTCTAACTTTTCTGCCTCTGCATGCACTTTTGTTTCTATACAAAGCTGTATGTATTTCCCACATTTCTCTTAAACTGAAGTACAAGTCAAAGCAATTGTGCACAGCTTCTTTTGTAGCTGTTTTTGCAATTATTTCAACACCATTTCCCATTATGATACTGGCATCTTGATTGGAATCTTCCAGCAGTGGCCAAATCTCTGTTCTTTGGCATTGTACCATCAGAACACTGTTTTCATCACTCTTTTACAGCTCATGAGAACAATTGGAAGGTTGTGCCAGCTGTCACAGTAGTGTTTGTTTTATAATGGCAATAGGAAAGACTGTGTACTATTGTTAAATAGCTTGTGCATGTAAATTGAGTACCTTTTGTTGCTGTATGTCAAACTATTGTACTGCAACCAGTGCTTTTATTGAGAATCAATGAACTAAAATATCTTGAAAGAAGTTAATCATGTGTTGTCTTGTTAAACTGTTTAGCTGACCACAAAAATGTGGAGGGCAAGTGACACATGGTAAGAAATCTTGGGTATTTCAGTCTGATACCATAATGAAGAAGGTGACTTCTGGGGTTTCAGTGTTTGACAAAGATGAAGAATAATTTGCGATTTGAGAGGATTAGTGCTGCTGGAGACTGAGAGAAGGTGCTTGTTGGGGCCAAGCTGCCCACCTGAGAACCATGGGGTAGTTTCCTTTGGCTGCAAGATCCACACTTGTGTGGACATGGTACTGCTTCGTGTGGAAGGGAAGATCTGTGCCTGATCTGTGTCCTGTCTCTCCACAAGGAGAGTTTTTTTTCCTGGGGTATATGGATGAAAGTAATCCCTGATGCCCTAATCACACTTTCTGAAAACTTAACTGAGAAGACAGAGTCCCCTTTATTTTCTGGTATCTTCTCCCTCCTTGATAAAGGGAAAACCAAAACACTGCAGGCTTGTTCAGAGACTTCAGTATTGCTCTATTTTTGTTTTCTATCAGTTTGTCCTGTGCTAACAGGATTTTTTTTTTGCATTGAAGGGCTGGTAGATCTGAAATTCTTTTTGAAATACTGTCTTCTATTGTAACGTAAATTATAAATGTATTTTTGACTGTATGTTATTTCTAGGAACAAAGAACATGGATCTGATCATAGGGTTCCCCAAATCTTCTTGCCAGTATTTTCTCATGCATGTACTTTTACATAAATTATTTGAATTCAGACAACATATTTTGTATTGTCTCTAATTAAATTGTTGAAATTTCTGTAAACTTTTGTACTACAGCAAAGCTGTTCTGTGTTTCATTATTAGACCAGATGCTGGAGGGGAAATATTAATAATATCCTGTGGGTATTCAGCCTCAGTTATACCAAATAGGAATTTATTATATTTAAGTTATAAGCAAGTAGTCTTTGTCACTGTCATAGGAAATACTACCATGGAGTGGTATGTCTGTCTCTTCAAGCTTGGAAGAGAGCAATTTGAATAATTAAAATGTTTGCATGGTAAACTGGTGGTGTTTGTGATTAATATTAATGAGAAGTTCACGTTCACTTGAACTTTTGGAATTAACTGAGGGTCTTTGTATGTAAACTAAACCTTTCTGAACTTTCCTGGACTTTGGAGCTCCTCAATTTTTTTTTTACTCCTTGGTCAGTCCCTTTTGTGGATGTCTGCAAGAAGTAGTGCTGTGAGTAAAACGTCTGTACTGTAAGGATGGTCTCATCTCATTTTGAGAACCTGTACAGGTTGGCTGTTATTTTACTTTATTCTGGTTGCATTGTGTAGTTGAACTCTTCATTATTGCTGTTCAGAGAGTCTTACCATGCTTCTACCCAACATTTCCCACTTCTCGGTCTGATGTTTTACACGGTCTCGTGACAAGCTGACAGAGCAGCAGTATAAAAACTAATGGCCTTAATAAAGTATGGAGGAATTATCACCCTGCTCTGAGAGTCTTAATGCCTCTGGAATTTTTCAACCTAAAATATTAATAAAATAGCTAGACCTCATAACACAAATTCAAACTCCCATTTTAAAGTCTTTATTAGATGTTTATTAAGGCTTTTGCCTTGTCTCAATGTTCAGGACCCTTGGCATCCAGAGCGTTGCATCAAAATAGTATTGGGA
>VYZT01062732.1:0-40315 GCA_013400735.1 Pomatostomus ruficeps | reverse complement strand
GCCAGGCAAGAGAAATGCAGAAGGATTTTGTTTATTTTGTGTTGGAAGACAGGTGTGTGTGTTGGAGTGCTGATGTAGTACTCCTCCTGTAAGTAGATGATGCCAAGGTAAGGCCTTTTGCAGGCAGGAAACAGTTCTGACTTGAGTCTTCAACTTAGTAGCGGACAGTATGTGAGCAACTGGCTTAAAGAACACTGCAGCATAAATGCTGCTTCACAGTCATGAGTTACTCCTTCTGGGTATGTGTGCAAAGACTAAGTTGCTGTGAAATACCAAAATTATTTGAGACCTTAAATTAATGCATTTTGTGTCCATTTTGTGTTTTGTTCTTGATACTGTGCTTTTCAGAGTGTCTTGTTTGTCTATCAGTATGAAAAAGGCCTTATGCTTTTGCCTGGAGAGCTTAAGCACTTCTAAACATGTGAGTAGTGATTTACCTGTTAGAAAATAGATTATCTTGTTACGGGATATGAAGTGTCCTGAATGGGACTATTCACTGTTTAGAAAACATGGATCCAAAGGGTAAGATTTGTGAGATGGGAGCTACGGCTGCCATTCCTGTTGAGCAGAGGTTTCCACTGAGCAGTACCATGTATTGGTAGAACAACAGGGAGTGCTACCTCGTATTTGCACAGCACTGCTGCTTGGGTTTGGCAGGGTGATCTGTTTGCACTGCGGTGATCCTTTATAGTTGTGCTGAAAATGACTTGTCTGGTACTTCCAGCTAGTAACAAGACAAAGTGAGGAGAATGAGATTCTTCTCGGTCATTTTCCCTACATGGAAATGTATAGAGCTCTTACTAAAAGAGGGAAAAAACCTATGATTTGCATTTGTGGTACTTTTCCTGCTGCTCTCTGTGCCTTGAGAGTGCTTTTGACATTGCTGGAACGTTGAAAGATTCCAAAGAGCAGATGAGGTTTTCCTCCCCCAGACTGACTTCTCTGCACATCTCAACTATTGAATCATACGTAGAAGGAACCATCAAAGGAAAAATGATACAAAAGGACAGGGGTCTTTGAACAGGAAGAGGAGAATGTTTACAGGTGCTTTACCTTTGCAATACAAGTGTCAAGCTACCAAAGACCACACCAAAAGCCAGTTGGATATTAAAAGGGGAACAACTTCTTTTGGTGAAGTTTCAGGTAGGTTTTGATGCAGATCTGTGACTGATTTTTTTTCTCTGCATGGTTTCCCCTATTAGTTACTTGCCCCTTTTTGTGTAGGAATGCTGAAGGGTATCATTTTCCTTTTACACCCTTCGTTCCCTGAGAGCCCCACAACCTCTAAGGAATGCTGGGACTGGGGAAGGGTCTGCAACCAGAGCCATTGTTTGTAGGAAGACATCCCAAGAAGAGCCCATGCTGTGATAGGCAGTCTTATCTTCATTTGTAGTCCTCATCTGCCTTGTAAAGGCAGGCAGACACTGGGATAGTTTTCTCTGGGAAAAGAAATGCTTTTCTTGGATTGTATTCATTTATGGCAAGGGTTGTTATACTGACATGCTGAGGAACAGGGAAGTCCTTCATGTGGATGTTAATAAAAGAAGAGGTTCCTCCTGACCTCCAGTGGAAACCCTAATGCCTCATAGGATAGTCCGCTCCTTATTCCTGCACTAGATGAATGGCCTGGCTGTATATTTTGGCGGATTATTAAGTCCTGGAAAAGCCAAAATGCAGTTGCATGTCGTTTTTCTACAGGTCACCAAGATAATGTGAGGGGTTTGGGTATTTGTGAACTCAGTCACATGTGGATATCCTTCAGGCTTCAAGGTTTAGTTTTCATACATTTGGGGGATTCTTGAAATGGGATTTCCCAGCCTAAATGTAGATTTTCCATGTTGCAACTGAGCCACTCCATCTGTGTTACATACCTCATGACCCTTTTGTGTATGGCAGAACCAGTCCTGGAGAGTGTATTTTGTCTGATGTAGGTGTTGCAGTTCAGGGTGGGATTGCTTATGTGCTGCAGGCAGGAGGGTCCTGGCTTACAACCTCTGCACCAAAAATACAGTGCTGATGTTAATTCTGACAGTCTTCTAATACTCTGTAAGCCATGGTGAGTATTTGGAGTGTAGTGGAGTTTCAGCCCTGCCTTTTGCCGAGAATTTGCACAGGTTTTGATTGACCTGGCCTGTGCCATGTTGCTTTTGGTCAGTGAAATTATGAATTGTGCAAGTTAGCTTGTTCTATGAAATGGAAAAGTTTATTTCCCCATGAAATAACCGGTTCATTGGATGGAAACTGCGGACTGTTGTAAAGCAAACTGACCTTGTGAGTGGAGCAGCTTGGTAGCAAACAGGGTGACAGGGAAACAAATGACTTCTTTAAAACTTTCCAGTGGGGAAGAGCTGCTCCTTTCTTGATGGCTGTTCTCTCTGACACTCTGTGTCAGCAGCAAATTACAATTTTTTTTTTTTTTTGGTTTTCAGTTGGCCTGCTATGACAAGTGATGCTGATGTTCTGTGTCGCATAGCAGCGGGGATCTCTGTTGTAAATTACTTTGCTTGAAAAATGCAGTCTGCTAAAATAAACAGATTGTCCAACAAAAAGGAATTTAAAGTGTACTTACAATTAACCTGCTGCTAAAATCTGTCAGCTTGGTGTTGCTGAAAAGTTGGTATAACACAAGGTAAGCCACTGGTGCGAGGCATCAAAAAATGTTACTGATGAATCATTAAGAGAATTGTTCCTACAAAAAGTTACGGTGATTTTCATGAACGTTCTGCAACTGCTCCCTCTCAGTGCTAGGTTTACTTTTTTCTTCTTGAGTCACTTGTGGTTTTGATGCCAGCATGGGGGGCACATAATGAAACATTGAAAATACAATTGCAAAGAAGAGAAGACAGAAAGGAAATAAACCCTCCCTTCAAAGAAATGCAAACAAATTATAAATTTCATTAAAATACCTTAAAAAACAATACTAACAGTGTTTCAGTCTAAACCAGCTACTACTGATGGTTGCAAAAGTAGAAGGTTTCTGAGTTCTAGATGATGAAAACCCCTTTGGTGCACATCCTCTATTGACTTGGTTCTGATTTAAACTGAGTTCTAGTAAAGTGAAATTGTGGATTTTGCATGGTTTATTTTCTAATCCTTCTATTTTCCCATTATGTAAGTTAGCGTGCTTCTCATACGTGCAAGCAGCCTATGAAAGTGGAAGAGTTACCATTTCTGCTTTGTGCTTGGTATTGTAAATGACTGTTTAGAGCAATAGAGGGTAGGGGTTTTCCCTATGTAACATAATACCCTGTATACTTAAAAACTATTATTGTATGGTTCCTAGCTGGAGAAATGCTGTTAAGATGGTGGTCACATAGACCACTCACTCTGAATCTAAAATGGAGGTAATTGTTAGGATGCAATTTTTTTCCCCCATTAATAGCACCCTGTGCTTCATTTTGATTGAGTAGGTGATGGCAATTACTAGTGCACTTTATGATTTGATTGGTTCCCTTAAAAGACCTTTCCAGCCATGATGGAAGATACAATAGCAGCAACTTGTTAACTGTGGTTTCATACTGGTTTAATAAATTTTATTTCCTTACTTTCTGACCTAAACATGCAGCCTCCTGTTGCTTTCTGTTAAGGCGCTGATCTTCCGTACATCCTGGGGAGGTGACCCTGAATGTTTTGGAAGAAACTGTTTTGGTATAATCCACCACCAGAATAATCTGGCTTGTGTCTTCAATTAATGCAAATGAAGTTTAAAATGTTCTGATGAAAGTCCTTTTAAGTCTCTGTGACACGCTGTGAGTCGCACATACTGGTGATCTGATCTAGTCAAGTCATGAATCTCTATTTGAGATCCTGTAGTTTTTAGGAAGTTGTAGGAAGTATTTAGGGAATCATCCTAAATCATCATTTAGGATCCAGCTCTGTGAGTGGATGGGCTGGGACTCTGTTACACACGTGCCACCTGTAAGCCTGGGCATGGCAGCGTGGGAGATGGGATGTCCATGTTGCAGCAGTGCCATTGCAGGCCCTGAGATTTGCCATGTAGAATCATAGAATATCCTGAGTTGGAGGGACCCACAAAGATCATTGAACCTGACTCCTTGACACATCCATGACTCCAACAAGCTCAAATGTAGTTGGCATAATTCCTGTGGTGACCAAGTCCCTCCTGGGGCAGCGCCCACGCTTTGCGCCTGTAAAAACAGGGACCATAGGGCAAGGACAGCAGCTCAGAGGCTGGAAAGCTCCTGCTGCCAGAAGCAGCTGTTTAAGAAAAAAACATTCTGCTGCAGGACAAGTCATAGGTGTCTTCCAACATACCAGGGGTTGTGTCCTCTGATAAACTGAGTATGCACTGTGGTTTTTGCAGATTTTCTCACATCCTCATCTAATCTTACTCTGGGTAAAGTTTGCAGGTAGCTTCCTTTAGTTGGTGATGTGGTGATTGCTCTTATTTCCTCCACATTGTAAGAAAGTGCAGAGGGAGCGGTGGTGCCACAGGTGGTTAGAACAAAAGGTGGGAGAGTTTCTGCATTTCCTCAACATGCTTTTTTCTTTACATGGATGCTCTGGAGATGTGTAAATTATAGAAAAAAATTAAAAAGCATCCATAGCTGTTGCTGTCCATGAATAACTGTTCTGCCTACACCTGGCAGAATTGTGTCTGAGATGTTGCAGGCAGGGTGGTGCTATAGCTTTTTTTACAAACTGTCGTCTACAGCTTTGATGAATTTTGCTTTCATTTTCAAAATTGTTTGGGTTTTTTTTCCTAACTTTCATTTTTAACTGTTCTCCAGTTTGCTTCTTTGAATTAGTACTCCTCAGTGTGTCCCCATGGTAAGTGTATATGCATATTGAAAAATATTCATCTATTGGAAGGATATCCATTCTTTTAACTACACTTAGTCACTGTTGGAACATAACCACTCTTTTCTGTATGTGCCATTTATCCCCTGTAGCACTATTCTTTCCACAAGTAAATAAGTTCCATTTTCCTGTGCTTTAAAACACAGGATGAAGTACTTCAGGGATTGCCACAAGAGAGCTATAACAAATAGGAAAATCTACTGCAGTTACTTTCTGTTCCTCCTGATACTCCTGTCTGTACAGTCAAAACTGTGTCAGCCTTTATGACTGCACCAAGGAAATGTCCTTCCTCACCTGTGAATTTCCAACCCTGATGACTCCTAACACTCACTGGTTGTTCCTAATTTTTTTTTCTGCTTGTGCAATTAGATTTTATTTTGTATTTAAAATGTTTGAATTTCCTCCTAAACTCTTTGAATCCTTCTCACAGTGTCCTGCCACTAGCGGACTGTAAATAGTAGTTGAGGGGAAAGTGTATTTATTTATTTATTAACATTAATATTTTGTTTTCTGTCTTCTAAATGCCAGTTATGTCAACCTGGCCTTATTCTTGGCATTACTGACCACCCATGCAAAACCAATATTTTTTGCTGGTTTTCGCTGCAATCTGTGTCTCTCTCTTTCTTTTTTTTTTCCCTGTAATTTTGAAGAACTATTAAATATTCAACCCACAGGAGCAAACTCTGGTTTTGCTGATCTTAATGAATCAATTTATAGAAACTGGCAGTTTTGTCACTTAATAACATTGCTGGAGGAATCTACAGCATGTCAGCTTGTCATTCTGTTTGGAGGGTAGTATTTGTCTCACTTAACTGTGGCTGTCTAGAAGTTACACATCCCTCTGACCCATGCAGGGAGTCAGAGAGGCATCTCTGGAGGATGTTGCATCCCCCTGCTTCCAAAGAGGAAGAATAGCTGACTGACTGTAAGTTATGTCCCAAACTTTAGACTTGTGGGTGAGGTAAATCCAGTGTCAGCACTTTATGGCTTTTGAACTGTGTGTAGTTTCTGCCTCCTCAGAACCAGATCCTGTGCTCATGGCATATCAGACTGTGAGGCTGAGTTTGAAGATTTTCTGCCCAGTCTGAATCCTGGGAAAAGGTGAGCCAGCAAAGCCTGTTGCACATCTGAATAAGGGGAGTAACTCAGTCCAGTGAAATGGGCATTTGCAGCTGTGATGGATACCTCCTGGGGCTGTCCCACATTAACTTCCCTGACTCCTGGGACTCGTGACTGTATGACGATTTTGGTACATGGCTTGTAGGGTCTGGAAGATAAGTGACTTTTGCAATCAGTGTAAGTGTAGAGAAGAATAATAGTGGTGGATGAGAATTTATTTTAACATGACTGTGGTCCAAGCTTGGAGTAAACTCAAAGCTATAATAAGGGGTTCCACCTTCAGGAATAAACAGTACTAAATTCAAAATAAAGGCATTGGTTTTCGTTGTGTGGGGTTGGCAGAGTGGCATTTCTGTTGGCAGACAATAAAAGGGCTGCTGTCCTTCACTGAAAAAAGAGGGAGACTGTTATGTTCTTGGCCTGAAGGAAATACAGTCATCCAAATTGGAGACCTGTCTGAATGTCTTAAGTGACTTTTGGAAAAGCAGCTCAGATTCTTTGCTAAACTGCTTTCACAGCCTCTAGTTCCCTATTCAGCTTTGGAAACTTGGCAGAGCAGATTCTGGCAGTGGTATACCAGGTCTTCTAGACAGTTTAACACACATTTGACAGGGCTGTATCCAGAACACAATAGTAAATGAAAAATGTGCAAAGACTTCTGTGAAATTCAGTGAACAGACAGCAGGGCCTCAGCCCAGTGGCTGCTGCTGTGATTCCCACCAGGTGAGATGCACAGATGGCTGTGGCATTGTTTGTCTGTATAGGGTGCATGATGGGTGTCTGGGAAATTGGGGAGGCTCCTTTTCCAGGAGCATAAGCTCCGGTTAAACCTGAGCAGCTGCCACAGGGTGAGCACCTCTTGTGTGCACAAGACCTGGGGTAATGTCATGCTGTGCTGAGGCCACTCCAGTTTATTTCTTGTGATGAGCCCTTTAGTTGAAGTTTAGTTGGGCCTGTAAGATCTGTGCATAGGTACAGAGCATCTAACCACAGATACAGTGCATTCCTGCCCTCTGCAATGCAGTAGGTGTATTAATTGTCAATTTACTTGGGCTTTTAACATCAAAGTGCATATGTAACTGTGGATCCAATCCGGTGAAGCTGGAATCACTCAGGTATGGAAAGATACAGTTCAGTGTTTCCCTGCAGGAGTGTTCTGGGTAAAGGGTTCATAGTATCTGAGGTATAGCACCAACAGCAAGAAAGGTGTGAATGTGCCTTCAGTCTAAAGATGAGGATTTACTGTGGGCACAGGATTATTTTGACCTAATGATAATAAAGATTTCTCCTTATGATGTGGAAAAATTGGGGTTTTTTTTTGGTCACAAGTGTGGCAGATTATGTCATGACGTTAAGAGAGGTTCTCCATCCCTGTTGCCTCAGTCTGTCCTCTGCCTGAGACACTCACTCATCCTGTCGTAACTTCAGCCTCCCTTGCTGACCTGATGTTTGGCCTCTAGTCATGTGGGTGAAGAAATCTGCTGAAGAAACTCATTAATTGAGGATCTGCTGGCAGACAGCATCAGTGACAGCAAAGGGTTCCAGCCAAGTCTGGCACCAGGAGAGATTGGGATCATACCAGCAACAGGGATATGTGGATGCATTTAAAAGACAATTTGGCACTGGACACAAAACCAACTGTCATAGCAGCACAGTGCTAAGTCCAGCTACTCATACTGAATGCTTGGTGCTGTGGAAGAGAGGCCTAAAGAATTATTAGAAGCTCACAACTGGGAAAAAAACCCATGGAGTCAGTGAGGAAGGAGAGACAGAAGGAAAAGAGGAAAAGTAGCACTGAAAGTCATGGTGGTTGAAATGGGGTGTAAGCTTATTACAAAAGGGATGTGGCATATGTGAGGGATGCCTGCTGCTGTGGAAGTTTACTTAGAGTGCACAGAATGGGTGGGTCAAACAGGGAAGTGTGAGAGAAAACAGTGTGTGGGTGTTAAAAACTGGGCTGATGGAAGGGGGGAAGTGATGCGTCAGCAGGACAGAGGGCAGATGAATGAAGGAGGGATGAGAATTCACTTCTAAGAAATTGATAGAAATAAGGAAAAAAATGCTTCAAAATGTCATCAAATTAACCAACATGCTAAAACCTCGTGGGGATATGTGGACTGTTATGGATATTAAAGCAAGCAGCAGGAATGTGCCTTGCCAGTAGTCTTTGGGCTCTAGTAGTGGGTGTTGCTGTGAAAATCAGAGATGTTTTGGTTGAAGAGCTTGAGAGACTGCATTTTGTTGCTCTGACTAACCTGCTTGAAAGGTTTGGACTCTGCATGGTTTTCCTTGTGATCTCGGGGTTGTTTTAGAAATGTTAGGCATTTTATTGCAATTTGGCAGAGGTGTGCAGTTTTTTGCATTTCAGAATGGAAATTGAATAAATTGGGGGGGAGTAATCTGTGTAGCTCAATAGCAGATAGAAGTCAAGAAATTTCCCTCTCAACTGGTTTCAAAGGAAGCCATCCATCTTCATTAACATGCATATTTCACAACACATGCTTTATCATTAACAGTCTTTATCATTAATCTTAATATAGATCATGAATTTAAGTCAAGAGGCAACAAGAGTAAGTCAGCATATGAATGTCTGTGGCATATTCTTTTCACTCAAGAACACATTTCTCTTGATTACATCTCTGCTGGAGCTCCAGCAAATGTGCTTTTCCAGGGGAGATATGGGAAGGAATGGCTACGTACCTGACTGTCTGTAATAAAAACTTCACTCTGATGCTAAATTGATTATTCTTAAAGCAGGAATGTGTGTTGTTCTAGATGAGCATGAAAAACTGAATCACAATTCAAGGATCATCTTTATTTAAACATTAAACTAATGTAATTTGTCCTGTGGCACATGTGTGTCACTTCTCTCTAGCTCTAACTGAATTTGGGTACCCTTCTACAGAGGTGATGGGCTCAGTGGTCAAGCAGAGAGCGATGGATGTTGTTTATCCTGCCCTTGGCAAGTGGATAGTGGACTGAAAACTGCCTGACTGTCTGGGCACAGAGCCATGTCCAGCCAGAGGACAGTCACTACTGGTGGCCCCGGGGTTGATACTGCAGCCGGAACTGTTTAACCTCATTGTTAATGAACCTGGTTGATTGTGCTGCTGTGTCAGCACATTTACAGAGGATGTGAAAGTGGGAGGAGTGGCTGATGCACCAGAGTTGTGCTGCCATCCAGAGGGACCTGAATGGGCTGGAGAAATGTGACAGGACCCTCGTGATGTCCAACCAAGGGATATGGCAAGTGCTGGCCCTGGGCAGGAGTAGCCCCATGCACTGCTACAGGCTGGGGCTGACCCCAGGAAAGGCTCTTGTGGTCCTGGTGGACCCCAAGATGACCATAAGCCATCAATTGCCCTTGTGGCAGAGGTGACCACTCGCGTCTAGGACCTGTGCCCGTAGGTGGACTCCTTGTTACAGGAGAGATATGGACATACTGGAGCAAATCCAGTAAAGGGCCACAAAGGTGGTTAAGAAATGGAGCATGTGTCATATGAGAAGGCTTCAGAGAGCTGGGATTATTTAGTCTGGAGAAGGGAAGGTTTAAGGGGATGTAACCAATATGTGAATACTCGACTGATGGGGAGGGTAAAACAGAGAGATCTAGTACTCAGTCGTTCCCAGTGTTGGAACAGGAAATTCTATTTAAGGATAAGAAAATGTTGTCCTGAGTTTTGCAGTTTTTCAGTGTTTCTCTTTGCTGTGATACTTTCTCACACATTCTGCTGTAAACATGGCCATGGTTTCTTGCTAACTATCTATGTTTTGTTAACTGTCCTTGTTGTTTGTCATTCCATTCTCCTAGGCGGAGACTTGTGATAGATTTTTCCTTTGACCAATGGAATTGAGAGGTAGTGATTTCTACCTCCAATCCACAGTGATTTGTAAGAACATATAAATAAAGGTCAGAGGGTTCTGCCCTCTCTCTTTTTGCCCTCTCTTTTGCTCGCTCTCTGTGGTCTCTCATTTTGGCCCTTCTTTTGGCTCCTCGGCCTGGTCGGCCCATCCGTGCTACAAGAAAACACCCAATATTTTATTGTGAGTGATGGAACACTGGACCAGGTTGTCCAGAGAGATTGTGGAGTCTCCATCCTTGGAGATACTGAAAACCAGACGACACAGCACTGAGCAACATGCTGTAGGTGACCCTGTTTTGAGAAAGAGGTTAGACTAATCCATCTATAGAGGTCTCTTCCCATCTCAGTTATGATGTGATTCCATGGGTAGGATATATTTTTGTTATCACATGATAAAAATCTTCACTGGAATGAAACTGCAATTGTTCAGATTGTTTCAGTGAAAAATAGGAGTAAAAAGCACTGTGTAGCTAAAAGGTCAGTGGTACTTGAAAACATTGCCATGTTCAAGTCCATGTTTCACCTTTTACAGGATTGTCAGTTCTTGTCAGAGGATCACAGAATCATAGGATGGTTTGGGTTGGAAGGAATGTTTAAAATTACTTAATTCCACCCCTGCCGCCATGGGCAGGAGATGCCACCCACTAAATCAGGTTGCTCAGGACCCCATCCAGCCTGGCCTTGGAAGAGAATGAAGGGCACTTGTTTTGAATTACACCAGGAGAGTTTTGGTGGTGGAAGGTGGTTCCTGACTTGGAAAAAGTGACTTTAAATTTCCTAGCGGGATGAGCTCCTGCAAGCAGCATATCATGTACGTGGTGTTACCTTTGTGTGTGATGTACCACAGCTGAAGGGAGTTACTAGAGGAGCTTGTCTGCTTCTGTGTCTCCCTGCCAGCACTAAACAGGACCAGGATCTCTATTGCTTTTTAAATGCATCTGACCTGTCGCTCACCTCCCGTTTTGTGTGTTTATTCCCAAAGGTGTTGGCCTTCTAAGTTATTTGGCTCTGAGAAAGCTGGGGGTATAACAGCTGCAGGGTCTGATCTCTCCGGAATGAGTTTCTTGGAACATGTGAGAAATGCAGTCTAAACCTTCAGGAGCTTGTAGGGCTTGGCATGAAATAGCTCTTGTGGGTCCCTTCTAACCCAAGGTATTCTGTGATTATTCTGTGGGCCAAGTTTCTCTCAGTGCAATCACTGAACATTATCCGTACCCTCTGGGCCATTCTTCCGAAAGCCTTTATTTTGTACTCAAGCCTGGAGAGTATTATCACTGGAAGAGAATGACTTGGCAGGTTTTGAGGGCTCTCTCTGAACTGGAGGTGGCAGCAGTGGGAGGGGGCATTTCTTTTTGTCAGGAGGGGAGAGAAGAAAACTGAAGAAATTTTTGATATTAATGTGTGTTTTAAACAGTGGCTGGAGAGGAGTTATAATCTGCAGTTGACTGGTGGTGGGCATAAGGAAAAGACTGGTTGTAAGTGTAGGTGAAAAAGATGTTGGCAACAAGAGCTTCTGAAGTACTATTTGCTGAATAGTAATGCTGGTAACAGGCACCCCCAGTGTAATTAGTGTGTGAGTGGGCTGTGGGGCTGCAGCTGGAGAAGAGAATTTTCTTCTGAATTTATTTATCATTGTGAATAAAAGAAGTGGAGAGGAGGTGCATTTTTTATTAATAAAAACTGTTGCACATCACCAGCTTTATACAAATATTAGATAAGAGACATGTCTTGTGCACAGTAAGATGTAAAAGCTGCTGGAATAAAACTTGGAAAACATAAAGGCTGTTATTTAATTGCAAATCAATCGTCGTTTTACCAGTTTCATTCCTTTTCTGCTTGAAGTTTTTGTGCAGTGTGGGGAAAGCTGCCAGACAGCTGTGCTGACAAATTCTGGTTAAACTGTTGTACCCTGAGCCACAGGGTGACCTTGGGCAATGCAGGAGCTTGACATGATGAAGACATGTTTTTTCGAGTTGTCTGTCTTTTTCCAGCTGTCTTTTTCCAGCTCCTGGATCTCAGGTTTCTTTTACAGTCAAGACTTTTGGGCCCACCTGGAAGTAGTGGGAATTCAGTATACCAAAGCCTGCATCCAGGCAGAGATCCTGCAATAAACTTGTACTTTGGGACTATATAAAATGATGCTTGTTCTGCAGGATTTTCTGGGTAAGCCGTAGAAACTTTATGCTGATCACTGTCCCTGGGAATGCAGGGTTGGATTTCTCCATCAAGAAAGAAATCCTGCTTCTCCTGCATGGACAAGAAGTAGGTAGACCCTTTCTTCTTTAGCCTTTCTTCCCTGACTTTCACAGCACTCATGGCAGAGTCAGACTCTTGTCCTTTCCCTGCCCAGCAGCTCTAGGGGTGAGTGATGAGGAGTCATTTCCAGTGGGACAGAGAACAGTTCAGGATGGGCACATTTGCCTGTGTTTCCTCAAACTGTGCTGATGCTCAACCCTATGGCACCATCTCAGCACTGAGATAACATTCAGGCTGGTGCAGAGCTGGTGAGAGTTATTGTCTCTGGAGGCTGGACATCACCTTGGAGTTTTCAGTATAAACATGAATTAATGAATAGCATACAAGAGGCCAAAATGAAAATCTGTTAACCATTTATTATAGCTTTGGAAGAGAGCTGTCTCCTGGGACACACTAGCAGATTCTTCTGGAGTACAAGGCTATTTGCACCAGGGCTGCTCAGCAGCTGAGCCCTCAGGACAGACTCACAGACACCACAGTGCACCTGCATATCTATTGTGGAGAGTATCTCCCATGTTTTTGAGAAAAATGGACTGGTTGCATTGGTATTATCCAGGTGTTTCCTGCATTTGTGCTGTAAGCCAGTCATCCCTCACAGGTGAATGACCAGAACTAAATGGTCATCACCTGCATATGGTCATTTTAACTATTTTGTATTTTGCAGCGTTTCACATTAACTGGAATAAATCCAATCTTTAGGTGGAGTATTTTCCCAGTGAAGAGTGTCGTTTCATCAAAATGGAAATGTTTGCCTGATACCTGCTGATTTTTATGGGTCTCTTTACAGGAAGATCTATTTTCTTCCATTGAAATGGCTAAGTATTTCCTTTAGACTTAGGTCTTCAAAGAGGTTATTGTATTCCCTTTGGTGTAATACAATATTCAGACTTGAGTGAGTGGAAAAGATGCAAATGAAAAGTGCCAGAAGGAGCAGAGAGAGACTTTGTGCTGTAAGAAAGGTGTTGAAGTTTCTTGTCAGAGACACTACTGGCAATGTTTGTGCTGATTAATAATACATTTTTTAGGAGAATTTATTATAAATAAAATGTACCTCAACTGTGATGATGTTTGATCTTAAGGTATGGTGTGTTTAGGGGCTTTATCAATAAGGATTTGGAGCAATTGTGAGGTTACATAGTCTGATCCCATAGACTCCTGGAATTTTATTATTCCCTTCTGAATTCTGTATCTTACTTCCTTAAACTGACACTTGATGAATTGTGTTGGAGCTTGAGTAGATAGAGGTGGACTATAATGTGAGATAAACCCTAGGCACAGGAAGAGAATGAATGAATGCAAGAGGTGAGCAAGGTGATGCATTTGAAGGCTGGTGTTTTTCTAAGGCACGGAGGAGGAACCTGGAACATGTCCCAGAGCTCCATCTACCTCCCTCTTCCTTTCCATAGTGTGGAGGGGGTGAGTGGAGGGCCCAGACCTCCTGCCATGGAGTTGGGGTGCAGAAAGTGCCATTGCTGGTGACTGCTTTCCCACAGCCTCCAGCTCTCAGAGGCCAGGCAGCATTTCTCTGGACCACCATGAAGCAGGCGTGGCCTGGGTGCCTGGGACCTGACATGCCGAAGGGGCAATATTCTGCAGTCAGCCCCAAGCAATTAGTTTTGAAGAGACGCTGTAGTTTTGTAAAGATGCCAAGCTCTGGATGGAGTCAGGATGTGGCTTTATTTATTCAAATTAATTCACTTGCTGGCAAGCAGGATAATTCCCGTTCCAGGCACTGCTGCAGCCACTCGCCATGGTGCCACTGCTCAGCACTAAGGTAAACCAAACCCCTTCAGGGTTTGTGTAAGGCCCCAAAAATTTTGCTCAATGAGACACTTAAAAAGGCTTAGTTGTTCATGAACTCTGAGTTAGACACATGAGAGAAATACTGATGATATTCTCAAGAGGTCAGAACAAAAAAAAGAACTTTACTGGCAACTTTAGAAAATCAAAGAACTTTTGTTAAAGATTTATAGCAGCACTCAATCAACATAAAACACTTCTCAAAGCATTAATTTAGCCTATTCAAGTAGCAAACTCTAAACCTGTCTGATTTCAAGCTTCTCAAAATCCCAAGAAGAGGGAATTAGAAGAGGAAAGTGAGAAAGATAGAAAAGATATAGAAAAGAACAAACATAACTACCACTCCTGTTTTCGGTGGTGTTCAGCTGATAGAAATTCTAAGAGGAGGTAGGGCCAAGCCATGTGCTTGCCTCGAGTCTCAGGTTAAATCCCTTTGGCTTTCCTGGCCCTTCCCTGAGGTGGGACTCCTGGTCATTTGGCCCTCTCAGGAGCTGGGCTAGGGGCTCTAGAGGTGGCTGTGGGGTGTTGCCTCTGGTGTGCTAGGGATTGGCAGCCACTGCAGAGCTGGGATATGGGCTGGGGGTGTGGAGTGTGCGGGGCAGGACATCACTCACCAGAGCCCAGGCCCTACTGGCTCCTTCCCCCAACACGGCCCCGAAATGTTTTGAGCCAGCAACTCTTCCAACCTCTCACACGCTGAGCTGCTGCCCTCCCCTTGGCAGGCACACCTGGACACCTGTGTAGAGCAGGGTTGCAGAGAGGTGGCCCTGTGCTGTCCCACCATGGCACAACAAGGGCTGCATGTGGAATGTGTCCAGTCCCAGTTGTGTCCAGGTAGACAGTGTAAGGCTGGGACAAAAGCTGCCTCCTTTCCCAGCTGTATATATTTGCATGCAATCTTCTTTCTGCTCGTAATTTTTCTACACCTTGACTTAGCAATTTCTGTCTTTCATCTTTCTCCAAAATTCAGTTCTTTTGACTTGAGAGGAGCAGAGGAATGAATAACCTGAGGAAGGATGGAACGATTTCGTGGCTAAGGCAGCTGAATGCTTTGTTCAATATATTCATAACAGACTAAAAAGGGGAATGAGCAATGGCAGTAAGCTTTTGGGGGCAGTAAAAAAATCAGACCATGTGTGTAGAATTCAGAAAGGATCTTTGGAGGCATAGTGACTGGGCAGAAAACCATGGGATCCCAGTATTTGTAATTGTACAGGATTACACATGGTGAAAACCAGTCCTAACGTCATGTACAAAATATTTGGCTCTGAGCTGACCATTGCCATTCAGGAGTCGTTTACCTGGGCTGTGAGTGTGATACCTGGGCTTGTGTTGTGAAGACATTGTCTTGGTTGCTCAAGAGTGGTCAAAAAAATAAGTCAAGGTGCCCAGGAATGGGTAGGAAGAGGACAGAGCATCACATTCTGGAGCTCCTGCGCAGTCTCAGGCAATCAGGCTAACAACCAACTCAGGATATGGAAATCTCCAGTCAAATTGTCATGTGAGCATTTCAGTAATGGTAAGCAGGCGCTATTCGTAAGGTTATGGCTATTTTGGAGTACAGGCAAAGCAAATTCATACCCTAAACCCATTAGATATTTATCTGTAAGCATCACTGCTGGTGGTATGCACAGCAGAAAATTCAGTGATGCAATGTAAGTTTTTACTGGATCAAATTCAAGACTGAGTACATTATTAATAAGAAGCAAAGGTACCACTGAATTATTCAGGGCTTGCTGAACAAGTGTTGAAAACCCAGTAACACTACACTAACTTAAGAGGGTTTTTTAAAAATTGTAACACAGCCTGCAAAACCAGGGCCCTCTAGCTGTTGCAGCTCTATCTCTACAGGCTTGGCAGGGTAAAACAAATATTTGATGCATAAAAATATGCATATGAGACATCAATGGCTTTTCTTGATCAAGGGCTTCATGATAATGTATTGCAGCTTGTTTGCACATTTCCAGCAGCTTGGGAAGGATGTCTAAAAGTGGTGTGGCAGGTGCTAGTAGCTGAGATGGCAGCAGGACCACCCTGCTCTGGCTGTTCTGTGTGTTTCTGGAGGAAAAATGTCTCAATCCTCTCCTCCTGAGAAGGCCAAGACACCAAGACATTGCCCTGCTCACACACATGGTGCTCCCTCCTCTTTGCATCCTGGGCAGAGTGAGCCCAGTGGGTGCTGCCAGCAGATGCAGATGTTGCTGCAGAGCAGTAAGGAACTCTCATTTCCAGAGATTGTAAGATATATCTGGTGTTTGTTAAAGGTTGAACGTTATTTACCCTGCAAATGAGATTTATGGAATTTTAGAGAAACTCTATGCCTTTGGGGCAAAAAAAGATATTATGTGTTATTTTCAGGGTTACTGAATTTTTAAAGCTTTCCTTAGAGAGTGAGTCACATTTTCATCTGGCATAAATGTTGTGCAATTAATGTGAAGCATATACTGGTCTTTTGCCAGGTGAACATCTGACTTTTTATGTAATTTCCTAAAATCCATTGTAAAAATGTTTTCTTGTGTTTTTCAATGCAAGCATTTTCTTCCAAGGGGGAAGGTAACTGGTCAGTTATGCACACAACATTGACTAAAAGACAACATAAATAATGAAAACGGGTTAAAATGTGTATCTGATTTCCCAGAAGCCTTGGCATGTTCTCTAACAGCATAAATACACAACTTTGGGTCAGATTTCTGGCTGTTGGAACTAGTGGTTGATGTAGAAGGTATTCCCTTTCCCAATATTTAGAGGCATTAGAGTGCAAGCTGTCAAACTTGGAAACAGAGCTAGTGGGAAGAGAGCTGGTGAGATGGTCAGACATAAATGGGGTCTTTGGCAAAATCACTGCTGGCTGAGAAAATATCATTTGTAGAACAGGACAAAACATTGTATCTAAATAATTTAACTGAACAGGAAATAAAAGTGCCCTTTTGATGCTTTTTTTGTTTTTTCTTTCTGTGAGACACAGGGATAGCACTACAGACTTCTGGCTCTACTAGTTCTGCTCCCCAGAGTGAAGCTCCCCTGCTATTAATGGGTGCCATCCAGCTTGCTGGTAAATCCACAGGAAAAGTCTGATTGAATTCTGTTGATTTCCTTGAAGACCTTTACCGACCTGCACTGTCCTGTTCCTCATAGGTGATGGGCATCACTGGGAAGGCTCCTGCGCCTGCAGAAGCCCCAGGGATTTCTGTGTCACGTTTGGCAGGGCTGAGGCCAGCACAGGTAGTTGGCCTTCCTCATGCTGAGAAGGTGCTGCAGGTATCTCTGGCACGGTCTGAATGAACAGTGTGAACTCTGTACTTTTTAACTGAATCTCCAGGGACTCTGTCCACAGCTGCCATTCAGGACTCCTCAGCATATTGCTCATGTCCACCTGTCAGCTCTTAGACATCCACCTAAAGCAAAGATCTCATTGCTCAGCTTTGCAGGGGCCTCTTGCCCAGCAGGACCTTGGCCATTTTGGGAAGTTTTTCTCAAAAGGGCCTGTAATCTTGTAATTTTATTATTTTATTTTCTCTCTGGTGCAGGTGACCTTAAATGCCCTTATATTCATTGATTCAAATCTTCAGCTCTGAGCTAAGTGCATTATACCCTAAAACCATTCCAAATAGCCAAAATAATTTTCTCTATTTCATTATAAGTTTTCCTGACTGGGTCTGTCACATGGGTTCTAAACTGGTTGTTACATAGCAAAGCAAAAGCTGTTTTTCTGCCTGTAGGTTAAATACAGGTTAAACACATCTCACAAATGAAATATCCAAATTACGCATGGATATACCTAATCCATTTTAATCTGTCTTTTCCGTGGTTACCCATACAGATAAGAATTCCTATTAAGTAGTCTTTTTTATCTCTCTTTCCAACCCCTTTCAGATCAAATAATAATAATTTTTTCTATGATGACTCATTATTATGCCATTAAAATGATGAGCAAACATTAGATTTAATCACCTCAATGTTTCAAAGACAGAGTTTGATTGATGGACTCCCAGAACAGCTTCTCAAAATACTGAGTTCTTCATCTACCTTAACACAACATATTATCATGGAACATTTTTATTAGGCAGGTAGCACTTATTTGGGAAAAAAAAAAGGTGCTTTTGAACTTCTTCAGCTTTAATTTCTAGGTCTGAGTCTGGATGTCCAGCATTTTACTTGCCAAAGCAATTAAGTCTATCATCCTGAAAGGTCACATTTGGTTTGGTTTAGCCTTGTGCTTTTGGTAGTTCAGTCTGCATAACTTCTGTAAGTGGAAACCATCCTTCTTGCTGGTGATCTGATCAACTGATTTGATGCTTGAACTATGTCTGTTATAAATTATTTCCTTAAAATTCAGTTTTTAATTCCCTAGCTTGTTAAATAAAAGTCATCTGGTTGGTTGAGGTGAACTATAGTGAGTCAGAATGTCTTTTAGGTATGAATCATCATTACATCAGTAGTAATGACTGCAAAGTAATGCCGCCTATAATTTAAAACTTGAGAACAATTGTAATTTCTATTTTACGCTGTAAACCACACTGACCTATTACATTTGTCAAACAAAGCTAGAGGACTGGCAGAGGCAGACAAAGCAATAAATGAGCCAATAACACCTTTGATCAATGCTTTGTGCTTTTTCAAGGAAGATGCTTTATGAGCTCATTTTGCTGTTACTAAAATATGTTTGTCTTTCTGTCGTTACATTTTTTAAAATTGAGGGTAGAATTGACACATGGTATCTAGCCACATCAAACCCCTGAACCCCCCGTATTTAGTGAAGGAAGGGAGGCCTCTCTAGAGATGAGCTATTATACTCACACAAATCCCTGCGTTAGCATGGGCTCATGCTTGTCTTTTGGAACAGCTAAATGTTTAGAATCACATAGAAAAGCAATTTACTGATGCCCGCTTTAAATGGATTCAGTTATTATTTGAATTCCGTTAAATTTAAGAAGTTTAGATTCTCTCTTTCAGATATATATTTGGCCTAAATATTTTATTGATTTCAATCACATGGGTCCCCATAAAAACGTGCCTATTTTATTTCTGTCAGACTTTCACAGGAAAATGGATGAACTTTAAAACTCAATACCAGTACTTTCTCTTGTATGTTTCTGCTGTGAAGTTACTTTGCTTAGTAACATAAATCCAGCTGCTCAGATTGGGAAATATATAGAGGTGAGTCCTTCTAGGAGCTCTAAAAATATTAAAACTAATACTTAATTCCCTAATGATCTGCTTTAGGATCTGATTTGCTAGGCAAGGATCTGAATCTCCCTGTGGAAGCTGGAAATGCTTACCCTGGCTGGAGGATGAAGCCTTTGCCTTTTCATACACATGGGCTGCCAGAACTTGTCAGTTCAGCACCAGGAGGCAGCCACTAGCACAACTGGGACAGGTGAAAGAGGCTAATTAATGTATGGCTCACCTGATTGCTCACTTGATGAAAGATCATCAATTAGCCTTATTAATGTGATGGCCACAACTCACATCTGTAACCTAAGTGGGTTTGTGCCCTTGTCAGTGCTGGGGCAGCAGAGGGATGTCTGACAAGCCACAGCTGCCCTGCTTGAAACAGGAGTAGCAGAAGGCAGGAATTGTCATCTGTACAGAGGGGATGTGACACACTTCACATCCCCAAGCACAACACAGATATGAACAAGCACCTGGTGCCTCAGCTCCTGTCCTTCCTAGGGGAGCTCTTCCACTCTCTCCTTGTGCAGAGCATTAACATCATAATGCAGGCAGTGAAGCATTGCAGCAGGAAGAGGTTTAGGAAGGAGCTGAGGTGAGGTGCCTGTAAATATAGGTGAGCTTTTGTCCCTGGGCAGATGGACTGCAATAGTGACAGTCCAGGTCCTTCCATGAACAAAAGCATTTATATCTGAAAATAAAATGGCAAAAAAGGGAAAAAACATGCTAAAGTGACTGTAGAAACCTTGCACTGGTGTTTAGTTCTGGAAAGTTATTTTCACCACATGTCCTGTGGTGGCAGAGGGAAGCCAGTTGTTTGCTGCAGGAGTAGCAAGTACCAGCTACTTTCAACAACCCAAATGCCTGTCAAGTATTCTGATATGCTGTGCTAGAAGCCAGAAGGGGCAGTGCACTGAGAAAATGAACAGAGCAATGGGTTTCTGATGGGGCAGTCAACAAGTGTCATGGGGCATCATGTCATCCTAGTATAAGAAAGAAACTTTTTACATTGAGAACAATCAATCAGTGGAACAACCTCCTCAGGGATGTGGCAAAGTCCCCATCACTGGAGGTTTTCAAGGTATGATAGGATGTGGTGCTAGGTAATTTCATCCAGGCTCCCCTTTCCACAAAAGGTTGCCCCAGGTGACCTCTCAAGGTTCCTTCCTGACCTGGTCTATGATTCTAGAAGTGGAAGCCCTGGTGACATGGGCCCGCATGTGGGTATTTAAGAGCTTGGGATCCAACTACGTGTTATACTGATAAAACTTCACTGCAGAATTGGTGTCAAACTTTCTTAGAGCAAAGTTGCTGCTGAAAGATGCCAGCAAGAGACATTCTGCTTCAGCATTTGATTGCTCATACCAGAATGTGCCAGAGCAACTCTACTTAGGTAGGACAAGGTGAGTCAAGAATAAATACATTGCTGTTGTTCCTGTGCAGGAGTAATTTCTTCCTTATTTGATATAAAGCCAAGCAGCACAAATCTTATCTGCTTCCATCATTTTCCACACTTCAGTTTTGCACTCTTAAAATTCAATTTTCCTTTGGTTGCTTCACAACACCAGGTTAACACATCATTAATGAAATCAGAGGCATTTTTCCTCTCTGAAGCCTCTTGCATTGATTAATTGGGAGGTGGCAGAAGAAGAAACAAATGTTTGTATATCCCATTCCAAACAGCTAAAGCACTGTGCAGGTTGCTGATTCTCATTCCAAACACATCCTAGTGATGCATCCCCCACTGGGGATAGCACAGTGTGAAGGAGAGGTGTTCAGAGTAAAGATCAGCAGTGCTATTCAGTCTTTTATTTGTGAGCTGGTGAGACTACAGAGTCATCACTACAAAACTCCACTTAGTGCATCAGTGTCACTGAACATGTGTTGCTTCAATCTACATAGGGACCTGGAAAACAGCAGGAGAGGCTTTAACCAGTCCCAGGGTGTTGTGATTCTCCTTGCTGAGCCCTTCCTCACTGAGTCTCACAGCAGCCACTGAAAGTACAGATTGTCTGCAGCACCAAGGCACTGCAAGGAAAGGGCCAGGGGAAGCTCAGGAGCTCACTGGAGACCTGAAGAGTAGAGTGATTTCCTGAGCTCACCCAGACCAGGAGATGGTTCTGAGCACACCCAGGTCCAGGAATATTCTCATTCCCATAAACACTTGTACAGGGTTTAACCAACATTTCACCTGATGTCCAAGTTGCATCCCTCATGATTTTCCACCATTATGGCTCCTTTCTTCCTATGCTTTATATTTCTCATTCCTTGTAATGTACTCAGCTCCTTTTGATAGCCCACTGTCTTTCTTCTTATTTATAAATATTTTCATAACAAAACCAAACCTGAAACACAAGCTAGGATGCAGATATTTTTCCTTTTGTTAATAAAGATCCATAAAATCGCAAACCATTTTGGGACTGACTCATTTGTTACCCTTGCAGCATTTGATGGACTGCCAGGTATCCATAGCACCTAACTTCCAATTGTTGAGTTTGTAAGCATGTTTAATATGGAAAATCTGCCAGCTCCGGACTGCTAACAGACCTCAAGGGCACATGGGCCACAGTTTGAAAACTACTGCAATGCAAAAAAAACCAGTAATTGTGTGACACTGTTCAGCACATGGTGACATTGTCATTCAGTGGTGGCAGAAATGGAGCCTGCCGTATTCATCAGTACTACCCTGTTGGCTGTGATAGGGAAAGAAGTGGACTTGCCTGTGCAGCTGATGTAGAAATGCTTCTCTGTGTGTACTGGGACTGTGTAGTTACCTCCTTTGAACCCAATCAGTGGGTCCTAGTGACTCCAGCGCACCAAGAAAACGAGATACCTGCTTTCAAAGCAGGGAGTTCTCTCAAGACAGACTAATCTCTCTTTATCCTGCTGAAACTTCTGTGACTAGGAGAAGGATGCTTATTTTCCCCAAAAAAGTAAGGGAAAAGGAAGGATTTGATTTAATCTAGGGGAGGGGAAAACATGTCCTCCGTTCCTTGATCAGGCTTTATGGGTGACCTTCAACAGCCATTTCAGCTCTGCGCCTTAAGTGCCCACTTCTAAAAAGAGATAATGGCACCGGCCCACTTGTGTCACGTGGGTCAGAGATATCCAGAGGCTGGATAAGCACCAACAGTGCTTGTCGATGGGAACGTTGACAGTCACTGGTTTCTGGTGGCCTCCGTGCCAAATCCAGTATCAGAGGGACAGGTCTTGTGTGTGTCTGATGGAGAACTGAGATTCTGTCTAATGGAGAATAATGGCAGCTTCTGACAGTTTTGTTCAAAATCATGCTGAGAGCAAATGATCTGGTTTATGATTACTCTTATGGGCTTGGCTAAGAGGTGGGGGGAGCTATGGCTTCCTCTCCTCCTGTACAGAGCAATGACAAAGCATCAAATGACTGTGAGAAATGTCAGCGCAGGCTGGAAGTAATGAGCTGCATCAGCAGGATGCAAGTGGAAGGGGCAGGGGCCAAGAAACCTTTGCAAGGTGAGCAGATGAGTAGCAGTTGTCTCCATGTAGATGTTGCTGTTTTCCTCACAAAAACGTCTAAGATGCTTAAGAAGTTAATCAGAAATTTGTGAAGGGATGCATGGCAGCTGGTCCTTGCTTTATGAAAGACAGCAGTTTCCTTAAAATAAATGAGGCTGTTAACTAATCATTGGGTTCTTGGCATATAGTTATCAACACGCACAGACAAATGAACAAATGAATAATTTCAATAGCTTATTCACAGTGGTTATGCCCAATGAATGCTAATTTAAGTGTCAGTAAAAATGTGAGGTTAATTCTGGCATATCTAGTTATAACGTAAGTAGGTTTTACTTCTCACAATTGAGATACTCAGTTAAAATCTAAAGTGAATAAAATGACTGTGAAAGCCTCCAGTACCCTGCAGAGTTTGCAGGACTCATACTTGAGGCTGAGGGCACTGTTTTATGCCCCACCTGCCCTGCAGAGAGGCAAGCAGAGGCAGGCATGGGGTGGGAGGTGAGCTGGCCGCTCTAGGGAGTGATGTTTTCTCCCTGGTTTGCATCAGGGATTTGGAGCCAATGCAGCTCCAGCACTGTATGAAAACACACTGAAGTGGAGGCGCAGCTGCAGAGTTCGTAGTGTGAGTAAGTGGGATGGGAGGAATGGAAAGCTGCTGGTATTTCCAGGCTACAAATGAGATGTGAAGAGGGATAAAAATGCTTTGCTTAAGTCACACAAGGCAGTATCTCTGAAGCACTCAGCTTCTGCCCCCTGCACCCCAGACCAGCATCTCACATGGGTCCTGCCTCTCAACTTGCTTCCCCTGGCTTGCTCCTGTGGCAGCGGAAGTCCTCTTTTCTCTTTTTTCCCTTTTCTCATATGGGCGTATTTCCCCATATTATCCAAAAGTAGTGGTGGGTTGTTGGATTTTTTTCTCTTTCACTGTGGTTACTCATGAATAAAGAGCTGCAGAAAACGAATTACAGTGAATAAATGCTGAGTGCAGTATTAGAGAGAAGTGGTGAATTATGAGGGTAACAGTTGATTCATCTGCTTCATTTTTGTGAATGTTTTAAAAAATCCATAGCTTATCAGTAGGAATCTATGAGTCAGGACCCAAGGCTTTTCCACAGAACAGGATACTGTGAAGAAGCTACAGGCAGAGGTCAATGGGTGAGACTCTTCATCTTCTCTAGTCTCGTGGGGATCCTGGGAGGCTACTGCTGGATGGGGTCCGTGCCACATGCGTGCAATGCTGCAAACCTACAGCCTGTTGTTAGAAATAAATCTGCAGTTGGAGTTCAAGAATTATTTAAAAATATGTAACTTCTCCTTTGGGTTCATATGAGAGACAACATGAGCATAAGCACATAGGGGCTGTCCTTAAGGAACAGCCTGCTTGAGAAACTTAGTTTGTAGATGCTTTTACTGAAGTCCCCTTCTGCCTTCCCCATACAAATCAGGATTTCAGCCTTCCTGTATTGACTTCAGCTCCTAAATGTGTGTTAGTGTTGCAAGAGCACCATGAACAGTTTAGCCTTAAACAGCAAATATCACAAATTAAATGTTCAGCTCTATGCCAAAAATTATTATTTCTGTAAATGAAGAAGTGTTCCGGGATTGACTTGAAATAAATAAAAGCAGCAAATTGTAAAGCAGCAAATAGTCTGCAACAGCAAATAGTAGAACAGAAAAATGTCTGGTCAGCTTTGTGCAGCGTGTGAGATATTGTTGAAAAAAACAACAATGATGAGTAGAAAACAATAGATAATTAGACTCTTTATTCTTTTGCCATAACAGGTGTGTGTGCGGAAGGGGTATGAAGAAAGTGCTTTTTACAAAGCCACTATCTGCAGCATCAAATCAATCAATGTCGTTAAGAGAAAAAATGGACTTGAACGTTAGAAATGCAGCAAATGTCTGAGTGTGAAAACGACAAAGGTAGCTGGTCTGTTTATCAGAATCTCTGAGGCAACAGTGATTTTACAATGGGATATTTCTTTTGATTTGTAGTTGTTCTGTCTCAGATGAGTCATATCATGGTTATCCATCCTTTTTGCTGTGTTTTATGGTGGTAGTATATGCCCTAACTCTGAGACTCAGATTTACTGAATGCTCTACAAGTAATGCCTTCTAAATCTGGAAGAGGATGAGCAGAATCTGTCAGGTAGAGATTGGAAAAATAACTGAATTTTACCAAGTTGAAACGAGCCTCTCTGGAGCAGATATTTGGCCTGTATTGAGTTAACTCTGAATTTTGTGAACTCCATAGGAGTACAAAGCCTGTGTTGGGCACTTTTGAGAGTCTCACTGACTTTATTTTCATAGTTATCCTGAGAATACTGCTGTAGTCAGATGCCTCTGGCCTGAATTCGTGTTTTCTCAAATGCTTTTATGTGGCTCAAGGAAAGGTGTCTGACATTGTCTATTGGCGAGGAGGTGTGAGTTGGCAAATGCCATTTCTTTGCAAACTGTGGTGCCAGAGGCCTTGGGGTGGGGAACAGCTCACCCAGAACCTAGCAGAGAGCAAGAGAAAAGCTGTCATCAGCAGAAAACTTTAAGCAACAAAAGTATTTCAGAGTTGTTCGGTGTCCTATGGCATTCACCCAGCCATTAATCAGCACCACAGAAATGCACACGCCTCCTTACATGCTTGCTGGCAATGCTGAATTTGCTTAATATGATTCAGCCTCTTCTTAGGGCACGAGAAACCACCTCCAAGCCAAATGAAAAGCTCTTGTTTGCACCTTGGTTCTATGAATACTATACTCATACATAAACTGCGCCCATGTCTTACTGCTTACACTTCACTCACCGGTATAGCTCCATCCTCTACTTTCTGCTCCTTATAAACAGCTCCATAGGATCCCAAACGGTAGGTTTTTTCCTATACATGCACTCAACATATTGCTGGAAACCCTCTCTCTGACTGCAGTGTGTTTTGATTTGGGTTGTAGACAAGTGGTATGGATGATAAAAAGTCAGGTTGTTAGAAAAAAACAGTATTTCTTGTGTCTTTGCTACTGTGCAGTTATATGGGATTTGTTTCAAGTCAGCAATGAAAACACCAGTTTTCACAACAGTTTCGGGGAAGAGTGATCTTTCACAGCTGACCTCTTACTTCTTGTTTCAGAACAGCAAAGTAGCCAAATTCCTCAAAGGACACTTGCATATAAATGCTAATTTACTACAGGTCTGCTACTGATCTCTTAGAAATGAAGTATATGCAGTGTCTGCCTCCACCGAGAGGGAAAAAATATGTCTGATATTTGCAGTAAATCAGTAATCTTCTTTCTGTCTCTCCATGCTTTTGTTTATTCAACTGTAAAACAGAATTTAAAAATTCTTGTCCAGCGAGCCTATTTTAAACATTAATATGTGCAGAAATGTATTCTGAACTCGGAACAGAAAGTATTTCTTATGCTAAGTGAAGAGGAACACTAAATTTCAACTTCAGATTTCATTTTTTCAGCAATTCACTGCAGTAGCAAAATTTGACAGTCTTACATAAACAAGTTTTCTTTCTGGATTTAAATAGTTCTGATTACCCCATGAAAATAATTGCTAAAGGCACCAATGAACAATTACTACACTGTTTCCTTGCACTATATAGAAAATTTTGAGTAGAATTGTGATGGAAAAAATTGCTTTGCTAGTGGCAAGGTATTAATAAGGAATATACATTCTTAATGGGAAACTTGGTGGAGGTGATGAGGATGGTGTTCCTCTGTGCAGAACACCATGGCTGCCATGACTGATGTTGGCTTCAGAGCTGGCTGGTGTGTGTTGTGCTGCTGTGCCACCTGTAATTTTGTGTGTGTTGTGATGAGACCTCATTCCTGCAATTTATCCCACCAATTGCATGTCTGTATCTCAGCAATTTGTCTAGACCCTCCTTTACAGTCCATGGGGGAAAACTGACAGTCTCAGAATTTCATTCATGTCATTCAATAGTTTTAGAATTAAACTACATTTAGAAATATTTAGAATTAAACATATTTAGAGTATATTGTTTAGATGAAGGTGCCTGTTTCCCTCCATTTAACATAAAGACAGTCTGTGCTAACCAGCTAAGAGAGATAAAAGCTCAGTGAAGTGAGTCTCATGCTGTGCTGATTTTGGCTGGGATAAGAGTTAATTTTCTCCATACCACCTGGATCAGACTGTGTTTTGAATTTGTGCTGGAAACAGTTGATAATGCACCGATACTTCCAGTATTCCTGAGCAGTGCTGACACAGAGTCAAAGCCTTTTCTGCTCCTCACCCCACCAGCGAGGAGGCTGGGGGTGCACAAGGAGCTGGGAGGGGACACAGCCAGGACAGCTGACCTGAGCACTGGTGGCCCCTTTCTGCCATGCAGCTCCAGACAGGGCGTGGGCTCCTAGGCCTGGTGCCACAAGGAGGCCAATATGTATTTGGTAAACTGAAATGAAAGAAAATTGTGTACTAAAGGCTTGCCCTCCATTCTCACCATGGATTCATGGATGGGGGATTCAGTAGTTAGCTCTCCTGGGGTGATTTCCTCCCAAATTTGTCTCAAACTGGGACAAAAGCAGACAGAAAGTTGTGAAGTCCACTCCCAATAACTTATTCAATAAGGGCATGTGCTTCCTTGAAACATATATTTTAAAATGCTGCCTGGAATAGTGTACTTTTTCCCAATCATTTACCTACAAGATAAATATTTGTGATTATTTCATTGCATGTCATTGATGATGTCATTTGCTGATGTGGGCTACATTATCAGTCTTGGGAAACTTGTTTTCCATTAAGAAAAGGCAGAGTAAATAGATCAAATCATGATTAGGTTAAAAATGTTGCTGGTTTAAGACCTTTCTTGTCAGTTTAATGTCATTCCTTTGAGACCTTTCCAAATCAAAATATTGATACCATGCTCTGAATAGTCAGAATATCTTTTCTGACCAGCATTTACACTTTTGCTCTTCTGACATCTCTTATTCTCTAAATTCTCTACATCAATTAATCATGTCTGTCAAAAACTCCCCATAAATCTCTTGGTGTGGTGTATGTCCAAAGCCATGTATTTCCTCAGTAATGCTGGGGCAATTGCGATGGTGAGAGCAAAGAGCAGCAGCTGCTCTCTCCTCCTTCCAGCTGTCTCGGGAATGTCACGGAGGACTCTGCAGTGGAGCGTGTTGCCTCTGCAGATCTCAGCCTTCAGACTAACGTTTACAACATGCTGAGAAGTATTTCTAACAGCTGTAACTTTTGCTCTCTGACACCCAACAGATGTCAGCACATTTTAATGCTGTGCTGTCAAAGAACTATCGATCTCACTATGCCATGCTTAGAAATGTGCTTTCCTTATCCAGTGTAAAGAAACTGGTTCTTTAACGGTTTCCCATATTCAAATACATTCTTTTAAATTCTGACCATTTCACCAAGTAGTCCAAATCACTTTGCAAAGTAAGACATTCTCTTGCTTGCTTGCTATTTGCCTGATCTAATCATCTGCTGCATATTTTCCCAGCAAAAAGCCTGTGTCACAGTCAAAACATTTATTTAAAGCTGGCTCAGAGTCTGATCTCTGCAGGAGCCTGCACCAAACAAGGCCCCTCTGGCATTGTTGATGCCTGGGCACACTCGAAGACCTATATGTGACCCAGTCTTGAATCTAATAATTCATCCTGAGTTGGAAGGGACCCATCAGGATCATTGAGTCCAACTCCAGGCCTTGCACAGGACATCGCAAGAATCACACCATGTGCCTGAAAGTGTTGTCCAAACGCTTCTTGGACTCAGACAGACTTGGCGCTGTGACCACTTCCCTGATGGGTACACCCCTGTCATGCCTGTTGATTGATGAACACACTTCTGGTGGTTTATCCCCAGTCAGCAACTCAGCCCCACACAGCTGCTCGCTCACTCCTCCAGTGAGGTGGGGGAGGGAACAAGAACAGTAAAAATGAGAAAACTCGTGGGTTCAGGTAAAGACAGTTTGACAGGTAAAGCAAAAGCCACATGCTCAAGCAAAGCAAACCACGGAATTCCTTCACCACTTCCCATGGGCAGGCGGGTGTTGAGACACATCCAGGAAAGCAGAGCTCCATCACGCGTAACTGTGACTTGGGAAGACAAATGTCATCTCTCCAAATATGTCTCCCTCTTCCTCCTCCTTCATGAGCTTTATGAGCAGAGCATGTTGCCATATGGTGTGGGATGTCCCTTGGGTCGGTTGGGGTCAGCTGTCCTGGCTGTGTCCCCTCCCAGCTCCTTGTGCACCCCCTGCCTCCTCGCTGGTGGGGTGAGGAGCAGAAAAGGCCTTGACTGTGTCAGTACTGCTCAGTAGTAACAGAACATCCCTGTATTACCACACTGTTTCCAGCACAAATCCAAAACACAGTCCCATACTACTATGAAGAAAATTAACTCTTATCCCAGCCAAAACCAGCACAATATTGCATAACATTCAAGTGTGTCAGAAATATCTAAGAATATATATAGTGTATAGATCTGTAGTCTTGTTGGGAAAATGCCAAGCCTTCTTTTGTCACAAGCCTATGCTCAGTTACAGGATAGTCCTTCAGATCTGCTTATCTAGACCCTAAATTAAATGGTTGTTTTACTGCTCTGGGATAGCCTTTCTACAATGTACAATATCTGGGGTCACCATGTTCTGCTTTGGGAGCTTCAGCAGCAGTTCAGCCCTGTAGTGCTTCCCCTAGTTTCCCTAGAGACGTTGAAACATCTCTGCTTCCTCCCCCTAGGGGTCTTGTCTGCAAATTTTAGCAGATAGCACCTCACCTCCTCCTCTGTTCCTCCATTAGGCTGAACACCACATTCACCAACAACATATGGATTAACTGCTTCAGTCCCAGTTTGCCGTGGGCAAGCCAAAGCCCAGAGTGGGCTCCACATGAGGCACAGGGTGTCTGCTCAGGCACTAGTGGTGCCTGGACTGCAGCTCCCAACCCAGACAGGCAGGAAGCTTTGCCGTGCCACAGCCTGTTGGGACTGTGCAGGAGTGGCACAGCACAGTCTGTACCTACATGGTATAAAATGGTACTAACATGTACTATAGATTTCACACTACCCCGGGAACTGAAAAGCTAAACAGTTATACAACAAGCTTGGCAACTGTCTGTCTAAACCTACACATCTAAACCTGATGAGAGCTGATCTGAAGATTTTCATATTAAAATGTTGCCAAAATCAGCATGTTTTAGTGCAAAAAGTTGCAGTATGGCTGTATGTAGGATTTTCTCTCTGACTACATGACTCTGACTGTAGGCACAGCCCAAAACAGCTCGCGGTAAGGACACAGTTGGCCCTTTTGGCTGCCAGCTCATGGTCTTGGCTCAATTCAACTTACCATCAGCCCCAATCCGTTTTAGAACTCTTGGCTGTCTAAGTGTGCACTTTAGTCAGAAAAGCTCTCTGTGAGTCAGCCGGTGTTTCTAGGATCACTCCTGGTGTCAATGTGGGATAAGCACAAGGGAAGTGGTGGCTCCTCTGCCGCAGAGTGCTACATGTGAGCCATCAGCAGAGCCAGGACATTGTTCCCAGCAGTGACCAGGGCTGGTGCCACACAGGCAGGGCAGCAGAAGCTGACTGGTGCAGGCTGGTGCTTAGTCTGGCTCTGGCATTTGTGCAACACATGGACTGAGACCTGGGACCTTCTCATTTCCAGGCTACTTCGCCCAGGTTTCATGGAGAAGGTGCTGTATAAAGAGCTCAGTCATCTGGCACTGCTATAGATCAGACTTGAGTTATGATCTGAAATCAAAGGCAACAAAGTTAGAGGATGGTATTCAAGGTTTTTCTTTATTACTTCTGTCTCTTGCCTCTCTCAGGGAATCACATAGGAAAAGGCAGTAAGAAAGCATGAATTTTGCAAGGTGCCTCTTTGGAAATGTTTTGGTAATATTTTGATACTCTTACAAAATAAGTTATAGTGAGTTTTTGTCCATTCATTTCTCTTAGATAAACATCTCAGAAATCTGAGGCACTTTTCAGATTCAGCAGTACTAAAGGAGACAGCAAAGATGAGGGGTCAGATTTGGGTCTGCTTTTTAGCACAAATCTACTTTTTTCCTTGTACAGAAGAGGGACTTCAAGCAACAGCCATGACTTCAGAGAAATTAGGGCAAATATTTCAGGGGAGGTTCCAAGATGCTGCCTACTTGGTACCTGACCTAGAAAACATCTTTTAAGCAAAAGATTAAGCTCAGAAAAGGAATTTTTGTGGTCTGAGCTGTACCATAAGCTGCTGCCAGTATCTGAGTGCAGAGTCTTACTCCCTGCATGTAAACCTCTGTGCTGTGGGTTACTACTGGAAAATGTCCCTGGAAAAGGAGATGATGGGTGTCCTGTACTGCCATAAAGTTTCTGCATACTGAAATGAGTTTTCTTTAATATGCTTACTTATTTGAGGTGTGAAGGACACCAATAACTCTCACCAATTTGATGTGAGTTGTAAGCATTCAGTCCATGAAATATGGACAATGGTGTGTAGAGGTGGGTAAACACACATCATCTCATAAATACAAGAGAAAGCTGCTATGCATTTTCCCCCTAGTCTGACACACACATCAAATCCTATACACATATTTTTCAGCAACATTTCACTTTTTATAAGGCAATCACATTACTGGGAAATTAAAATTAGCCATAGAGAGAGAGATCCTGCAAGTTCTTTGCAGTGGTGGGAAAGAAAATGGGCAGAGAAATAAAAAGAGAAATAAAAATCAGGCTGGCTTCATTGCCACATCAGGTGTTATTTATTGCAAAGGGCTTGTTTTAACTCCAGCACTCAGTTAAAGAAAAGCCTCCTGCATTCAGTAAAAAAAAAGCCCCAAACCAGCCATCTGTCCTGAATGAAGATATTGACTTTCCAATGCAAAGCCATTCATAGAATGTGCAGCAGAGTTTGCTCAGTAGCTCAGTTTGTGCCACAGAATGAATGGGAAGATTTTGCCAAGCAGTTCGCCAGTCTTTTGCCATTATTACAAGCAGAGGTACTGACAGGAATGTAGCTGTATCCATGCATCTCCATCCTGCCTTCTTTCCTGAGGTGGCTGTGGAGACACTGTCCCTAAGATGCTGCTCTGTGTGTGTGTGTACCTGCAAGATGACCAAGACTGTACCAATTTGTGCCTGTCTACTGGACCCATTTTCTTCACTTTCCAGCTGAACACTGAGCCTTGTTCATTCTCCCCACTTTTCCTTTGACAAAACATGTGGGATAGCCTTAGATACAAAACCCGAACCCATTTTTTTTACCAAGCTTGCAAGTAGTCCACCCATAAAATGATTGCTTCTACAGTCAGGTTTGATTATTATTAATCAGCTGCTAATAAAAAAATAACATGTTATATAAACAAACTGCTACCACCCCCAGCCTCAAAAATTATTTTTCAAAAGATAATTTTGCATACAGTTAAAATACTCCTGTTGATAGATTTTCACTCTGCCTCCTCTGTACTTCACAGATAACAGTGGAGTTATATATAGTGACGGAGTCTGGCAGCAGGGAGGAAGTATTTCCCGAGGAGGCTGTTATTGGTGTGTGTTTGGTGAGAGCTGCAGACACAATCTTGCCCCACCAGCATCAGCATGGGCAGTGAGGGTCTCAGTGGCCTAGGAATACCATGACAGTGTGCACCTTTATTCTGCCTGCATTGCTAAAGACACATGGTGTCTGGACAACACTTGAATGGGAGAGGAGTCATTATTTTCTGTGGGTGGCGGCACTACAGTCAAGGCAAGAGGCACAAATTGTTGCTAATTTTGCCATTTTCTATAGGATCATGGGCATATAAATATTGAGCAGACAGTTAATTGTTATGAGCTTTTAGGGCAAGGGAGTTTTTACATGGTTGTAGAAATTGTTTAGCAGAGTGGGAGTATCAGCTTGGCATACTAGATGAAATCTTTATATTATAGCACAACTACAATGAACTAGAGCAAAAAGATGGGCAAGAGCAGAGGCTCAGTGTTAATTCAGGGCTCTTGTTCCTTCAGGCTGGCATGTGGTGGAAGAGAATTGGGGGAGTGAAATCCCACTGAGGGCAAATAAGAAAACAGAAGATGAAAGTTGGAGTCAAGTGGTGATACAAAGTTAGACAGGTCATTTCCATGGGAGCCATACAGGGTTGTGAAGTGACAGTTCCCATCAAACTGATACAGTTTGTTCTCACAGCACATTGCATTTCAGCTGTCCAAAGGCACTCCGAATCCAAACTGTTTGAACGGAACAACTCAGCCTGGTTTCTGTGTGTAAACCATGAGGAGAAGTCCTATTCAGTGGTTGAAGGATCAAATCTGGAGTTGAGATGTGGTCGCTTCACCTCTATTTACACCTCCCCACCCCTGCCCTTGCCTGTGCTGTACCCCTCTGAGAAGGTGAAGTGGGGACAAGTCACAGCTATTGTTGTGAGAACTGCCCTAGACTAGAGCTCAGCTAAGTGAGCAAGTGGGTTTGAATTCTTAATCTGTTTCCTTTATGCCTTGTGTCACTCAGGACTCAAACGTGCAGAGCAAGCACACCAGCATTGCTGAAGCCAGAGGAGCATCATCCTGGGCCCCTGCTCAGGGTGAGGGGCTCCCCCACGTGTGTTGTGTTGTCATCTGGAGAGGAGACAGTGCATTTACAAAGCATTTTGGCTCCTCCTAATAATGAGGTTATAAATAAGGCAGTGGAGTAGCTTTCTTTGCATTTGTGCTTGATTAGGGCTGCTTCAGCTTCTAATGTACTTTGGATAAGCAGCCAAGCTTTACTGTTAAGCAGTCCAAATCTCACTGAAGCTCTGGGTGAATTGAGGACTGGAGATACAGGTTGCTCTGGCTCCATGATGGGAAGAATCGTCTGTAGCAAGGGCCCTGGACATCATGTTTCCTCTCCTGCCACAGATGTCTGTGGCCCTGGCCAGTTTGCTTAATGTCTGTGGCTGGATGAGGATAAAGAGACACATGTGTACTTGTTCCCTGATGCTGAGCCCAGCTGCTGTGAGGTGGTCCATGTGTTCTAGGCAAATTTCAGATGACGTAGCCTGACCACATCCAGGCGGTGTGTTGACAGTGGTTTCAGCTCCATGGGCAAGCCTGAGCCACGTCTGGGGATTATCAGAGACGGTGCTTGCCAGCACTACGGTAACAATTTAACAATATGGAAAATTGAGAACCTGTTTCAGGGAATGTTTCTTTTGGGGTTTCCAGGCTGAGGCATATCTTTACATCACCAGAGGTAAAATTGCAAAGGTGCACACACATATATATGCATTAATTATCTACAAGGCATAGTTACGAGATTAAATATAGGAAAATTCTTAGGTGCTTGGATTTATAGCGAAGGTATTTAGGCCCTAATGATCAAAGAAATGTCAGTGGGAATTCAGTATATCTGCATATTTGCAGATCTAGGCCACAGTCCCTGTCCCAGAGAGGTTTTAGTCCCACTAGATATGTCTCTGCTATGAGGAATGAAGGATCAGCATAAATGATGATGTGTATTTTCCCTTGATCCTTTCCCTGCTTGGCATTCTCTTCCTTTGATAAGGTGCCAATCACTCCCCGCCCCCCCTGCCGTTTCCTTTTTTGCCAGACCACACAGAGGAAGCTCAGAGGTACTTGCAGTGATTTGAGTGGGCCGATTAGCCTTCACAACCCTCAGTGCCCCAGGTACGGAACTGAAGGCCACAAATCTCATTCAAATTGCCATCTTAATGTGGTTTCTTGAGGCTCTTTAGGCTGGGGTTTGGATGGAGGTGCTCACTGAGTTCATTCATTTTTCTTACTCTGTTGCAGATTTCACCAGCTTACTGATCTATATCTAGGTCAGCTTCATGAAGCATCATTTCTGTTCTAGGGCTTCATAAAGTAACATTTCTGTTCTAGTCTTCAGCTGGGAAGACAGCTGGGGGGGGCTGGATGACAAATGAGTGAGACTGCACGGATCTCCAAGTGAGTGTTAGTCTGTGGCTCTTAGTATCTTATAGCTATTTGCAAAGACTTGTGAATTGAAGTAAGCGGTGTGTGAGAGACTGAAATTGTTAATGGCTTAAACATTGCTAAAATCATTGCAGGACTTTTGCCTGCCATAGCAAACTGCAAAGAAACAACTGAACATCTGTGAGCACTGAAGCCCACCCCTCCCCAAATATGCCTAATAACTGGAATTTGGATGGTGACAGGAACTTGAGGTAAGATAAAGGGCGTACTATTGTCCAGTCATCCCAGGTCTAGGGAGGACAATACATCCACAAGTGATACTGGAAGAGAGACTGGAATGCTGTGGTTCAGACAGAGGGAAGCTGCCGATGTGCAATGGCACAGAGGGTGAGCATAGCTCTCCTCAGGCTACAGCTGGTGTTGAACGAGATAAGGAAAGAGGCGAACCCTGTGAGGCAGGGAAATGCCTTTGTCCCTACTCAAGTGAACCCAGGTGTGGTAACTCCCCTGCCGGGGACGTACAGGGACATTCAGGGGAGGTGCCCAGACACTCACAGGAGGCCTGGAGGTGTCCATCTCTGCTGATGGGCCACCACAGGCCATAATGGACTCACCTGCGCTGATGTAACAGGCAGCTGTATCTTCTTAGGAAGTGTCAAAGGCTCCCGAAGTGTCCCGTGATCCACAACATGACATCATCCAGCTGAAACTCCCTGCCCCAGTGGAGGTACCTGGACATTCCATCTTGAGCCTGAGTGAATATAAACCCAACAGAGTTTGTATTCTGGAGATTTCCTCACCACCTGATGGATTCAGTCTGCAACTGTTGCTCTGACTGAGACTGTGACCATCACTTCAACCAACAAACGTCAAAGTTGCAACAGCTGAGCCTCTTCACAAGGCCTATGTGTGGTGCAATTTTTCTACTCTTATCCTTTTCTTTCTTATACATTTTCTCAAGTGATATTTTTATGCTTTTATATTATCATATGACTGTAGATGACAGCAACTAAAATGGCTACATACATGTTTTCCCGTGTAACCAAATTGTTCTACAAGAAACCCTACATATGTACAATTGCAAACACTGATCATTCAGTGTTGTTTCACTCTAATCCACCCCAAGTGAGTTGAACGTTGAGATATACTGATGGTATGGGCTACAAGTGTTTAAAATGGGGTGAGCGATCCAAGGCTGGCGATAAGGGGTGAACGCTCCTTTAAAGGTGGCACAGTGGGGACTTTGTTGCTGATGGGCAAGAGCAGAAAGGGAAAAAAAGCAGGTAGAGCCTAATGGCAAATGCTTTTTTGCTCCATTAATCATGAAATAAGAAGTTAAAATGAAAGTCTCAGCAGCTGTGAGGTCAGACCTGGCTGCAATGTACACAAGCTCTGCCTAAGGGTGATAAGGAGGGAGGTGGAGTTGGGTGAAGATGAAGAAAAGGAAGGCAAAGCAGGCAAAGAAGAAAAGAGGTGTGAAGGCTGAGTGGGAAAAAGGGAGAACAATTAAATGATCATCAACCCTGACTTACATTTGATTTACAAATGTATGGTTTTTACAGACTCTCAGAAGAGAGAAATCTGCTCAGAAACAGCTTTATCTGTCACTTTGCAAAGCAAAGTTCTTTTTCACACTAGAAGTAAAAAGCCCTTTGCAGTAAAACAGCACTTTGCAGAAGTGAACTGAGTTCCCATGATCAGCTAGAATGTTCATCCTCTCCTCACCAGGCTCTTTTTCTGTACTAGGGATCTCATTCACGTCAGTTTTTGAATCTAGCAGTCAAAGTGTTGCCCCTTAGTGAACTGGAAGGAATGAAAAGTTAGAGGTCAGAACAATCTTTATTATACATGAGGAAGGAGACTTACTTATTCTCTGGATCCATAATCTGATTTTTCCATTGTAGCTTTTTCCATACATGAAATCGCCAAGCAAAAGAATTTAGTTTAATGACTATGTAATAATTTTCCAGATGGTGTCTGTTAAATTGGAAAGTGATAAATATCTCAGTTAAATTAAAAAAAAAAAATATGCTGTTCCTAATAAATTTCAGCAGACATCTGCCAATGAGGCAAATCGTATGTAAGGCAAGCATTTGAGTTGCAGGAATATTGAAAAATAGAGCATCACTATGCACACACACAAATAGAAACAGATGTGAACATGTAGGCAACCACCTTTTGGGGTATTTGCCAATTAAACCAGCTCCAAATCTGCCTGTATTCCCAGCGTGCTGAGAAGGGATTCAGCTTGCAGCAAAGATTTCAAAGTGTCACTTAATCCTGTCAGCCTGTCCTGTAGCCAGGGCCAGTCAGTCTTCACAAAGCCCCTTGGTGTGGGAAAGCTAAGTCATGAACCTCAGTGAGTGAGAAGGAGACGTGAGCTTTTCCCCATGTGCGACAAATTGTGGTGTTTCTGCTGCAACTGCATATTTGGGAGGAAGCCTCATTTTCATCATCATTCAAAAATCCTAGTACAAAACTCAAGCAAGGATTACATTTCCTTTCAACACCACTAATTTGCCATTTTAGGAGTCCCAGCAGGTGTTTGGCATTGCATTTTTTGTGTGTTTTGGACTGTGTCTTTTTTTTACTCCTTTTTTGACACAAAATTTTAATTTTTTTCTGGAGTTCCCCCTCTGCAAGGCCATTTTCTTCTTCTTGGCTCTGCTGGGATGAGAGACAGGTCAAGTACAGGACCAGCTTTCCCATGCTGTGTCTGGTCCTTCCATCTGCAGCAGCCCCACTGCAGAGAGAGCCCCCTATGCCAGGAGCCTGGAGCTTGTGCAGGATCCTGGGGAGTGCCTCTACTTTCCTTCCACACATTGCTACCTGCTTGTTCAATTCCCCGAGCTGTAATGCTAGCCAGGAAAACAAGCACAGGATTTTGAGCTAGAGCCTGCTCTCATTTAGGAGCTGTGGAGATATTTTAGGAACTCAGGATGTCTGAGATGGTTTGCCTCTCTGAAATGTGAATGTTCAGGGCCTTGTTGCCTCATTAAATAATGAAGTTACTGACTGTCAAGTGCATTGAAGACCTGGGATGAAAACTGCCTCCTCTTAAGCAACCTCTGATTTTAGTGTGATGGTGGTAGGCTGCCTGCTAATTACATGGCTGTCTTGAAACTGGTAACCCAGTTCCCTGTGGGGAACTGCTGTGACTCCAGACACGTGGTCTCTTAATTTTCTGCAAGCAGCAAGCAGATCAGTCAACAGCTTGCACATCAGAGGATAATGCTGCAGCAAGAAGGAACTGGGACTTCAGGATATTGTTCAATAAAAAACAAACCCAGCTAACTTGTTTTCTGTACAAGACACAGCCTGGTTCTTAATGCTTTACTTATTCTGCAGCTATGTAGCAGTGTGAGATTTGGGGTTGCTTCTGAAGAGGAGCTGAGTGCTGCAAGGTCAGGTCATGGCACAGAGGCACCTGCTGTTCCAGGGGAAGGCTACAGGAATATAGAAGCGTCTGGGTCTAAGCCATCTACTTTTGGAAGCATACAATCTCCTTTCCAAATCTATTTCCAGAAAGCAAAAGCTGTAGGTCACTGCCCCAAAAGCTTCCTGCAGGAGGAGGGAGTTATCTAAACAGATGGACGCTCAAACAGAACTGGGAGGACCAAAACAGGGTACTGGTTTCTCTGAGCTCACACAGCAAAGCTGAAAGATCCCACCTTCAGATGCCAGTCTGTGCCTTTCCCCAGGTTCCCTTTCTTTCAGGTGTCTGCTCATGCTTCCTCTGTCACCCCATGGCAGATGAAAGAAAAATGTTGCTGGTAAGATTTTCTCTCCACTGTTGCTGACAAGCAATCTGTCTGTTTCTTATCTTTAACACTGTGCTGGAGAGCCCTGCCCATCTGTGTGTACTGCTAAAGGTCTTGCAGCTGATATGGAAATGTCTGACGTGTCTGCATTCCCTGGACCTCACATTACAGTGGGGATTGACATTTCCTTTAGACTTGAGGTCAAAAGCCATATAAAAATAAAAACTGTTCATAAGTGATATAGATGATCTTGCTCCGTAGCTGGCCCAAACCTCCTTAGTATCCACAACAATCAAGTCAGTAATATTTTCTAAAATAATAAGTTTCCAGAATAAAACTTTTCTGTTTCCAGAGCACTGTTGGAAAAGAAAAGCTTCCCCATCAAAGATTCAGTGCTTTGTTCCTCCCCTGTGAGCAGTATTAACATCTTCCCCACAGGTCAGTCCAGCTTTGAGATCCTGATGAGTGTTATACTACGGATTTGTTGGCACTAAGCACTGTTGATGTTCCAGGCTCCATTGTCTGTTTTAGGCAGCAAGATCTGACACAAGGATGTTGAGAATATCTGGAGGAACTCGGCATAAAAGCTAGATGGAACAGCCTTGTCCCAGTAGTAATCTACCTGCAAAAGACTTTTCTCCCAGAGCTTTCTCAGTGTACTGTTATCTATTGTCATCATTATCTTCACAATTATTAATAATTTGAACCTCTGTACTGCTTTGAGTACATCTCTGTTCTAGAAAGAGGATCTCACTGAAGCAGACAGAGTGCACCTGTGTGTATCAAGAGATGGTCCATGCAATAGAGAGCTCACAACATAAATTACATTGGAGGCTGGGAGAAAACAGGTGGCAGATCCTCCGCTCAAGGCTCCCCTCCCTATATTAAGCTCTACCCTGCTTATGAAACCCAGAAAGATCTTTGGCAACCATATGCTGTTGGTAGGAAAGCTCAATTGTTCGTAATGCTTACAGGATGTTATCTGCCCCTGTTGCTTAGCTGGTGAGAGTGTATCCACCCATCTCCAGCTATCTAAGAGTTAGCCATCTCCTCTAAACTAGTTTTCCATGATCCCAGTATAACCGTGAGAAAGAGATAGGAACGTATTGACTCTGCATTCCTTGGTTACTCTCTTCAAAGTGTAGTGAGTGCTTCCTTTGGGAGTGCCCACCAGCTAACAGAAGGTGCTTAGGTAGGTCTCTTGGACTAGAACTTGACATCCTCCATGTGATCAGAGTAATTGAGATTATAAAGAAGCTTGTAGAATAAGTAACAGAGGAAAATGCTGAGCTGCTGCAAATAATTGCCGAGAAGTTTCAGGAACTCTGGCTGTGTCATTTTAGGATGGCATTAGATCAACCACATGCTATGGAAAAAGGGGTGTTTCTTCCCTTTTCTTTATGGAGGTTGCCCATCTCACCCAGCAGCAGATGTAACTTGAGTTTTTGGACCTCTTCCTCAGGACAAAACCTGAAGGTTAAAACTGCCAAAAGCCCCACTGATGAGTGGTGAGTGCTAGCAGCAACAGAGAACATTAAAAGCCTCAAAGAAAAAAGATGAGAAAATACGCAGAAAGGGGCAAGAGCAAATATTAAAATAACCTCAACACTTTAATCCTCATCCCATTTTAATCTAGGACTGCACTCTTAGCATAAAAATACCAATACCATTTATTTTGCTAAGGCTTTGCTAAGCAGACTGACCCCTAGCCTAATGCAGTTATCAAGTATATCTCTGTCCTACACAGAGGTGAACAGATGGCTTTTTTGTGTGTAACCGAGTAAGAAAACCCATCTCTGCAAACAGGGGATGTCAGGTGAGTTAGTGGAACATACTTCTACTTCTGTAATAAGTTAATTGTGCAGCAAAACAGAGCTTAGTGTCAGGTTAGTTTCCATTTAGACTCTGAATAAGCTTTAGAGAGAAACAGGGACTTCAAGCACTCATCTGTCTAATTTTAGGCATTTGCATTATGATGAGATGGCTAAAACCCTGAATGGCTCTATACCTCTGTGTTGATTGAAATGAAGAGGTAATGATTAACACAGAGGTGAAAGTCTGCATTGGCAGTATCCATATTTCCTAAAGAAATCTGACTATTTTTACTGGAAGGCTTTTAGTATTTAAAAAAAAAAAAAA
>VYZT01062729.1:0-24517 GCA_013400735.1 Pomatostomus ruficeps | reverse complement strand
TCTTTGAAACCAGGACAGTTTTAAAAACTCATCAGACTTCACCTCACTTACCTTTTTAAGCTTTTTTATTGTCACCTGAAGATCCCCAACTTCAGTATCATACTGGCGCTTCAGCTCATTTAGTGCTTCTTCAGCTTTTTGCTTCTCCTGCAAAATTTTCAATCTCATTAGAAGTTGAGACAGGCTTCAAATGTTTGCTAAAAATTCATTCATCACTTTGGAAAGCACATACTTTTCCCTTAGGCAAATGTGTCTTTCCATTCTGTCCCTTCCTTAAGATCCACAGACCAATTCTGTAATTGCAGTCCATTTATAAAACACTCACAGAAGTAAAATGATGGTGTGGAAGCAAAGATATGGGTCCATTCAATGCTTTTTATTCATGATTCCTGTGATAAATATTCTCAGTGTCACTTACTATTTCACTTCTGTTTTTCTTTTAAATTTTTTTTGCTTGCAGGTGTTGGAATGTTACAGGCCCATGTCAGTAAAAGGTAAGTGGATGACAGCATCTCTAGTTTCAAATGGTACTGTCTTGGGTACTGCTGTCTATTCAATACCACCCACAACACCAATTTGCAGGGTGTGGTTTCAGCAGGAAAAATGCCACAGGCAGAAAAGGAAGCAGTGCCAGGAAGCAGTGCCGTCTTTTGCCAGGACACATGGCAGGGTGTGTGCCGGACTGGCACCAGTACTGCACAGCTGTTGGGCACCAGGATAGAACCATCACTGCAGCTGCTGGAGCTGTCGGAGCTGCTGTCCCACAGCTGCTGCCATCATCACAGAGAGAGAGAGAGAGCGAGAGAGAGAGCGAGAGAGAGAGCGAGAGAGAGAGCGAGAGAGAGAGCGAGCGCCCCTGCACCTGCTCCACTGCCACCACCATGGCCCCAGTGCGAGAGAGAGTCTGCACTGGTACTGCGACCACCACTGGAGCCAGCATCTTGGCAGCACAACTCCTTATTCAGACAAACTATTTTTCTAGGTTTTGGGATGTCACTGTTTTCAAGTCCAGAGGGAGAAGGCTGAGCTGTAGGAGACTCCAGACGTGCTGCCTTTGTTTGCCTCGGTGTAGAATGGGGAGTCACATCAAGATGGTCACTATTTTGCCTGTGTTTAGAGACTGCACCAAATACTGCCCACGGGGATAGCGACATTCAGTAGTGAATGCCCTTTTGTGGGTAAAAGTCTGTCTTTCTTTCCCTTGTATACCTTTTATTATTAATATTGTTGTGATTATTGCAGTTTTCCAGTAAATTGTAATTCCAGTTTATAATTTCTCCTAGTTTTCCTCTATTACTGGAAGGGGCAGAGGTGGTAAAAGGCAGCAACTGGAGTGGGTTTAATTTTCTCACTGTGTTTGAAACCAGCACAGGTACTCAGTCTAATATCAGTATATGGTACTCAGTCTGAGTATCAAACCAAATACAGTATTCTGAAATTTTTTAATCAAAACAGAGAGATTTTGGAAAGAGGCCACATGAACCACAAAGAGTAGTGTGTGTAGTGTGCTACAGATTGGCATGTGTTTCACTCACGCCAGTCACTCCCCAGGGACTTCAGTTTCACAACACAAGAAGTCAGAATGCAGCAGTGACAAGTGGTGCCAATGAGACAGGCTGAGTTTTCACATGCAAGAGACAGGCATGGGCTTTGCTTAGAATTCAGGATTACAATTTCCTGTACGTGATGCTGACATTCATGTGTCAAAACAATAATCAAAGTAATCAATTTAAGCTGGATTACTCTACTGTTGCCAACTAGATAGACTCCTAAGTATTGTTTGGTAACTATTTGCTTCCCTTGAAGAAAAAAAATACAGGATAGGCTCATGCAGAGGCAGGTGTCCCGGTGGCATGAGTGAGATCACTCTGACAAACAATAGCCTTGATTACAGGCATTAAGATTAATGGCTTAGTACATTCCCACAAAGTAAATAACTTAACATTTACTCTCAGGGCGTTTTAGTAGGTGCGGTATGTGGAGCTAGGAGCTACAAGGAACACTGGAAAAATAAAAAAGCTTTGTGAGAAACAAGTTAACAGCCCATCTTTCATACCTATAGCTAGATGCAAACTGTGACTGAGAATACAGACTAGACATAGATAATACACAGAAGACAGACTTTTGCATAATGCTAGTATGTAACTGTAGATGTTCTCAGAGTAAGCAAATGCACACATCCCAGTCATCTCTTTAAAGCAGTGAAAAAGAGTATTCGGAGCATTTTTCAGTGATATATCACTTTTTGAGAACAGTAATTTTTCAGAGAAAATGTATTTGTTTTCCAAACATGAATTACTTAGTTTCTCTGGAAATGGAAATTTATCTCTACTGAGAGCTGCATTACCACTAGTTAAACATATTAAAACATAACTCTTATTTGCAGGGGTGATATCTTTAACATTTTTATGCCATTACATTTTGTTTCTAGGAACACAATAGGCTTTTATGGTGTGGTAGGACTGTTTTCTCTTGTATAGGAAAAGATGCTATTTGAAGCAAATCTATCAGAATACCATTTACCTTCACATATCAATTAGTGGGAACTACTTAAAATCACCAAGTTGGCCGACAACATTTTGTTGCTTCCGGTTCTTCAAATACTCTGGTGAAAGAACCCATAGCAAACATATACAGATGTTCAGCATATTGTGTGCCCTACTGAGCAATAATTATGCCCATAGTATATGTTTAAATTAATGTTTTTCTTATGTCCCCATTAGAACACTTTCACAAACTCTTACTCTTAGGCCCATATACAGTTCAGCTTATCTTAAATGAATGTAGTAACAATTCAAAATGAAGCAGGCAGCTGGTCTTGCTCCTTTGAATTATGCAGTCGTATGTTGCTCTAATATATCTTCCCCTGGGTAAGAGAAGAGAATTTTTACACTTTTTTCATAGAGACTGCAAGTGGGTTAAAACAACAGCTAAAATTGAGCAGATCAAAACAGAATTTCCCATCAAGTTTGGGAGGCCCAGGCCCTCACATATTGTTATCACAGTTACTCTCTCTTAAGTCTATAACTCTCTAAAATGTAGTTGCAGGAGAACAGAGGAAAGAAAGATCATTACTCCACGCAGATACACAAAGTAGGACCAAATAATCCAAGCATTAAATTCTACATAAATTCATTTATTAGGAGAATTGGATTCCATTCTTTTGTGCTGAAATATAATTTTCTCCAATGTGTATCCAATATTGGTCTCAGAAAGAAACTCTTCTTGGCCAGTATGTTCCCACAAAAGGGAAAGACTGTATTTTCTTGGTTTATTACACCTAAGTAGATATTCCTCTTTAGGAAAGCATTAAGATCACTCATTTTTTATTTCATGGATAGCTTTTTTTCATTCAGGCCCTGCCTACAGCAGCTTTGAGTCAGCCCATCAGGATGAAAACCACACCTGGCCATCTATCCTGCTTAAGACCACTGAGAGTTTGGTAATTATGAAATTCTGTAAATATAAAATACTCACTTCCTTTTTAACCTTATGCTCTGCAGCCTGTATCCGTAGTTCCATCTCTTCCTCTAGTTCACTGAGTTGAACTGCTGCTTTGTCTTGAGCTCTAAAATTTTAAAGAAAACATTCACTTAGGAATTGCCCCCTGGCTTAAAAGAAATGCCCTGTGAAACACATCTGCCAGCCTCAACTGAAACAAATTAGACAGACATGGAAACAGTTTAACATTGCCCAGACCCTGAAACTGGCATGGCTGGGAACCTAAATCCCAAATTATTTTGAAGATACTGGCAAATTAGATTTTAAATAATAGCTGCAAGCTGATGATTAGCATGAAATACATCACATCTGCATTTTTTAAATTAAGTTACAAAGATAAAAGGCGCCACTCATTATCCTATGAACAGACTTCAAAAGCAACTTGTATCACCCACACATATGAGATCTCTGTCCTGAGCTAATCAGTTTGGTTTTGGCAGTAATGATGTGAGACTGGTAGTGCCAAGCAATTAAAACAGGTAAATACACTCCTTGAAGCTCACAAAGCAAAAATATGGCTTCTAAAATGAAAGTATAATGGACATGTACAATAAAACTCAAAGAGGTCAAGAAAGAGGAGTCAAAATTATTTAAGGCATTTAATGTAACAACAGAGTCTGAAAAAATTTGGTCCAGAATTTCTCGAAAGCATGAACAGGTAATCATTTGCATGCTGCCATATGTGCTGATGCTCAAGTGTGTGCATACAAAGTAACTTTTGAACTCAGTTTACAGAAATACTTTGCATGGCATATTTTGGCATTAACTCTCAGTAGTTTAATCAAATGAAGTACGAGAAGAGGAAAAAAAGCAAATGTAGAAGTGAACTAGAAACACAATTCACTATACCTTTTTACTGCTATGGCCAAAGTTTCCATCTCTGTGCTTTGAAGTTTGATCTCTTGGATGAAGTTCTTAATGACATGCTCATATGGCTGGATTAATCTTGGTTCTGCTATGTGAATGTTCTGATACAGAACACTGACCTGCTCTTGTCTGAAAAAAGAGATATGCACATTTTAAAGCGCTTACTAGGAACAATGTTCTACTACAGGTTTGAAAAACTTACTACAAATAAGGATATCCCCCTCTTTGCCTCTTTTTAACATGCTAGATTACAGGCTTTGAACACGCAGTACAATCTGCCTAAATTCTTTTAAATTAGGTTTACCGTTTCCACTTCTCTGCTTTAATATAGCTACTGAAAAAAAAAATTGCTTAATTAAATATTTCTTTACTTCTATTCATAGTGTAGTGAAGAGAATGCCACTGGAGTAACCCACAATGTATATCAAGTTTCTTGGTTGCTCTAATGTTAATTGTAATCCATGAAGAAGCCTAAGATTTCAGGATGTTGCATAAGAATTGAAAACAGGTATGAATGCCAACCACCTAAGTTAAAATGGAAAGGGGATAGAGGGACATGGGCTGCAGGCAAAATAAGAACACAGCTCTTCAGTTTCAGACAAATTATTCCGGTCTATACCCAAATAAATTTACTGTTATAAGAAGTTAATTCTGTATATGACTCTCATGTGAAAATGACAGATATATCTCATAAAGAAGAAAGAAAACATTTCTGTAGATAGTTTAGTTGTTAAAAGCTCTCCTGAAATTCATAGTGAAAAGCTGCGTCAATGCAGGAATAGTATATTCTGATTTCCCTTTAATCCGGACTCATTTACATAGATTGCATACTGTTTTAATTCTCAGAGCAAAGAATCTTTACAAGAACAAAAGAAAGAATAGCATAAGAGCCAAACCAGTGTTACTAAGTCTACTACATAAAACATTTCTATTCATGTTACTAGAATGCCATGTAAACCTTTGTTTTACATGCCAGGTTCCAGCTCCTGGATTACATTAGGCAATATACCAGAAAATATTCTGTAACAGAATTTAGGAGTCCTAAAGAAAACTGAATGTCATTGACATATACTTTATGCTAGAACATGAACATGTATTCAAAAACTTAAAAACTTAATGCAATAAAAGAACAGAGAAGATCAAGTCTAGAAGGTGGAGGAAGCAGGCCACTAATGAGGAAACAGACATTATCAGACACAGAAATACAACCAAAAATAATGTTTTGCAAGTTCAAGTCTAAGACCATACCTAACATCACAAATAGATGACCTCTTTTTGTTGCTAATGAAAGCCTGAACTCTGATTAAATGACCGTCCTTGTTAGACAGCTGAAGTTTTCCTATCTTCAGTGGAAGTAGTGCTAATAACACCAGGTTGGTATCAACAATCAGTGTATATTCTGTTCATTTTTTCCCACTTGAAGCAATTCCACAGCTTTGATTATCAACACTGTAGCACTCTGCTTCCTGTATGTGATTTCTCCACTGAAGGTCTAACTTACTTTATTAAAACAGTACCATCATTGTTACTACAGCTCAAATTCCCATTTTAAACAACTTAACTATTTCAGGACACCGTAAAACCTCTTTCCAGCTGAAATGGTGACATTCATTTTGAGATACTGAAACATAAGACCAGCACAAAGAGATAAAGATTTACTGATGCCTGAGAAATTTCTGTGTAAATACATGTTTTTGTCTTGCAAAGGATTACCTTTACAAAGGCTAATGCTAACCCGTATTTAGTAAGTTAAATATCTTCCAATGTATGCATACAATTTCTTTTTCAAAATGTATTTTAAACAAAGTAATGCTGAGCTTCACGAACAGTAACAATAACTAACAGATTTATCTCATCATCAGATGCTACAAACTATATATAAATAATGCAACATTAAAGAACTTCTCAAAAGTATACTTATTCAATTAATGATTTGCATTTAAAAAACTGTTAAGGACATTTCCAGAAACCTGGAGGCCTGCAGCCAGCGGCATTCTCCAGGGATCAATACCGGGACCAGTCTTGTTCGACTTGTTTATCAATGACCCGGATGAAGGGTTGGAATGTACCCTCAGCAGGTTTGCTGATGGCACTAAACTGGGGGAGCGGCTGATCCATGTGAAGGATCTGCTGCCATTCCATGGGACCTTGACAGGCTGGAGAGTTGGGCAGAGAGGAACTTCATGAGTTCAGCAAGGGCAGGCGTCAGGCTCTGCAGCCAGGGAGGAACAGCCCCAAGTGCCAGCACAGGCTGGGGCTGAGCTCCTACAGAGCAGCCCTGTGGAGAAGGACCTGGACTCTTGGTGGATCACAAGTTGTTCATGAGCCATCAGTGCCCCTGCATCCAGGAGGGCCAATGTCATCCTGTGGTGCATCGGGAAGAGTGTGGCCAGCAGGTCAAGGGAGTAGTGCATCTATATGGCCCTGCTGAGGCCACACCTGGAGTACTGCAGCTCTGGGCTCCTCAGTACAGGAGAGCCAAGGAGCCACTGGAGAGGGTCCAGCAGAGGATCATGAAGACGATTTGGGGTTTGAAGCACCTCTCTTACGAGGAGAGATTGCAGGAACTGGGCCTGTTTAGTCTGGAGAAGAGAAGACTGAGGGTGGATATAAGTATCTCAAAGGCAGGTGCCAAGAGGATGGCGCCAGACTCTTTTCAGTGGTGCCCAGAAACAAGACAAGGAGCAATGGACATAAACTAAAACACAGGAAGTCCCACCTCAACATGAAGAAAAGTTTCTTTACATTGAGGGTGGCAGAGCACTGGAACAGGCTGCCTGTGTAGGTTGTGGAGTCTCCCTCCCTGGAGACATTCAAAACCCACCGGGCCAGATTCCTGTGCAACCTGCTCTAGTTGACCCTGCCTTGGCAGGGAGGTTGGACTGGATGATCTCCAGAGGTCCCCTCCAACCATAAGTATTCCATGATTCTTTTCAAAGTATATGCAAAGCTGAGATCAGTTGGTTAGAGCATGGTGCTAGTAACACCAGGTTGTGGGCCCAATCCCTGTATAGGCCATTCCTTAAGAGCTGGTCTTGATGATCCCTGTTGGTCCCTTCCAACTCAGAATATTCTGTGATCTGGAAATACACATACCCGAACTGAAGCTAGAAATCAGTACATCTGTGATGCTGAGCTTCTGCCATGCAGCTAAGTCTGCTTTAAGATGCAGTAATCAGAAACTCAAAGAAGTTACTGTGAAGTTTTATTCCCCCTCTGGGATTCAAAAAACTTACATATTTCATATTCCTTCTTAGCCAAGTGACCAGCTACCACACAGCTGGATTCAAAATATCTCGGTGACACAGTTTTAGGAAGCAGTACTTAGGCTTAAGAAGTCAAACAATATCCATACAACCATAACCATGCAGGACTCTGAAAAGAGCCTGGATAGCTTTATAGATCACAATTGGTCACTGAAAGTCTCAGTGATACTTATGTAAGTACTTCTACAGAAATGATACAGGATGGCTTAATTAAAAACTAGTCTCACAACTACTACATCAACAATAACAAAAAAAAACAACAACAACAAAAAAAACAGATGAGAAATCAAAGTCATGCAACTAAATTGAGAGGATTACTCAATCACTTATGCTTTCAGGAAGAAGTAATACTCTTTCATGAATTGGAAAGACTGTCAGTGATTTAGCCACTCTAAGTATCCATGAATCCATGCTGAAGTAGCAGCAGTTATGGGTACTCTGTATCAACATGCAGTAAGTATTTGAAGATTATTTGTTTCAAATTGCCATTTTCATATTTTTAATCATTCCTCTGTTTTCACATGCTTTTGTGAATATCAGTGACACTGCTGCAGCAGGACAGATTAGCTGCAATGAATATTGCCCAATTTGTTTGTCCTCACTTCCTCTTGAATACATCCTATTTCTTTCTGCAAATTCATTAGTTATTCAAAATTAATTATCAAAGAAGATTTCACAAATGGATTTCACCAAGCTGACTTGAACTCTAAACAGTCTGTCCTTTTGCTGGACAAAATGTTTCACCTAAATTCATCTCAAACGTGTGAACTTGTCCTTTAAAATTGGTTTCCCCTGAAATCCTAAATTCACTTTTCATAGTATTTAGCTGCACACCTTTAAGTTCCACACTAACACAACTGTGGACATTCACAAATACTAATGCATAGAAAGAGCATTTTTTAATATATGGCATGAAAGCTTGCCACTTTGTTCATCTGGCACTATGGTTACACTACCCATCATGCAACCATGTATTTCTGTTACTTCTGTTAAGTACAGACACAAAGGTCTAGTATCCACAAAAAGTATAGCAGTGTGGCCAAGTACTGCTTTGGCTTTACCTTACCTCATCTCTAAAGTTTTATAGGATAAACCATCTGTAAAATTAGTACTTAGTAAGAGTAATTAGTCAATATTTGCACAGCTTCACATGAGTTAACTTAAGCAAAGTTACAGTATTCACATGGTTTCAGAGAGTTCCTGCAAGGACTGCATAATTGATCTTGCAGATATCAGATATTTAGATTATATTGTGTCATAATTTCCTCTAATTCACACAGCTATATTAATCCTTATCAATTCATAGTATTATTTCTGGTTTGCTGATTGTACAGTGACTATCTGCCTAATAATTCACACTTTGAATGCAGTTCGGAGGAAGATGATGGAATTTTTCAACAAATAACTCCAGAGCTGCTCAGTGTCTTATGTTTGTTCCCTATGTCACCAGAAAGAATATGCTGTGTTACACAGGCCCCTCAGTCTGACCCTAAGGGGGGTATCTGGTTTTAGAACACTATTTTAATGACCTCTTTCCACTGTAGGTCAGTTTGTAAGACTGCTGTGATCACTTGTAGTAGTTCTGTTCTGGTATGGACATGAAGAGATGAAGCATAAGATGGTTTGAGCTGGGAAGGTCTGAGCTGGGTGGTCAGAACCAAACAAAGCTCAAGCATTATGCATCTGATGATTGTCCTTACACTGGAGATCAAAAGCCCATGTATGCCTCCAAGAGATCAAGAAGGACCTTTTTCTGAAAAGCAGACACATTGGATATGCCACTGTATCAGTCCACAAAAAAGAACAACCAAATCTGACACAGATTGGAAGGGATCTAATTTTGGCACAGCTGAGTGCCTAAGACTCTCTCCTAGGTCAAGTGCCTTAAAGGGAGAACAGATTACACAAAATTTTAACACAGTGTAAAATTCAAAGTATTTGTGAACTTGAAGCACATGGGTTTTTTTAATACTACCTTTTCTTTTTCTGTATCTACCCCTTCAAAAACAGGCTGCCTTAAAAGAAGATTATCAAGTCAGTAAACCCCAGATGAGACAGCCCAGACAAGGTCTGATTTCCAGAAAAAATATTTTTAATGTTTCCACAGCATGAATGCTGTTCCTTAGAGGTGTTATTTAGAGCCAGTGGAGCAGCAGTGGAAAAGACTGTGGGATAGGCAGAGAAAGATGAGGTCTGTGGAAAAGGAGAATGCCTCAAACCCGTTATGGCAAATGACCACATGATGATACCAGGAAAAACACCAGGAAAATTAATGCTACAGTGCTTATGTTAGTTGGCAGAGATGCTGTTTTGATTAAAGCTAAAATCAGAAGAGCAGTAAAACTTAAGGTAGCTCAGAAAGTCTCCTAGCTCACAGAAAGACATCCATCACATTTCCAGCCAGACCACACCTCTCGAACCCCTGTCATGAGATGTATTAGAAGACAAGACAACATTCTTACAGAATAGATCCCCTCTCCAGCACCGTGGCAGGAAAGGACACAGCATCTATTTTCCCTCAGGATTTGCCTTTATCCCCTCTTGCAGGGAACGTGATTCAACTTCCAAGGAAATTTTTCCGGTTCTGACATCATGGCTCACCATTTCATGGAAGTAAACACAAACTGCTGACAAAAGTAAATACTGTGCTCTATATTGACTTTGGCAAAAATCCATCCTGGTTCATGACAGCAAGAGCATGACAGGTTTTGGATGGGTTTTTTATGTAGCAGAGCGTCTCTTCTTTGCTGTAGAACAGCAGTATATCCCATGAGCATCGCCTGTCTTCGCAGTTTAAGTAGCTCATGTTAAGAACAGCATGCTTTTCTCATTTTCTCACATCCCCCAGATCCACATTTTCTATACAGCTCCAGATGACATGACTAGGGGCACACTGTTATTATAATCACATTAGAAGACTGTGGAATTGTGTGATGCATAAAATCTCACAGGCAGCACTGAAATCAGAGTCTGATGAACAGTCAGCTTGGCTGAAAGTACAAGGCTCACAAATAAAACAGACCCAAAGACTAAACAGCAAAGCAATGGAGTATGGGGCCTCTCAGAGGCAGCAGAATTTAACTCGAAATAGGGATACAAACTTTCTGCTTCAGATTCATCCACCCATTCATGCTCTAATTAACTTAGTTCATTTTCCAACAAGACTATCCAATTTGCCAAATATTGCACAGAAGTTGCCTGATAGGGCTTAGTCCTTTTTGACAGTTCCGAGTCTTTGTTTTTCCGAGTGAAGTCTTGGACATTAAAGTTTAAAAATCTGTTTTCCAGGAGGTTTTTTGCCTGCAGTTTAGAGAGAGAAGTAAGTGTCACAGCATTCATAAGTACTGGTTTTCTCTTGTAGTGTCAGAGGATGTTAGATCATTCTTTGCTCAAGTTGAGGAATGGAAAAGGATTGCCATTAGGAGACGTTCCCACGTGCTTAAAGGAACATGTCAGACTATTTGGAGCATGGAGGGAACCTTTCAGTCGTGCCAGTGAAATTCAAACCGAGATTGGCCACAACAAAGAATGCAACATCCAGGAACACGGTCAAGGGCTAAATCCTTCCAGTGTGGCAGTACACTGATGCAATCACTGCCTGGAGCACCAAAAACATAAGTTTCTTTCTTGTCCACTCTCGTACCACTGTTAATACTTCTTAGAGGAATAAACTAACTAACACGGCTGACTTCTCAATAAAACAGGTCTCCAGCTGGCACGTCACTCTACATATATATATATATATATATATAAACTAGAGGCTTTATGTTTAATTACTCATTATTCCTGATTAAAGGTAGCAACGCAGAAGGGTAGCTGCATTTTAAATGAAATTAAAATCCAACAAAACAAAACAAAAAATAACAAAAACCAACCAAACAAACCAAAAAAAACCCCAACTCTCCGTACAATTCCACTAAAGTTTGACTTCACACATTAGGTTATCAGCCTGGAAAGACTTTCACCGTTTTTTTTTTCCTAGAGGCAAATTGCTTACCAAGCACAAGTAAAGGCTAAGGCAAACAATACTTTCACTCACAGTAACCACCTTACCAGGAAATCTAACTGAATTTAGTCCAAAAAATCTGTTCAGGTGAGGAGGAAAGGAACAAGGCTGTAAAGAAACTCTTTAATATTACTCTACCTGTTTAACTGCAAACAATACAACCACAGCTTCAGCAGAGACTTGAATTTTTTAAAGTATAATCTAAAAGGACTGTGCAATTGATACACCAAACTGCAGAACTATGATCTATCCCATAATAAAATTACCTTTTTTAAAAAGTAATTAAATTTAAAATATCCTTATGGTAATATATGCTTATTTTAGTACCTGACAGTAAATAATTTTGCATCAAATACCTGCTACTACACTGAGGACAGGGTCAGGGTTTAGCTCTGTTACTGAGTTTCACACCTCATTATGGAGGCTTATTTATGCTTTTAGAAGTTCAGTCACAGAAACTGAACTTTCAGTTTCTGAAACAGAGACAGAACCATGTGTATTATGAAATTCTTCCCATTGATTTCCATGGGTATTCAATCAAGCTGAGGAGTGACAGAGACCACAGGTGTTTACTGTGTCATTTTCTCCTGACTTCAGCCCTGGTTTTATCTCACTACTTCCATTTGCTATGCCTTGTTTCTCTCTGTATAAACCCCAATAGCATCACAGCACATGCCAGTGTCTTGCTAGTCTGTGGCCACAAGGCAGAGCATTTTGACAAACTGAGCCCCAGAACAATCAAGGTAAAAACCACCCAACTGAGATTGAAAAATATGGTCTACCAACTGCACTGATCCAGCTTTGAGGAGTTTCTCCTTTGTAATTTCTTTTCTCACAGATGTCAATGTCAGTGTTACAGCAAATATACCAAGAGCAATAAAACACAACATAAGGACACCAACTCTTTTATAGCACTGAAGATGCAGGTGTGTTTCAAGCCAGGTCTAGTTTTCAAAGTACTGCCTTTTCCTGAATAAAAAGTGGAAGTGACAAACAACTAAAATAAATTGAATAATTTAAACAAAAAGATAAATAACTTTTTTGAAGTCCAGCTTGTACTTTACCTGATTTGTTATATTCTACTGCTTAAGGCTCCTCAAACAATTTCAATATATTCATTACTCATGTAAGTAGTCCTAAGGATTTAGGTGGGACTACTCACATGAAAAAAAACCTTACATATATGTTTCAACAAAAAAAGATATGGGCCACAAATGGAAAAAAAGTTGAGCTGTAAAGCAGACCTGCTTCTAGCACTTCAGGACAGGAGAGAGAAAAAACAAAGGGCACACTGTTCTTCAGTTGACACTGACACACACCTAATAAACACAGACAGCGATGAAGGATGTTCAAATCTGAACCTGAATAGAAAACATTTACAACAACTTACTGCCCACCTGACAGTATTTAACTATCAAAACTTAGTTGTTTTCAGTTTTTATGTAAAAGAATTGTAACACAAATTACACTACGTCATGAAGAATTTAACAAAACTACCAGCTAAGTCTGCATAGTGGAGTCAATTAAACCTGTTCCTCTTCCTTACTATTATCCTTTTAGACAATCAGTTAGACTATGCTGAAACTGCTGCTGCAAATAGTAACCAAGATACTGCAACAGAGCTATTACCAAGAGGAGACAGATGCTTTCACAAATTATCACTGTTCATGAGTCAGATTTTTTTTCAGCTCCTATTGAGTTTCTGCCTTCAGGTTATTAACTGTGTCTGCTAGCTTTTAAGCAGTCTTTTTCACTTGTTCTCTTTCTGTAGAAAGCAAGCGTGTAACAAGGAAAGCGCCATGAACAAATTAAGAAAGACCTGTACGATGTTACTGATCTGTCTGATATGGGACAGTCCAATTAAGACTAAACAGTATTAGTCCAAAAAGAAAAGAACAACTGACTACAGATTTGCATATGAGTAGTAGGTTAAGTAACTGAAAATTTCTCTGAAGAAACTTTTCACCTCATAATCCAAAGACATTTTTAAATGTGGCTGGAAACAAATTATCGGTATAGGTAGGAATTTAAGGAGCACTATATAGAGACAACATAGAGATATGTTTATGTACGTGACGTTTTTTAACTCTCTTGACTAGCTGCCAAGTCCTGAAACTCAGATTACTTGTTTTCCATCATAAATTACAATTTTAAAATGAAGCAGAATCACTCTGTACTTTTTAAGGCAAACATTTTCATATTAATTTTGAGCACCTCAGCTTTCAGGTGGATTCCTGCGAGTCACCAAAATGTGCCTCCGTACACTGAAACCAGCCCCGTACTGCCAGACCCGTGGTGAACGGGTTAAATCTCACACCAAGCTACCCTCAGTTGTCTTCATTTCACTGAGACCAAGGACTAAGACTCTCACAAACTGTTGGCCGTATTTGCAACACCGTTAACGTGGAAGCAACGATGTTGTTCGTCAGCCTTTACCAGGAAAAGGCTGACAGGGGTGGAAGAAAAATGCTGGGGGCTGGTCGGGGAATAGCGCGGGGAGAAAGTTCCTGCGGAGCCGGCAGAACTTTGCATCCCGTGCGTTCCAGCAGCCTGACTTTCCCACGTGGGCCGCCGGCAGCGCAGAGCAGGGGAAACCAGGAGAGTGGCTGCCCGCTGGAAGAACAGCGCTGGACACCCCCCAGCAGCCGGGAAGCAGGAGCGCGGAGGGCTCTCTGCACCTGCAGGGGCAGGGGGCCAGGGGTCAGGCTCCGCGGCCGATCGCAGCCGGGATTGCATCAGCGCCGGCGGCAGCTCCGCCAGGAGGGCCATTCCCGCCCCGGGCTCGGCAGGGCCGGTTCGGCGGCGGCGGGGCCGAGGTGCCCGAGGGCAGCCTCAGCCCCGCCACCCCTGGGGCCGCGGGAGGGACGGAGCGGGCGGGCCCGGACCTTACCTGGGGATGTACCGCGCCTCGTCCCCGAGCCGCACCTCGAAGTCCTTCCAGGGTTGTTCCAGCGCCGCGGCGACCCACGCCGCCGGCGCCTCCGCCTCCTCCTCCTCCGCCTCCTCCACGTCCTCGCCGCCGCCGGGCTGCCGCCGCGTGGCGCCGCGGAAGCCGCGGGCGAACTCCGGGAAGGTGATGGCCCCGTCGCGGTCGCTGTCGAGGCGCTGGAAGATGGCCTCGGCCTCGGCCGGCCGCACCCGCAGCTCGGCGCAGAGAGCAGCGAAGTCCTCCCGCTCGATGCGGCCCGAGCCGCTGGCGTCGCACGCCAGGAAGAGGGCGCGCAAGCGGGACAGCTCGTCCGCCGTCGCCTCGGGATCCATGGGCCAGCGCCGGGGGCGCGGATACTCCAACGCGGCCGGAGCGGGACGGGAGCGGGTGGGCGGCTGCCCTACCTGCGGCTCAGCGGGGCGGGCCGGGTCCTGCTCCGCCCCGGCGCCCCGCGGGGCCGGGCACGACCGGGAGGCGGAACGCAGGTGGCGGAACGCAGGTGGCAGCTCCTGGCCGGGCTGCCCGCGCCCTCGGGAGGGCAGGGCGGTGCCGGGCTGGCCGCAGGAGGGGCCCCATCGCCCCGCGGAGCCGCGGGGTCCCCTCGGGCCCGGCGTGTTGCGAACGGCACAGGTTCTATACAGCACCGCGGGGTGAAAAACACGTCTCTCTCCCCTGCAGCACTCAAAAGTTACTCCTGATACTGTGCGGTCACAGTAAGGTGTTAAACCTTGTTTCCGTTTTCCAACACAATAAAAATACTCCTCACCTTCATGGAAAACTTAGAACGCACACGATGACACAAAGTTTCAACAGATAAATTCTCGCTGACACAAATAGTCTTGGAGTTACACTTTGCAGGTAACGTGCTCACTGATGTCTCACCACCAGCGATTTAGAAATGTGGATTGTTAAAATGTCATCTTAAACTGAAAATGCAAAAGCTGCATTCAAATCAATAAACAAAATGAGACAGTTTTTCATTGCTCCGTGAAGAACTAGTGTTTGTCTTTCTTGACGGAAGTCAATATGTCTTCCTTGTTGAAGTCAGATTCAAAACTCAGATACCATTTGAAGTAGTTAAATTATAATGGATATTTTTTAATTATTATTTCCCTACACTTATTCTTGCTTATGTCTATCTACAAATATAAGTTGTGTTATACCACAGCTGTGATAAACAGAATACAAATCCAACTGTCAAAACAACATTTCCGTATTGACCAAAACAGAGCCTAAGTATGTGATCCAGCAAAGCACAAATAGTCCATCCGACCTCACAGAATAAATCACATATTCTAAATGGGAACTATAAAGTACTCTTCTGCCTAAGAGATGTGGAATTCTCTCAAAGGAATTTTTTTTTTTAGAGCTTTTGATTATTAACTCATCAGGATTAGACAGACAGACAACAGTTTTTCTCCAGACAATAAAAAGTTTTGTAAAATGTCCCCCACACTTTAAGGAAATACAGCTGTTAAGCAAGGCAGAATATAAGTTTTAGCTTAAAAATATGAGATAATTGAAAGACTTAAATTTATTATTTTATACATTTTTAATTACATTTCCACCACACAATTGCAAAACTACTAATAGTACTAAAGTGGTATCATCATCAGTTTCTTAGAGTTTTAGTAAAATTGAATTAATTTAACAGATGTATTCTTCCTGTTCCATGATCTCTTATATATCCGTCAAATTTTTGTATGTAACGTGTGTCATGAAGCCCTTAAGCAGCTGATGAAAGGTTGTTCAGCCATCAAAAGAGACAAACTTATCTTTCTTATACAGCCCAGCTCTCTGTTCGTAGGAGCTGGGACATTTGGTTTTCAGAGTGGACAAGCTCATGAGGTGAACTGGAACAGCCACATCTAGGGCTGAAAGTGCCTGATTAGCCAGACGGAGTTCCCACTCAAATCAATGTGCTCACTTTATTTGCTTTTGTGGCTGCAGATTTATGAGTTGACATCAGTCAGTTATCCTTATCCTATCCACTCTTTTACGCACTCTTGTGTGTATCTTTAGGGGTAGTCACTACCTTGGGCTGTTAAGTAGAGGGCATAGACTTTGGCATAGACATGTCATTCCTGTTGGGTTTTTCCCCTTTTTTTTTTCTTCTGTTAGAGAAGTTTTGTCACACAAATCCCAGGCGCCACTATGAAGCACAGTGTGGCATTTAGCACTGCCATGGCACAGGTATATTCTGCAAAACGGAGCCTGCCTGCAGTGTTGCATGATACCACACAGCCCATGCTTGCTTGGCAGGCCGTGGTTTCGTTGAACAGTTCTGACACAACAGCACAAAGATAACAAATGGTTTATTTGTTAAGACCAAAGAATGAGTGGTGAGACCAGGATTCCCAGCAGGCAATGGCCAAACAGTGCTTTCTTCTGAAATCATGTCCCTGTTCTTAGAACGATCTGCTCTTCAAATCCAGCTCTAAATTAAATAAATATGCAAGTACAAAGCACTGTTTCTTGGCATAGTAGTTTTAAATTCATAAGAGAAGTTTTAAATTCATGCATAAGATACTGAAGATCCTGATACACCCTCCATGCAATTTTCAGTCTATCATCTGTTTTGCTTCTCTATGCAATGAAACTCACAAGCTAGCCCACATATCTATTTGGCTGGAGAGACAGAAGAGAAAATTAAATCATGCTCAAGAACTTTAGAGAGACCTGAGGCAACAGATGAACAAGAAAGGATTCATTGTATCACTACTAAAGTGTTCCATTGTACTGAGTGGAAAAGGTGAATTTTGAAACTATTACAAAGACAGAGGTTAAATGTCAGAGATTGGAAAAGACAGGTAAACCAGAAAAGAAAGGTGTGGTAACACATGACATCAAGACCTATTATCCCAGTAAGCAAAAGAGCAGAGGGGTGAGCAGTGGGATAATCTACAGAACCTTTGAATGCTATTTGAATATATGTGGTCTCTGCAAGTAACAATGCAGAACTATGCAGAAGTCCAAAAAAGCTGGACTGCTGTGTTCCAGGCAGATTCCATGCCTGAAATAGCAGCCCTCTTCCCATCCCTCTCTGTATATTGTCTTACGAATCTTGCATACCTATTAAAGGAAGATTTTTAACTTGGAACATCAAGCATTTAGAAGTTAGGAAATAGAACATAAATTGGAACAATTATTCACTGACTTACTTTTTATCGTTATTGTTTGTTGGCATTATCTACAATGTCATCTATACTAATCAGATCTCCCACTGGGGACCGAATATGTCTTTTGGATAGTTCCTGCATGCTTGAACTAAACTTCCCAGCATTAGGGTTGGCTGAGAAAGAATATGGATCCCTCTCTGGTTGCAATAACTCTCTTATTCACTTTTTTCTGCTTAAATTTGGACAATTTAAGCAATTTAACACAACCTCTGCAATTTACTTGGAAAGTAGAGCATAAGCAAAATAGAATCAACCATTGATATTGAAAACCATTCATACTACAAACAGGTATCATATTAGCCACAACACCATGAAAACTAATTATATAAACTTACTTGAATTTCTTCCCCCACTTTACCACCTCTACAACCCACTATACATCTCGAAGCATCACAATCCCAGTGTGGCACTCCATCTCTTCCTTTTGTACCTGTACCTGCCTATGACCTCTCCATCACCCCTGCCATGGGGAAGGGAAGCACAGTGTGTGCAGGCACATGAAGGACAAGCAGAGAGGAGGAAGATGTGCAGAGCAGAGTCTGGGAAGTCTCCAGCAGGTGAACTGTGGTAGTGGTTCTTCATCCCTGCTGGTTTCCATTCTCTGCCATTCTCTTATGGTGTCTTCCCTTGCACTTTTTATTACTTAGATGGCATTTTCCTTGCTTTGATGTATTAAGCTGTGCTTTGATGGCATTAAACTAGCTGTTTACCTGGTTCTATCCTGGCATGCCCTTTTTATGAAACACAAAGGATAGGTGCACATATCAAATGCCAAGTCTGGGCAGACCATAGAACATTGCTGCATGTTCTCATTCCCTGCTGCACAATTTCTAGTACTACTGAATAGGACTCACCCTCACTCTCCACAATTGAAAAGTAAGGATAATGTATTTGGTAGCAGATGTTATGTAGACTATTTCTCTGATAGATGGCATCATTATGACTTCTTAAGGGGAAAAGGCATAATATAGGTATTAAGAAACTTAGTACAGGAAATTAAAAAATTGTATTTTGAAATAATACTTTAGGAAAAAATGAGACAAAAAGTGACAATAAAAGTTCTTTGTAAGAAGAGGTATATTTCAAAGCTAAAAATGTTTCTTAGGATACACAGATTTTTTTTATTCTCCTAAAAATTTAGCACTTCCAACAGTGAAGTTGTGAAGGACCTTCATGGTATTATAGCATTATAACATATCCAGATCATGACTAAAATATAAACCTTTCACCTGAAGTGTCTTCAGCCTGAAAAGACAAAAGAGATTATTGATATTTAAATATCAAAGTACCCAAGATGCTTTTGCTGAAATTATTATCTATTGGCAGTCTTTTTAAAAGCTTGTCTGTATGATCAAATGAATTACCAGGGAGATGCTGAAATGACTGATTATGACTGCTGGACCTGATTTAGACATGTTAGCTGTCACCATCATGCTGCTCTAATGAGTACTCTGACCCCCAAAATAACATTAAAAGACTGTTTTAAAGACATGTTATTACACATGCTACTCTCAAAATCTGCAATGCTTTTGAATAAAATAAGCAGCTAGCAATAAATACTCACAAATTTCACCTTTTACAGGAAGCCTTCCTTGTTTTTGGTAGTCTATGTACTTTTTTCCAATTCTAATAGTCAAAACCAAATCATATCTATTGATGAAACTTCTTCGTTCTTAAAGAAATGGACATCTCAAAATGCAATTCCCTATGTGCAAACCCTGTTAACAATGAGCACTGCTGAAGACAGAGGATAGAAGTGTCCTTTTCAGAACAGAGATAAAGAGTGTTAGGTCAAACAGGCATGCCACCTTCCAGTTAGGATTAGCTTTGACCTTTTTCTGCAAAATGTGTTTGTCCTTCAAAAACACAGCAAGGTCCAGGTTTCCCTTGCAAACACAATGGTCACTGTTCACCCTCTTCCTACCTCCCTTTCTTGCTCACTGTGTTGGAAGATTTCCCCAGAAGCAGAAGAATCAAGTTTAAATCACTGCCTTGCCTGAAAGGCAAGGAAATTAAAGTTACCTTTCTTTTTCCTCACACTAGTGTCCTAACCACAAAGATACTGGAGACAGTGATGGAATTGAGAAACACACAGCTGCTCAAAGCCACTGTTCCAAGCACCTATGTTTTACAGTGCATTATAACTAGACAAAAACAGTCTTTGGTGAAAATACTAGATGACAATTTTCCATATGCCAGTGGATCACTATATTTTATTTCTGTCTATCTGCTCCAAATAATCTTACATTATTTTCACAGATTCTGACTAAATGGTATCTATTCAATCACTTGAGCAGCTGTAAGACAGTCTGAAAGATATTTGCTTACCTGGAGAAAGAAATACTTAAATCTGTTCAGACAGAGAGAAAGACTGAATTCATTTCCAATCTTGTGTATAATGCTCTTGTCTTCCGGTTGCTCCATAAAAAAGACATACATGTTCAGTACTTCTTCCCACTTTATCCTGGGCAAAAGTGGCTGCCACTGTTTCTCTTTGTGAAACCTTCTGCTATTCATGTTAGCCTGTCTACAATCAACAGGGCAGGCCTTAAAAGAATGAGGGAACAATGTCTCACTTGTGAATCCCAAGAGGGTTTTTTTGCTGCTGAGTTTTCAGTGCCCACAGGGAGGGCCACTGGACATTCCTACAACTTCAGGCTTCTGAGCAATATTCTTGGGGAAAACATCACTGGTCAGTGCCCCATTGACAGGAGTTTTGGATTGTGACAAGGTTTAACCCCAGCCAGCAGCGAATCCCCACACAGCTGCTCACTCACTCATCCACCAGCAGGGTCAGGGACAGAACTGGAAGGGTAAAAGTGAGAAAACTCATGGATTGAGATAAAGACAATTTAATAGGGAAAGCAAAAGCCACACACACAAGCAAAGCAAAACAAGGAATTAATTCACTGTTTCCCAAGGGCAGGCAGGTGTTCAGCCATCTCCAGGAGAGCAGAGCCCCATCACATAAAGTGACCTGGGAAGATAAATACCATTACACCAAACATCCCTTCTCCTCACACTTTACATACTGAGCATGATGTCACATGACCTGGAATATCCCTTGGGTCAGTTGGGGTCACCTGTCCTGGCTGTTTGCCCTCCCAACCTCCCATGCACCACCAACTTCCTCACCCGTGTGGCAGTAAATAAAAACAGAAAAGGTCCTGGCTCTGTGTAAGCCCTGCTCAGCAATAACAATTTCTGTTATCAACCCTGTTTTCAGCACAAATCCAAAACACAGCTTGGTGCTAGCCACTGTGAAGAAAATTAAGTCCATCCCAGCCAAAACCTGATGGTTTCTCTCAGTCTCCTTGACTGAAACTAATGATTCTGTAAGTTCTAGTTAGCAGACAAAGACACTGAAACTCAACTACCTACACTGTTTGATTGTTTAGAACAATCCCTGGCATTGGTTGCAGCACACCTAGCATCTCCCATGATTCTCTGTCTTAATGAACACTGTTTGGGAGATGGGATAATCCAGTTGTGACGTGGCCACCCTGTTTTGGAAGGTATGTCCAGTTCAATAATAACGTAGACACTGCCACGTCCACTGACCTCAGTGCCAGAGAACAGTTCTGGTGTTTTTAATTTGCAGGGGTAGGAAAATAACCTGTGTAGGCCTTTTTATTTATAAAAGGTCATGATTGATTGAGATGATAATCCTATTAAAATTCACTTCCTGAATATATTGTACTTTGACAAAAGTTCAAATGTAAATGCTGAATAATCGTGAACATAGCTAATTTAACTTTTCTCCGCCTAAGCAGGATTAATTTTGTATCAAGAGAGAAATAAAATAAGTGCATTCAAAAACCTTAAGTAACTATTTATTACCGTGTATGACCAAGAGGTGGACAAAAATGGAGATGTTGTGAAGCATTCCTAAAGTATCTTCTAAATAGGAAAACATTGAACAAAATTAATGGGGGATTTAAACCAAAAGAGATAAAAGATTACGTGACTCAGAGTGGAAAAGTAAAACAAACCATAAAAAAATTGCAAAGTTATGAAGCCACACTAATTTTTCTGGAATGGAAGATAAAATACTGTGCTTGTTATTATGAGGGAGTAAAATAGGTTTAGGAAAAAGACTTGCCAGAGTTTCTACCAATTTAAGTAATCTTCTCATCATAGAAATTGTAGAAAAGCCAATTAATCTCAGCAATACAATACAAAATCAGAAAGAAAAAAAAAGAAAATTAATTCTATTGAACATTTCTTCCAGTAAAAGGTTACTAAAAGAGGGTTCTCATCTGCCCCCAAAGCATAAAGAAAAATAATATGTTCTTATGATCCCAAATCCATTAACAGACTTGATATACACTTTCCTCTCTATTTGCACAACTGGACAAGACTACAAAAATAAGTATTCCAATGTATTATTTTTCTACTGGTGAAAAGGCCTACAAGTAAATACTCAAGAACACCTATGAAAAGTTAATTCTGTGTTTGTAACACAAGTGCTTTTGGTGATAGGCTGACCCTCCTCCTAAAGCACCTGATCTCTGAAACCCAAAAATAACAGCTGATACACACTCAGCTGCATTGAATTAGGCTTTAGCAGTGATGAAGTCTAAGTGCTTTAGCTGTCTATACGCCAGTACTAAAAGCTGTGCGATATTATATTTCATACCACTTTATAGCTATATGACAGTAGAATGTGCTCCGCTGACTCCTGGGGTTTTTCTCAGCACAAAGAGGCCATCATGTTCTCCCACCTGATATGGGAGAAAAAACATCTCATGTGATTTTGTCTTCAGGAGAAATGAGGACAGCTCTGCTTTCAAATAGCCATTGTGAACTCATAACTTTCAAACTAAAACTAAGGATGAACCAGTGGATAATTTTGAACAAAGGAATTTGAGAGGAAAAAAAAGAAAGAAGATATAAACTATTCACAAGCAATCCAGAGATACAGGACAGGTTTTGCTCTTTACAAAAAGTTTGTTAAATATTCCATTGCAGCAGCACCATAGATTTTTATAATTGTTCTTACTTTCAATGATAAACTTTTTAAAAATGTGATGTTTAAATAAACCACAATCTTTTATTAAAAGATCTACTCTTCATGAGTTTCTATACTATGTAGTTTTAAATACGTCACTTAAAATATCTATTTTATAGTGCTGTAAAAAATTCTATCTATGAGAGCTGAAATTTTGAAAATGTAATGGACAACATATAAAAGGGAATAACAATAGTTATTATGAATTAGTATAATATGAATATAACATCCTGAAGTGCAGAAAAATTCCTGTAAGAGTAACACAGTCTGATTGCATTTTACAAGTTAGCTGTGAATGGCTTTTAAAACATATTTTGCATTTAATGACAATAATAATGCTTTCATATTTGAATTAAATCCTAAGGATCTGAAACAAAATGCTGCAGCCATAAGTCAAAGACTGAATGATAATTTTTCTAGAAAGCCCTCACTTGTCTTCTGCAGTTACTAAAGCGAATTATAATGGCATCTGAAGTGACATCTCTGTGGAAAGTGAGTGTCACATATTCCAGTCTGACCAATAAAAAGCTGGCCCAACAGCACTGAGACCCACAAACAAAAACCAAGCGAATCCTGTATTCTTGTAGCTACCTTTAAAAATATCTTCATAGGTTCTATAGGCATAGAGACCTACATATAATACCATTTAAAAGCTGATTCATCTTTACTTTTGGAAAACCATAAATAAATATTAAATGCAGAATACTTCAACATTACTAATGTTGATGAAGTTTCAATTTAATTTTCTATGTTTTAGAAAAATCAAAGGAAAGAAAATGAAATAGTGTATAAGTTGGCAAAGGAAAACATCTGGAAAAATTACAAGATTTGAAGAAAATTTTAACTAATGGAGAATTTTAGCATAGAGAGTTACAAAGAGGTATTTCAAATGCAACATAAAGCCTCTTTACAAGTCTTCTGAGAAATAAGTAAATAATACCATCTTACATTATTTTACTTTTACTTAAGGAAAGTTGGCATAAAAGAGAAGGCAGAAGACATTGCTTTGATTTCAATGTTTTACTTGCTTCTCTAGCGGTTTACTATTATATATATATAAAGCTATTGCTGTGCAACAGGAACCACCAGAGATGTCACTTGCTGCTGAACTTACAGCTCAAGCTTCATAGGGATCAAACTGCCTTGAAAATACAGATTTTATAGAATAATAACTAGAATTATTCACTAAACACCTTCTGCATTCTGCAACAAGCCACACTGCAGCTTAAACTGTCCTTCAATCATCCCAAAGGAGCCACTCAGGACAAGGCGGTAGGTTTTATAGCTGCTTTCACATGGCAAATATACACCCAGATAAGAAAGTTCCTGTTTAAATTTCTCATCATAAGCTTGAACCTGCAGTGTGCTGGAAACATTATGATGTGCTTATTTCCTGAATCTAGTAGCATACAAAAGAGAAGAGCATTTCTCCTGAACAGAATTATATCTTACTTATACTTCTTATATTATTTCAAACTTTATTCTTTGTTCATATTAGCAGTTTCCTTTAACATCTTTCATTCTCTCTGATAAAAAAATCTTTTTTGAAATTAACATGATTATTCTTTTTTGCCTCTTCCAAATATTTTCATTCCATCTGAAGATGAAAAGAGACAAAATCAGTTATTGCATATTCTCTCACTCTAATGCCATTTCTACTATTTTAAGAACAAGAAGAGCTCCCCTCTCCATGTGCATAACCACTCCCATCTGCCTTTGTATTTGGCAGGTGATTAGAGTGTCCTGGGGTGATTTTTA
>VYZT01062728.1:269673-280848 GCA_013400735.1 Pomatostomus ruficeps | reverse complement strand
GTATGATGTGTGAATAGCATGTCACATCCTGGCAGGGCTGGATTTGAAGGGGTAAAACCTTTGTATACACAACTTCATTCTTCCTTAATATTTTTGTGATTTTTTTTTTTTATCCTCCCTCTTTATAATCACATTAAATTCTTCTGCTGTCTTTCTTGTAAAGCAGCTACAGGTAAGTCACACTCTTGCAAAATGCATCCACATGAGACCAATTGTTTGGGGGTTTTCTTCTTTGTTTTTTTAAAGCTATAAGGCACAGGGAGAGAACAAAGTCTTTCCCTGTGCTAAAATGCAGCTCCCCTGCCTTCCTGTGGCTTCTTAATCCAAAGGCACAGCTTTGTAGCTCCCGGCAGGATTTTCTTCAGGTGAGTTAATCTCTGAGCAGTAACTCTTAGTAACCTTCCCTGGCAGTTAGATTCCAGTCCCACCCTGTTCCCCCTTCCCATGTTTATTTTAATAGTCCTGTGGTACTAGCCATGTCCAGGACCTCCTGTGCAAATTTTCATTTGTTCTTGTCCTTTTGGTACCTATCACCTGGTCTCTTTCCAGTCTCCATCTTCCAAACTCATAAAGCTCCTTCCCAGCTCTGCTTCTCTTTGCAACTGCAATGCCCCAAATTGGGAAAGCTGGTTTCTGTATTGCCCAAGAAAGAGCAAGTAGCTTTAAAGTAAATGTAAAAGGGAAGTGACATAACAAATGGAAGTGATTTTCATTGCAGCCCTCTCTTTTTGTAAAGGAGAGGAGTAGGAAAGGAAAGAGGCTTGGTACTTCCAACCAAGCCCTTGCACAGAGCACAGCAGCAAGTGACAAATGCACCCAGTAACTCTCCCAGAAAGCCCTTGGAGCACGCTGCTCTCCAGAGTGGCTTCAAGGCCAGGCTGGTGCAGCTCACACTGCTGCAGTTGAGACAGGGAAGCACAAAGGAATATGTAACACAGTGCTTTACAATCTCCAATTCAAGCTGCCAGGCACCAATTACTGCTACACCCAGCAGCTGCCGAACACGGATTTCCAGGGTGGATAGAGCAGGACCTGTGAATCCCTGCTCTGATCTGTGTTCTCCCACCGAGCAGCCTCTCAGTGATCACAGGAGGAGGGAGGCAGACACACAGATCACACCATTAGCTTGGCTGCAGCAGAGCTGGCTTCCTAGTACTGCTCAAGGCACAGCTCCCAGTAATCCTAAAGCAGAAATCCCTCTCAGGTAATTAACAGAAATGTGAAATCCCAGTTAAGCAGAGTTGAGTTATGTAAGAGACCAAAACTGCATGAACAAATACCGTAAGTATTCCACCTCTGTAGAGCAGCCGTTCAGGGATGCAAGAGCAAGGCTGTGACACTTCAGCTCACAGGTCCCTCAGGCCTCAACAAAGCTGACACAGGCACAGAGCAGTCAGAGCCAGCAGCTTCATCCCCAGCACGGGCTTGTGGCACGAGCTGCAGGGTGACAGCAGATCTCCCACCACCCCAACCAGAGACACAGGCACAAGCTCAAGTTTCCAACCATTAGAATTTATTTTTCTTCATTAAGTGTGCAGATTTTAAAATGCTACTGTAATGATGAAGTCATAGGCTACTATGTTCTTTAGGTGTGGAAACAGTTTTCCAAAAACAAAGACCATGCGCTACAAGTGAGGAACAGGCCACTGACTCTTCAGCTGGAATATACAGACATTTTGGATAAATACTGATCACCTTAACACTTAAATGGAATGACATGTTCAGATTTCTACACAGTTCACTATGAGAACAGCATGGCAAGTTACATAAAAGCTTCAACTTCAAGGATCCTTGCTTTTTTGTTAAATTAATTACTTGGTTAGAAAAGAGAAATGCAAGAATATTTGAAATGGAGTCTCACCTGGACAACTTTCCCCCCCTGTTGTTGGTAAGCTCCTGTTATCAAGATGATTCCATCAGAGCTGGCAGTTAAGTTATGTATATATAAAAGAATCCCCCACATTGCTTTCAACATCAGGAGTTTTAACAGGCAAATATCTTCATGAATTTGGAATGGGTTTTCAAAAATTTTATCTTGACATTTATTGCTTTTACTTGTAAACCTGAAATCCAGTTTATTCCTTTGAGGAGTGTTGGAAGTACAGAGTCAACAGATGCATGTTTGACCTGTACCTTTGCATTCTGGGTGAGAAGAAAGAAAAAGATGACCCACGCTCAAGAACACACATACACCTCCATCTACAAACAGCCTGTGCAGACTAAAGCAGGTAAGTCCTAAAGTAGCAGTATTTAAAAACATCAAAGGGGTAGAAACCCAGCTCATCCAACCTATCTCTTTTTCTCCCATGCTTGGCCAGAGTTTAGCTGGTACACAAGGAAGTTTGGCTCTCCTACAGAAGGGAGCAGCTCTATCGATGAGGGTTTTGGAGAGCTGAAGGTAAATGTTACTGGGACTGGCAGGCAGGGCCATGGATACTCTCCATGCTTACAGCTATTCAGGCTGTTCCACGGCTGCTAAAGGAGGGCTGTGAGGAGAGGACAGGAACCCACACGGGGTACAAGCACTGCACGGTTTCACCACGAGCCAGTTAAGCTGGCAACGTGGTCTCTGTAACACAGAGCACTCAAGGGAGGGATCTGGAGGATGCAAGGGATACCTGCTTTGATACATTCCAGCTCACCTGAGCATCACCAGGCTGAAGGTGCTACCCAGCAGAACCTGGCTAAGCTGCAATGTTTTAGAACTGAGATGAAAGGGATGTTGCTTTAATAGACCAATTTGCTACAAGACAGTTTGAGAGACTGCATTCCATAGGTTCCATCTCTTCCTCCTCTACCCCCAGAAGAAGAGACAAGCAAACACGGTTAAATTAGTATGTATTTGTGTAAACACCAGAACATTTTGCTATACAATAGAAAAAAAAGTTGCTGTTCTTATGTTCTTAGAGGAGCCCTGAAGACCTTGGAATACCTGTATCCTGCAACTATTAACCTGTACCACATGCATTTCCTGTTTTGTACATAAACTGAAAGCAAGCTTGAACAATAGTAAATAGCAACTACACTCCTGCAACAGGCAGAAACGCCTCGCTGCAGCTGCTTACTCCTTCACTTTAGATATGTAGTCAGCCAGTTTGTTGATACTATCCTCTTGCTGTTCTAGAGCATCCAGTATGAAGCCCATCGGGGTCTTCTTCAAGCCTATCCCCTCCATCTTGTTCTGCAGCTTGTTCTGTATGTTCCGGAGCCTCAGGGAAGCATGGACAAACATCACTGCATGACACAAACACACTCATTAGCTGTTAATGCCCAAGGAATGCACAGTTCTTGAAGCACTTAAGACATCCCAGCACCGTGACATCACTGGAAGATGATGACGTACATAGAACTGCTTAAGTAACCACAGGTACCCATTTAATAATAACATTAAAGATGGCTTGTGCTGCTTTGTGTTCCCTGCGCCCAATCCTGTTTTGGGACCATTTAAACACAGATAGCAAAGTTAACAGCTGCCTTGGACTCTGCAGACTTGTTTGAGGAAGCTCAAGTCACACACCTCTGTCCCCCCAGAGAAGAGAACAAATACTTACAGAGGAGAGGAAGGGTGATCCCGAACATGAACACCATGACATCTCCCAGGTAGGAGATCAAGAAGTAGCTAGACAGCATGATGGCCACGACAAATGTGGTTGGGTACTGCTTCTTCATCTTGCGGAGTATATCCTTGTTGTGTGACATCCACACAAAGCCCAGGAACACCAGCACCACCACAGTACCACCAATGAGCATGTTCAGGGGACTCAGAAACCTGGAGAGAACAGGGAACAACAACACCACAGAGTTCTGTTTCAGAACCTTCGTGACTCGTGTCCATATAGGATCAGCCAGCTCAGTGGTAACGTTACTAGGGAAGTAAGGCAATGAAAAGGCAGTTGCTGCTTTCAAGACCTTCACCAAGGCCTTTAGCAGGAGCTAAATAAAGTAAAAAGTACAGCTGAACAAGAAACCCTTAGCAATGAATTTGGATAATCCTTACATTCTCTTCCCGAGTTTAGCTCAGGATGATGAGTTTCTGCATCACATCATGATAGAAGCACTTCCCACCAGGGCCCCTCCTACCTCTGCAATCAATTCCTTTGATATCACACGTGAAGTTGGCATATCCAGACAGCAGATGGAGACAATATTGATTGATCTTTTCCCTACACCTGACCAAAACCAGGTTCAGGCTAGGCCTTTGGATGAACTAGCTCTTCATGGTATCTTGTCCAGGTTTGCAAAATGGGAAAGGCAGAACACTGAGTAAAGGAAGTTACTTCACTATTTCTCATTTCTGAATAAACCTTCTCACTGGTTTACATTCAAACAAAAGAATTGTATGAACCTGCAGAAGGAGCTCGCCACTGTCAGCACAACAGATGGAAGCCCTGTCCCAAGCAAGCGTGCCTGCGAGTCAGAAGGAGCTGGAGTACAGCATAAAGGCCTTACAGGAGGAAGAGCCAGGCCTGGCAAGAGAGTCACTGCTGAGGTTTGTGTTCTGTTATTGTTATCAGAGTTTCTAAGCAAACCAAGCCATCGAGTGGATCAGCTTTGGACTATAAACAGCAAGTTCCTTTTTTGGACAAAGGCAAGAATGTCACCTGCTCAAACCACTTTCTCAAGTATTTAGAGCTGGTTCAGAATCAAGCTTTCAGCAGTGACTTTGCTGAGCTTGTTTCTGTACTCACACAGAGCCCAGGCTCTATGGTATTTCACTTATATAGCATTAAGTTATGTGAATTCATGTGCATTCTGATTTTCTGGCTTGTACACGCACTGATCTGATTACACAGCAGCTGAGGCCTCTGGGCTATTACAACTATGGCAGCAGCATGACACCGCCCAGAGAGCCAGACATGCTCAAGGTTTACTCTTGCAGACTTTGCAGCTCATCCTGCTGCTCCAAAGCTACCAGGCTCAGTGACTCACCACTCCTCCCCACTGCCAAGGAGGATGTGATGGTTTGTGGGCTGTGCTTCATATCCGGCCCAGGCAGAAGAAATCTGCTGGGGACTGGTACTGCCAACACTCTACCTGCAGTGCTAAGGGAGCATTTTCCTGGAGCAGGAAGAACCCCCAAGAATTATTTCAGAGCAAGGACTGGCTCTGGATTCTTCAAGTCAGTTGTGCCAACAGGAGATGGGGACAACTGGACAGAAAGATTAAAATGCAGAGTAGTTCCCCACCTGCTTCTGCTACTCATCCTGAAAAGCCAATGGGGCTTTATGGAAGTGGTGACAGGCCAGACTTGCTTGTTGCATTTGAGTCACTCCCTGTAGCCAGCCAGATTATATTTAGCTCTGAATTGCCAATCTAAAGTTTCCAGGCTGGAAAAAGTGAACGGCATTGCTCTGGAAAGAAATCAGTTACATCTGTGCTCCTGTGCAGCAGGAGAAGGGCGACTCATGACCGGACCACACTGGTGCCTGGGTTATATATGTACTACTGGACAAATGAGATTCTTAAAGTAGAATTTACCTCCATACCTCAGCTGTCTTGGAGCAGAAACGGCCAAACTTAAACAACTCACAGGAATCTATTTTTTGTTGCTAAAAATCCATGGACAAGATGATCCTGGAAGCAACAAAGACCTAGGCAGAGCTCCACTCTACATTTTCCATGTGCCTGGAAAATACTCTCAAAGCCTTATCATCCCTACGCTTCCCGCTACTCTTATTACAACTTCAGAAACTTGCGGTGAAGAACCATCCCTCCATATTTATAAGGAAGAGACCAAAGACTTCTCTGCTCTACATTTGTTTCTGGTATTACACAGGTTCTGTAAAACTGACTGGCTGTAAGGGATATGAAGGGGGGTGAGGGGAGAATGTGTTCAGAAGATCCCACTTTTCTGAGCAAAGTGATTTGAATTACATGCTTTCTGCAGTGGGCTGCATTCCAACGTGTACAAGGGAACAGTGAACAGAAGTATCAAGTGAAGGCATTCAGAGCCACATGAACGCAGATGGGGATCGCAGTTGCCACTGAAAACCAGTATTCAAATGATCAGCCATGTGTCCACAGACTTCACTACTGGTGATTACAGTGTCTAGATAGGGTGTCATATGCCAAAGCCACCCTTTACCGCTTGACTCGCCCACAGCATAATTTACAGCACTATCTAAGATTATCCTAGAAATTCATATACAGAAAATTCTTATACAACAATGGCATTTTTCAGGAAGGTTGACCTCCATTATCCAGATCCACTCAGATGTGTTGGCACACTGCTGTCAGTAACACAATAGCTAAAAACTGAAAAGGAAAAAACAGGGATATGTAATTTTAGAACACCAGAGACTGGGGAAAAAGAGAGCTGTGTAACAGCTCTAGAAGTCACCTTACTGTTGAACCACCAATATTGATATTGGCAAATTTGTGCTCAGGCAAGGAGGCTGAAAGTCTTTTATAGATGCAGAGAAAAGGTAAGTGACCAGCCATTAAGTATGTTACAAGATACTTTCTAAATATAATTCCCCTTAGCAGGGATTTATGAGACCTCAAATACCTGAAAACGTGATGCACAGAACTGTCAGCACAGCAAGGGTATGGTGACTTGAGTTAGACTGCTCAGATGACTTAAGGGAAGAAAAACTCTTTTAGGGTTGGACATAAAACCTACTAACTTCTCTCGCCCTAGAAGCAGGCAGTAAGGCAGGACTAACAGCATTTGGGGATGCTAACAGCCCGGAGCACCCCAGTTGGATGACCGTTGTTTTCTGTGGTAACAAGGTACAACCCTGGGGGGATGCTGTGACCTCCAGTACGGCTGGGACAAAGTGACAGAGAAAAGCCATCACCCAGCTTCAGTTTCCTTCTGCCCTGCAGATACCAGGCTCCCCTACATCTGCCTCGATACAAAGTAGAGAAGGGACAACAAATACATGAAAAGAAACATCCTGCACGGCTGCAGGGACACGGCATTGTCCTGTGCAAAGGAGGGCCCCGGGACACTTTGTATCGGTGGAAGCAGCCCCAGGAGAGCAGAGATGCTCGGGGTGCAGCTGTGTGGGAAGGAGTGCTGGCAGCTACCCCTGGCCAGCAGAACCAGAGGAAGATGAAATACTTTCTTTTTTTAAACTAGATTCGTATTTCTAGGCTCTGCCCTACATGCATCACAAGGCAGGTTAGAATTCTCACACAGGGGCAGGAAAACACAAAAAGCTCTGCTTTCAGTGAGTTATCACCCTTTCTTGTCAGGTTGTTTCATACCTGCACACTTGTGCCCAGCCTTACAGCAGGAGAGGGGGAGGACATGCAGCTGTAGCACAGGGAGAAAAGAGCTTGGCAAGGCACATCCTTTGTGCAAGACAAGTAGCCTCCGGCAGCACAAGCCCAGAAATAGGATAGGACACAAAAAGCAAAAGCAAGATAGCTCCATCCTCATATTATCTCCATTCTAGATGACTGTCTCGGGGTGATTATTCAGCAGTTGCTGTCACATCTGTTTCTTTCGCATGTGACCAGGCAAGTCTGAACAAAGGCCCTGAGTAGGAGACTGGCAGTCATTGAGAACATTTTTTTTATTTAAAGCAGCTCAGCTAGGCTGAAATAAGCACGGAAATTCCTTCTTAGAAGGCCTTTTGCTCCACCACAGCCCAAGCAGTGGGCAGGTTAGAGCACTAAAATGCTTCCTTGCTCATTTGTATTAATTTAAATAACTTGAAAGATGAGGTTCTGCCTCCTCTCTCCCCATACTTGGAGCTTCACTGAGGCTATACAGCTGTAACTACCAGTAGCACATAAAACTATAAATAGCACATTGTCCCGGGGGATAGCCCTCAGCATCCATGGATTTAGCAATGCTTCTGTACCTACAGTTGCTCACTTGCATGGCTTTGAGAACGGGAGACAGATTCCTGCTTGCAGAACTGCCAGACCTTCATGAAGTTATGCACCCAGGTTATTATGCAACATGTTTTAAAATTATGTGGTTTGCTCTCTCATTCTTAATCTTCCATCAGGTATAAGAGAAACTACACATTTTGCTGCTCTGGAGCCTTTGTTTCAGCAAAGGGAATCACTACAAGTACATCAGCTGAGGTAGTGGTCTGGGGAAGAAAAAAGGGAAAAAAATATAACATTGACTGCTGGGGTTGTACAGATGGACAGTAGATGTTTTAAAGAAGTGGCAAAGGAAAGAGACATCAAACCTCAGGCTGCAAGGAGAACATTATTCCAAGACAGAATGAGCGCACTGATGCAGCATTCCAAAACTCAGCACGCTTTTTTAAAACTGTCAGATTTAGAAGCTAATTTTTAGCAAGTACATGGCAACAAAAGCCTAGATGAAATCACATTAATTTAAAGTAGTTAAGTTTGAGCTATATGATAAAGAGGCCTTGTTGGAGTAGGTGGAAGAACAGACATATTTCACTTATTAACCAAATTGACTGTTTGAGGGAAGTTGCAAGATGTAGGAGGGACTGAAGGCCCCGATTTTAATGAAAATTCATACAGGACTCACAATGACAGGGCCTTGTCTCAGGGTAAGAACAGGGAGTCCAGTTCCTCTATAAATGGGAGAAAGGGCACAATTTTGTCAAAATCTTGGTTTTTAACAGCAATCTACTGCAACAGAGTTGTAGAGGGAAAAAAGGAAAGATCAGACAAGTCCAGAGTCCTTCACAAAGGAATTTGCAGGGAGGGGCTGTGGAAGAGGGAGCATGGGGGCTACCACCAGCCTGTATTTGTGGAGTGGCACTAATTCAGGAGTTTTAGTTTCTTGTTCACTGATTTATTATTTTCTACCCAGTCCTGTAGGCTGAAAGCAAAATCTGCATTACTGCAAAGCACAGAACTTCATTTGCAGGTAACAGTAGCTACGGGAGAAGGCAAATGGAGGGAGAAAGGCAGGGACACGATGCAATAAAGATCATTACAATTCCACTGTGCTCACAGTGAGGTTATTTCATACCTTGTGGAGAGAAGGGAAAAGGCTGCAGAGGTCAGCTGTGTTGTAGGAGGGACAGTGAACTAAAGTTGGGGCAAAAAGCACTGTATTTCCAGTATCAAGAAAGCTCTAGGCTACAATTTCCGTGTCAGCCCAGCACAACCACAGCTACCAAGTACTGCAATAGCTGAAAATATTATCTTTGCATTTCAAGTCTGTCTTTATAATTAGATGGTTTAAGAGCAGGTAGAGTTGGTCATGGGCTAAGTTTCGTTTTGATCACAGGAAGACCACTACATCAGTGGTTCCAATAATCCTGCCCTTAGGCCTGGGCACAGCCCCAGAGTTCCTAAAAATCCATGATTCATCATTTATCACTCAGGGTTCCTGCCCATTATAGAATGAAGTGCAAGACAACTTAGTCATAATTTAAATTTATCAGGAGAACTTTCTTTGCCTTTCTCCCAAAGCCACAGTCTGGCCAAACAAAAAATATTTTTATTAAAAGAAATGGATATTTTGTTGCGGTATTATCCCATTTTCTTTAGAGTTCTTCTTCCATCCAATTTTACTTCTGTGTTAGAAGAATCAGGTTCACCATATACCAAAGACAGGCAAAAAAAAATATTTGTGATAAAGATCCCACTTCAGGTCTTGTTCAGCCATAAGTTTTGAACACAGAGGGTTACCATTCAAGATATTATAATTGCAGCTCTGATATTAGTTTACATCTTCTGTGGCTCTCTTCCTCCTCCACCTCCCACTTCAGCACATTAGTCGGAAATAAGTGGGAGACAAATCTCCCTTGATCTGAAGAAGAGTGATCAGAGTTCAACAGGAGGAATTTAGGAGGGTGAGTAAAAGCTGCTGCCATCCCTGTTTTCCGACTGGAGATACCAAAATTGTTCACATTCTTTCCCCATCTTCTTGGGCAGAAGAGCTGTTCCCCTGCTTTCCAGGGACACTGTGATTTACCTGTTCATCGAGAGCTGGCTACAGCATCGTGCTGCTAAACAAGGATAATGAACACAGCAGTCTAGAATCAAGTGGCAGAAGAACAGCAAGACTATGGAAGTCTCATTTTGCCAGCTCAGTAAAGATCACTGCAACATATCCCCACCAAAATCCATAAGAACAAAGCCTATGCCACTATGCTGACCCTGAAACCATCACATGCATCAAGAAGAAGATGCAGGATTCTGAGCCTATCCTTCCACAGAGCACATGTCAAAGCTCCCTGTGAGCCAGAGAATCTTTACCAACTTAGATGCTGGGTCAACAGCTTCAGAAGCCCTAACAAGATGCAGAATGCTTACCCAAAAAAAAAAAAAAAAGAAAATTGATTTAGGGGAATCATTTTAAGCCTCTGCAACATAAGAGATAAGATGTACTTCAGCCAAAGCCACTCTGGCCTGGTGGCTGGGCAGTTCTCCAATTTAAGCATTTGTGTGTTGTTTGTTGAGACGAGTGGAGTATTCCAGTTTCCATATTAAAAGCTTAATCATCAGTTTCTGCTTGCTTAAGAGCTTTCTGACCAAAGATCCTAGAGCAGTACCTGAAATAGTCACATAGCCTTTGATTCAGATGATTATAAGGTTATTTCCTAATTCCCTTCAGGAACGCTGGGTGTGACACAACATTGTGCCAGCAGATGGTCCTACCTCGAAGGTCTCAATCCTGCCCACCAAGACGAAATGAAGGAGTACCTTATTTATTTTATAGCGAAGTTTTTCAGTACGAGATAGCTCAGAAATAAGAATGGCTTGCCCCGAACATTACTTTAGAACTGTAACAGAGAGCAGAATTTATCTATGCATATTTTTAAATTCAAAGCTGAGCGTGTCTCAGCCCGAGCAGCCCCGCCGGGCAGGTTCAGGAGGAAGCACAGGTCGCTGCGCAGGATGCGGCTCCGTTTTCGGGAGCAGCGACATCCCGCACTCCGAGCATCGCTGCCTCCTGCCAGCGGCGTGTCCGCAGCCTCGGGCTCGGGGCCGGAGGAGCAGCCCGTGGAAAAGGGAGATAACAGCGAGTCCTCAGACCGGTCAGACCCCACAAATACACCACAAACCCGACCGCCGCCGCGTCCCCCCGCCCAGGGAGGCTGCAAACCAGGCCTCTACGTTCTTAAACGACACCAGAGGTTTAAGGAGGGGAGGGAAGAGAAAGGGGGAAAGGGGAGTGAAAGAGGGTAAGAGGGAAAGGGGTGAAAGGGGAAAAGGAGAAAGGAGAAAGGGAAAAGGCAGCTCCCCCACCCCGTACCCTCACATCCCGCCCGGGGCCGG
>VYZT01062728.1:253936-267769 GCA_013400735.1 Pomatostomus ruficeps | reverse complement strand
GGCGCAGCGACATCCCGCGGGTGCCGGGCGGGCGGGGCGGGAGGGAGTCTGTGTCTCAGGGATCGGGGGTGTCGGAGGGTGTCGGGGGGATGTCCCTGCCGTGTCTCTGTGCCGATTGTCGCCACAGCCGCCGCTTCCCGGCCCCGATCGGCCGCGGGCCCGGCCCCGCCCCGCGCGCGGCACTGTGGGAAGCAGAGGGAACTATGGCGGATGGTGAGGAACCGTAAGTGCCCTGTATGTGCGCGCTCGGCCGGCCCTGCCCCGGGCCCGGGGTCCCCTCTCCCTCCTCCCCGGTCTCTGTAGCGCGATACTGACCCTTCTTTTATTCTCTCTCTTTTAGGGAGAAGAAAAGAAGGAGGCTAGAGGAGCTGCTGGCGGATGGGTTAGTGCGGGGCTGCGGGCGAGCGGGGCAGGGGCAGCGCTTGCTGGGGCGGGGGGAGGTGAGGGCGAGCCGCAGCCCCGCAGGAGCTGAGGGCTGGGAGGAGGCTGCGGGGCCCGCGGGAGGCGCGGGCAGCCAGGAGGGAGCCCAGGAAAGGTGGCGTAGGTGGGGCAGGGCCCGTGAGCTGCGAGGACGGGGGGAGAGGAGCCGCCCGGGGAGAGGAGCAGGGGCTGCCCCGGAGCGGGGGGGAGTTGCGGGCTCGCAGCTTGGCATGGTGTGCTGAAGAGCTTGGTGACGAGACGGGGAAAAGCTGCCTTGCCGGTCAGGGACCTGGGAGGGCCTCTAGGCTAGAAGCAGGTGACTTAAGTTTTGGCCGAAAATTTAAAAAAATCAGACCGCAGAACAGTTGTCTCTGCGCATTAAAACTCTTCAAATCTACGCACCTGCCTTAAAGGCCGTGAAAACTGATGTTGAGAAATCTTTCACATCATCTGCTTCCATCCCTTAACTACTCCATTCCATGTGCTTGTGTCCCTCTTGCCCGGGATCACCGGGCACTGGCAGTGCATGTGTGTCGGGAGGAGGGTCACAGCTTTCCCTGGGCATGTTGGAGGGAGGGGTGCATGCCAGGCCCCCCTAAAGCATGGAGCTTTGGCCATGTCAAGGTGGCAGGGAAAAGTCTGAGCTTAAAGCAATATAAGGACTGTGGTGCTCTGATAGTTTAAGCAAAATTTAAAGTGAAAATAACTCAATGAAATAAATAAGAATGTTGTTAAACTCTTATGATACCTGGTCATGCTGTAACGGCACAAAAAACAAACACTTGGAAAAACTGTCTCTGAAATAAAACGTAAAATCTCAGGTTGAGTTACTGATGCTTTTCAGATCTCCACAATGTCCAACCCTCTAAAAAACAAACCGTAGTATAATTACAAAAGTGAAACTAGATCTTATAATTTTTATCACTTAGGAAGGAAAATATACATCTAAACAGAAAAGGATTGCTGCTGCTTAATGGCTGTTTATAGGAACTATATATATAAAAAAAAATGTTCTTAATGTCACCAAACACAGCTTCTACACTCATTTTCAGAAAAGCTAACAACTATAATATCCATAGAAGCAGTTTTTGTGATGTCTGTTGACGCATTTTATTTGCTTAAGTCAGTGCTTAATGCACCTCCTGAAATTTGGTGTACAGCAGATGAGGGGTTCTGCAGAGGGAGTGCTGTTTTTATTTTACACCATTTTCCATTATGTGAAATATGTGTATTTTCACATTATTGTGAAAATTGGAGGAGGTACAAAAGTGCAACTCAGGTCAAAAGACCCTTATGAATTCCAATAATTTTTGTGGTCTTATTTAACTGTTCATGTAGTAACTTCCCTCAGCAGTTAACCAGGAAAGAGTTCAGTCTGCAGTCAAAACATCATAGAATCCTAGAATGGTTTGGGTTGGAAGGGACCTTAAAAATCATCTCGTTCCAACCTGCTGCCGTGGGCAGGGACACCACAGGTGAATTACGATTTATTTATTCCTGCACTTTAGAGAAGTTTTTCCCTATTATTGAAAATCTTTTGCAAAATCAGTTGCCTGTAAGTTAAATTACTACAGGCATATTGGATTTTTCAAGTTCTGAATTTTGTGAAGATAAAGGAACTCCTTCTGGATGTTTTCACCACATTTACCTTTTATTTTGAGATGAGTTACAAGGAAGTTATAATAAATTCTAAACATTACCCAACCGTTATTAGACAAGTGCTTTTCATAGTGCTTCACAGGAGAAAGCAGATAACACTTTATCAGTGGTGGCACATCCTTTCCTACTCAGGATTGGCAGAGCTCTTTTATAACGAGCTTAGTTTTATATTAACAGAGAACATAATCATATTTATTGAGTGGAACTCCTATTTAATAGGGAAGTAGGTGTTGATCTTCTAGTAGAAAATTACTTGAGAGCTGATTTTGAAGTATTCCAGTAAGTCTTAAAAATTTAAATCTATACTTATGTACTATTAAAAGTGACCTGCAAAAGCAGAAAAAGGGTAGTGGAGTATTTGGATGTAAAATTCTGTCTTGAAAATTTAAAGGAAGATCACTGCAAACATTTCTTATTTTGTTACTGTTACTGCTGACAGGCTCCCCTGAAAAATGGGGAAGTTCTAACTCCATGGTACCAGTTGAGGGTGATGAGAATTCAATATTCATGACTTTTTAAAATATTTATTTAAATAAACTACCCTGGAGATTCAGAGGATGATGTTGAGGCATGTTACTGTAATTTATTCAGAGCCTCACAATTGCAGTTACATGCTGATAAATCTGTAAAAAATAAAATACAAGACTTGACTGATGAAAAAACCGTCACCCTCAAAATCTAAAGGAACAAACTCTTTTTCTGTGTCCTTCAAATTCGAGGGAAATTAAAGCAATAAGATTACACCCTTTTTTCACTGCAGGTCAGCTTTTACTAGTAACAGTTAACTCAGTGGGTTTATTGAAATGCCTGGGTCATTTTCCCCCTCTGTGCATATTTATATTATTGCTTTCTAGTTCCACAAGTAAAACCCACTCATGCAAATGCTCATGTGCATAACTTATAGACACAAAGGATATGCAGATGCATTTGTATGAATGGTCAATAATTCAGGTGTTGTTTGTGTAGAAACGTTGGAGGTGTGGCTTTTTCTGTCTGATTTTGCAGCTGAATTTACTGTGTTCTGTGCAGAATGGCTGTTGATGGTGGGTGTGGGGACTCTGGAGACTGGGAAGGTCGCTGGAACCATGTAAAGAAGTTCCTCGAGCGATCTGGACCATTCACACATCCCGATTTCGAGCCAGGCACTCAAGTGAGAAAGACTTAATTTCAATCCAATATCTGTAGAGTGTTGCAAGTTAATGTAAAGAGGTTCATTAATTGACCAGCAGCAATGTGTGAGTACTGAAACTGCATGGAAAGCTTGTGTTTGAATCAGTTGAACATTATGGTCCTAGGAGAACATGTTGTGTGCTTTTTATAGGTTTGCATTTTTAAGTTGTGCATTGTCAACTTCAAGCTTGCTGTCATCATATATAAATATGTAACAACATATGAATTATGCTGTCTTTAAGTTTCACATGAAAAATAGCAGCATTTACCTCTCCATTTTTAAGTAATTTGATAGAGTGAGGAATTTACTGTACTTAAAGAAGAAATTAATGTCAATGTGAGTACTTTGAGAACTGGGTAGGATGTTTAGTAGAGAAGAGCAAAATTTAGACTGATTTAAGTATTTCTTCTGCTTTTCTTCTTCTGTTGTACATTTTGTTTCAGAGCTTATGGTTGAAAGTATTTTCCTGTTACCTTTTTAATGTACTGTTTCATTACTTACAAGTTGGAAACTGGGGTCAAGTAGAACAGTTCACAGAAAGCAGTTGTATAATTAACATTTTCAATTCTTCTTGTCCAGAAAAGTTGCCCATCTGTTTAGATTTATTTTGTATTATATATCAGTGAAATATCTGAAGAAGGAAAGCATTATCACCTTAAACCAAATAATAATGATCGGGCCTTGCTTTTTTCATGGTCAAAAGTGATCTAAAAGATATACTGGTATCAGCAAAGGCCTTGATATTCTCTAAGTGGGAATATAGGAAGTGCAGGAAGTCAACAACTGATTAAAGTCCAATATGTAATTACTCCTGCAAATGCAAATTTGCTTTATCTGTAACTCAGTAGGCACTGAAAATTTATGGTAATATGTTTGTAAGGGTTGTGAAACAAAGGACAAATTGTATTAATTTTTTGTTTTATGTTTTCTGCAGGCCCTTGATTTTTTGTTAAGCACATGTAAAGTACTAGTTATTGGAGCAGGAGGATTAGGATGTGAACTCCTGAAAAACCTGGTAATTACTCAGTTTTAACCCTTTTCTTCTTAGAATCTTCTTTTTTTTTTTTCCCTTGACGAAACTATCTTTTTTTAATTGCCTAATTTTGCAGTTTTGATTGTACAGAGGTACTAGAATTCTAAGTACTAATCAACACACGTAAAATACATGAAGAATGCACTCAGAAGATGGTATTTTCATATGTTTTATGTTATTTATTCAAAGCTTGTCCTGAGGGACAAGAGGCTCTTTCATGAAGAGTAGCCAAAAGTTCACATTGAGCCTTAGATCCAATCTGATATTGGTGGTTTTCCCTAATTGCCACATCTAGGGAAATTAATTCAACTGAGGACAAATCATGTTCATAATGCTACAAGGAATTGTTGTTTGGAATGCAATAGTTTAATTATCCCTCTATTGTGGTTTTTTGCTCACAAGCACTCCTATTTATCTCAGTGTATCACTGTTACAATCCCGTTTGAGTCTGGTAGTTTGGACTATTACTGTACTTATGTTGCTCTTTAAGAACAAGGATTTCTGTCCATCCCTTATTAAGCATGGGATAGCTCTGTTTGTTCAGAAAATGTAAAGGGAAAAGTTTCAAAGTCTTTGTATATAAAAAGATTGAGTCTTACAGGGAAAAACATATTTTGTGTATGACTCAAAGTTTTTTAGAGTCATTTCAGAACATTACAACTCATTTCTCTTCTCTAAACCCCGTGTTTTACAGCATTTATTTCCCTGTACCTGCAGTTCGCATTGTTTCTTTGTGTGTGACTGATGTTGCTGCTCTATCAGATCAAACCCACAGTACAGTTTAAGGCAATTTTACTGTGAAGTTGTTTGCCAGATGTAGTGATGGTCTCTATGCAAAAGGAGATGAGGCAGAGCTTCTGTCAGAGGTTCAGTGTGTCCTTAGATAGGGAGGTGATTTTTGTGTTTGCCTTCTGCTTCAGCACTGAGTGCCATGAGGAATGCAGGCTTGCTCTGAACTGTGATTTCTGGGTCAATATGCCAGACCCATTTATGCCAGCTGTGAAAATGGTCAGTGTCCAAACCTTAACAGGAGTTTTAAAAAAAGCCTTTTAAAGGAATTTAACTTGGTTTTTCCTATTCCTGCCAAACAGGGAAGTGTTTAAGATATTTTTTTTAATTCTGTGGTTTTTTCCCCAATGGACCTTTTTGATTTCCCCCAGTTGTGAGGGAACACTGCAGTTTCCCTGTATGGATCAGCTGCTGTTGGCTTCCCTGTGTTAGCTTTAGGTGGGCCAAAGCAATATTCCCTTCAGGAGAACATTGACTGTTGGAATGTTATTAATTCCACCTGTCTCAATACCAGCATTAGCAGCCCAACAAAACACCTTTGAACGATGACCATGTACCTGTCTGCACAGGCAGTGAGGAGCAAATACATTTGTTCCTCCAAAGGTTGCTGTTTTTGGCACGTGGAGTGAATTCTGGAGCTCTGTAAGCATTTCATTTCCTATTAAATGAAGCTGATCTTTTCTTTTCCCAGGCACTGTCTGGCTTCAGACAGATCCATGTTATTGACATGGATACTATAGATGTTTCTAACCTTAATCGACAATTTCTGTTTCGGTGAGTGATATTTTATATTTTTACAGTTTAACTTCTGGATTTTTTTTAAATGTACCTAAATAAACAATGTTAATATGTTCATTATTTTGGTTGGACAAGATGTCATTAAAGATTACTGGTCCTTGATGTCACAATGGTACTCAATTAACGAAATGTTGCACGTGATTCCTTCTTGTTTTGGGGTCTCTGGCATGAAGGAAATCAGCCTGTGTTCCTTGCCATTCCAGTACAGCTAATGTCTAATGGAAAAGGTGACACGAAGAGATAAATGCACACAGATTGAGAGCTCAGATTTTCTGGTGCCTTTTCCATCCAAGTACAGTGAAAAATCCTTGGATTTTTTGGTGCTGATAACCGTAGTTAATTCTGAGGCTCTCACCTCTGATGCTTCACAGGGGTTATGGAACAGTTTGGGTTGGATGCCTTAATATTATCCATATCAATAAATTGTCCTAAAGTAACAATTAGCCACTTAACTTGGTATTGTAATGCTTAGAGATTTGAAAAACAAGATCTGCTAAAATAATGCACTTGGAATTGCTTGGGTTTTTCCCAGACCGAAGGATGTGGGGCGACCAAAAGCAGAAGTTGCAGCAGAATTCCTGAACAGCCGCGTTCCCAACTGTGCTGTTGTACCGTATCCTTTCACAGAGGAGCCCTGGAGGCTTCAATATCCTAGAAAACTCTGTAGGTGGGGAGAGTATCTAAAGTATTTTGCTGCCATCCTGTTTCTCATGCAATAAAGAACACATTCATTCAGCTGGTGAGTTGAGAATTCTTTCTCTGTGCCATTAGCATACAGGGAATCTGCATGGGAAAGGCTCACAAACTGTTTAGTATTTTTCCATGGTGAGTTTTTATTCAAATGCAATTATTCAATTGTAATTTTCACTGAGATACTGGAATTATTCACCAGAGAGTTTTGAGAAAGTACTGGTAGGAGGCATTAGTTTATAAACACAGAGCAGCATTTATTGATAAAGGACTTTGTCAGAGCACGTTTTGAGCTTCCTAAGTATTTCACCTGCTGAACTTTCCCATTGAATCTCACCATTTGTGACTTACATGGTGCCCTTTACTTGTTTTGTGACATGTTACAGCTTCAGCTGTGGGAATTGGAATCTCAGATCACAGAGTTTTCTTCAAAGGTGTTGTATCAAATGCAATTATTCAATTAGATAATATTTTGGCATTAGGTTAGCAAATAGAAAACAGCAAACTTAAGTATAAATATATTCCTTTACTGGGCTTGCATTCAGGTATTTTAAAAAGATTCAAGACATGGATGAAAGCTTCTATCGACGTAAGTGGAATTTGTTTGCCTGACAAACGCCGGCTGGTGCTTTAGGGGAGCCCTGCAGTCTTGCTGCTCACTGCTTTTCCTGGTAGTTTGCTCGCTAATTGTTTTAGTCTTCCACTGTATACTGTAAAGAGAAGTAACAAATAGACAAAATTTAGATACATCTGTGATTCAGGTAATCTAGGGGAGATGGCTAAGCTCCAGTCACTGTCCCTGTTATGGACAGAATACTTGGCTTGTCCTAGGAAGTCTGCATTAGTATAGATTTTGAATAATGTTTCTTTCTCCCTAGAGTTTCATATTATTGTTTGTGGCCTGGACTCTATCATAGCAAGAAGATGGATAAATGGCATGCTGGTAAAGTCTTCAATCTTTTTAATGCCTGATTATTGCTTGAGTTTAGATAATAAATTAAACGTATTTGTGTAGAATGTTTCATTTAAATGAATGAGGGCTGTTGAAACTCACAGCTTTCTGTACCTGTTTCTGGTTTGTTTCTGTGAGCAGGATGAAATGCAGGCTCTCTCACCTGCCCTTTTCTTGAGGAGCATTAGCCAGCATTGTGCAGTGCCCCACAGGGGTAGTTTCAAAGGTTACATTGCTTGTGGCATTCTGCAGTCAGCTTTTGAAAATCAAGAAGGAAAGTTCCAGAACTTCTCTGGATGCTGCCATTGTGAATTTTTTCTTCATTACCCAAACAGTATTTATCACGCTGCAACTTGTAAATGCCATTTTTTGGAGCTGCACTGTTACAGAGTTCAATGACCAGAAAACTGGTCATTGAGAAAAAACTAGGTAGTTTTATCTTCATGAAGTAGTTTATAAAACAATGATCTGGAATATCTACCGCTACTAAAAAAGAAAAAGGACAAAACCAACAAATCAAGAATCAAACCCCTAAATCCTTCAAACCAACCGACCAACCAACGAACCAGCCAACCAACCATTTGTTCTGATGAACTATAAGAACATATTTAGCAAATAATAGCATTTGTCAGGGGAGGAAGGGGAGGAGGTGGAGGATGGAGGTGATTGATAAAGTCTTGTGCACTGACAAATAAGTAGTTTTATATACATGCACCCTTAAAATAAACTGCGTATTAAGCATTCAATATTATGGTGTGCTAGTAAGAATAAAATTTTAGGATTTTTTTTCCTTCCTGCAACTTGTTTAAAAAACCAAACCAAACAAAAACCAACACTCCTCCCTCTTTTGTTCGTTAGATGTCATTTTTGCATTATGAAGATGGTGTCCTGGATCCAAGCTCCATCATACCTCTAATAGATGGAGGAACAGAAGGTTTCAAAGGGAATGTTCGTGTGATTATTCCTGGGATGACGGCATGTGTGGAATGCACACTGGCGCTTTACCCACCCCAGGTAAGCCAGCCAGGGATACTGGCATTTTTTCATATTCCTCTGATTTGCTGGTTTCTTTTCTTAGTACTGTACCTAATGTATCGTGGTTTCTTCTGGTTTTCCTCCCCTGCCCAACCAGGTCAATTTTCCCATGTGCACCATTGCATCCATGCCCAGACTGCCAGAGCATTGCATTGAGTATGTCAGGATATTGCAGTGGCCAAAGGAACAGCCTTTTGGAGGTAATTAGTGAGTGTACTGTGCTAAATGAACATTTCTCCTTTTAATTAACTTGAATTGGGTGTATACTTTTAATAAAACAATCCTGTCTCGTAACCTCGTGTGGTTCATTGTCATATTGACTCTAAGCCTCCTCTGAGCTGGAGATGGATTTTCTCTTCTTGAACTCACTCTCCAGTTCCATATTTGCTCATGTTTCTCACACTGCACAGTGTCTTTCCTGAATTAAACTGTAACCTGTAACATCTCTATAAATAATCTGTGCAGTGATGATAGTTTGTGTACAGAACATGTTAAAACTAAAGATGTTTGTAAAAAGAATACTTTGGTTATTTAAAATGTCAAGTTTCAATAGCTTCATGGGGTTTTCATTTTAAATTAAAACAAAGGGATTTTTTTAGACAAAAAGAGTGCTGTACTTCTGAAGAACTTCTATAATTGTAATTTATCTGTAAATTTTTTACTGTAGAAGGGGTTGCATTGGATGGAGATGACCCTGAACATATACAGTGGATTTACCAGAAGTCTTTAGAAAGAGCATCACAATTTAATATTAAAGGTGTTACCTACAGACTCACCCAAGGTAAGGGGATGGCACTTCAGCGAGTTGTGGCATTTGCACCTAGGCTGGATTGGCATTCTCTGTATTTATTGTGACTAAACTGGCAGCTGTGCTGAGAAAGAGATAGTTCTCCTCACCCTTAAAACAGAAGCAAGCAGCTTGTTCCCTGTGCCAGCACAAATATTTTTATGACAAATCAGATGTTGGGGCATTCGTGATGAATCAGAGGAGCTTATCTGGGACAAAACTGAACATTCCTTTTGCCGTTTTATTTTTAACTTGGAGCAGCTCCACAGTTTACATTACACGGTGACCACTCCTGCTGGGTCAAAGAGTAGGAACAAAAGGACTTGATTGTCATTTTTAGCAATAGCAACATTTTGTGCCAGTTCAGGCTGGTTAAGTCTGTAGCATGTGTTCCTCTCTGCTGTCCCTGCCTCTGTTCACATGCAAGTGCAGTGTGCTGACACTCATTTAATCAGCATTTTAAACAGTAACCAAATAGAAAATTCAACTGTCTTTAGTTAAACAGGAATAGAACAGAGTTTTAAATCAATTTCCAGTGCTAAATACAGAATACTTGCTTGCAGAGATGGTTCACTAGTTCTCTTTGTTTGATACTTTCTTTTTTTCAACATGCTCGATCCATTCCTAAAATAAAAAAGTGCCCAAGTACTGCAGCAGCCATGATACCTGTTTGGTACAGAAATTCCTGGAACCTTTAAAGTACCTTTGGACCTCCCCTTTGCATTACTTTGTCTATAAGTAGTCTCTCAATAGAGCTTCTCAGAAAACAGAGAGCTGTATGTTTTGTTTTCACAGGGGTGGTTAAACGAATTATTCCAGCAGTAGCTTCTACAAATGCAGTAATTGCAGGTATGCTGAAAAAACTCTTTTCACTTCTGCTTTACTGACTTGGGAGTTTTGTAGGACAGCAATTTGGAATTGAGAACTTGGGGAGGATAATAGTAATTTTTAAATGTGTCTGATTTATTCTTACAGTCTCATTTCTGTTTTTCATAGGGAAAACTGTATATGACTGTATAAATGTTATGACTCTGGGAGAGAGCAAAAGCATTTGAGACTGGGCAAAAAAATTAAAAAACACAGTATCTAGGCATGCCATAGCCTCAGATTAGTGCCAAATCTGTGGTATTAATGCACACAACTATCAGCTACCTTTGGATGCTTATTTTTCTTTTTATTGCTTGTTACACTTGATTTTTTTGTCACTTCTTTGGTACAACTGTGTGATGTCTGCATGTCTGGTAGAGCTTGAAGGTGAAGAAATTGTTCTTTTTTTTTTTTTTCTCATTCCAGCTGTTTGCGCCACAGAAGTTTTTAAAATAGCCACAAGGTATTTAATTTCTTTATTAATAACAGACATGATTTCCAGCAGAATGCCATGGATCAACACTGACATATTTATCATTGCAGTGCATATGTTCCTCTTAACAACTACTTGGTGTTCAATGATGTGGATGGATTATATACCTACAGCTTTGAAGCTGAAAGAAAGGTCAGTGCCATTAAAGGCTTGAGGGATTGTTTTCTTGATTTGTATTTATGTGGTTTGTGTGTATTTCTGAACCTCACTGTTGAATCAGTTGGTCCCTAGCACTGAATAATAATATTTCTGAAGTTTTAAGAGTGGAAACTACAACATCACTGGTTTGCTACTTCTGCAGAGTAGAACTACAAAATAAGATCCTCTAACCTAAGATGACTCATAGGCAAATCTTCTCAAGAAGAGGTAATGGCAAAAATTTACCTGAAAATTTGTAGTATTGGATTTTATGTCAGATGAAATTTGTCATTCATAAATACTTAAGTGCTATTGGGAGTCAATCAGTGACAGACTTCAGAAGGAAATGGGATTGTCATTAATATTTGCAACTATTAATATTTCTAGAGCTAAAACTTTAAAAAAACACAACACAAACACTTTGGAGACCTTACTAGCAGCATTTCTAAAATCACATTTAACATGATGTGTACTCTTGTGCTGTTTTGTGGTAGGAGAACTGTCCAGCCTGCAGCCAGCTTCCCCAAAACATAGAGATTTCCCCATCAGCTAAATTGCAGGAGATCCTGGATTACTTGACAAATAATGCTTCATTGTAAGTTGCAACCATTCTGACCGACTTGATAATTTGTTCGTTTACTGTTTAAAAAAGGTAATTTCTAAATGTATTTTAACCCGATTGCCTGGTTTGTGTTTTGTTTCTTTGTTTTTAAATGTTTTACATACAGGCAAATGAAATCTCCTGCAATCACAGCAACAATGTATGGAGGAAATAAAACACTTTATTTACAGGTAATCTGAACATACATAATTGCCTTTAATAATCTGAATTTACTAAAATTTACTGAATTTAAAAAAAAATATTTTGGCTTTTTTTTTAAATTTGCAGACAGTAGCTTCAATTGAAGAACGAACAAGGCCAAATCTTTCCAAGACTTTAAAAGGTATGGTGGAGCTGTCAGGTGTAGATTTTCAAGTTAGAGAAAGTCTGTTTCACCCCTCTGCTTGGATGTTTGGCTTTGTCCTGCATTATGCAGTGGAATGTGCTTCATTGTCCTTTCACATTCAGTGCACATTCAATGTGACTTTCACATTTCTCAGGTGTATCAGTTGCTTAAAGGTGAAGTGCAGGCAGACGCACAGAACATTGCAGCAAAGCAACCTGATAACTGCTGTAAATTAAACATACTTCAGTAGAGTTTTATGTATATTCCTCAACAAGGTCTGTTTCCTCATTAAATTAGAGAAATATTAATTTAGCCAGTGAGCTGTTTGCAGCTTTATTTCATCTTATTTATGGTTTGTGGGAATAGCATTTCTAACTTCTTTGGGCTTGTTCAAATTAAAAGGAAAAGGGAAAGCACATGGGTTCATGGGTTTAATTAAATTAATTAGGCTTTTCTTTCTGTTTCAGAACTGGGGCTTGTGGATGGCCAGGAACTTGCAGTTGCTGATGTTACTACACCACAGACTATGTTGTTCAAGCTTCACTTTACCACTTAATTTATTCATAAGTAAAGTGCAAATACAGCAAGAGAAATGTGTGCCCACCTTGTAAAACAAACATACTCTGTGGGTGTTGAAGCAGACTGAAATGTTCCTGTTAGTGCCAGCATGGTTGAAGGTTAGGAAATCGAAATGAATCACCATATTTCAGAATTGTATGTAGAAGCCAATATTTGGTGGATTATATTTGTATAAACGCTTATTCATGTACAGATCTCTGATGTATAGAAATACACTTTTCCCTGGTTTTGTTGTCAAAATGTTCATGCTAATGTACTTTCAGACACATGGAACTTCAAGGTGGCCAAAAGTCTTGTTTTCAACATGTGTGCACACGTATATGCAGAGAAAAGATGTTTTTAACAGGAACCACAATGATCTGGTTTTAAGTTGTAGCACTCCTGAGACTTGCTGAGTCACCTTAAACCAAAGGAGGCAGTAGACTGAAATGAGCATTTCTCTTGTATTTGGTACTGATTTGATCAATTTTATGAAAAGTGTTAAATATGGAAGAGATTACTTTGTTTACAAGAAATACAAAAGGAGGAAATGATCAACTGTACATGAAAATACAGATGTGTCTCCTCACTGTCCCCAAGCAGCCGCCGTGCACAGCATTGCAAGATTATGTTCAAATATCATTGGTGCTGTTAAGGTATTTATTAATAAAAAACTCAGAAAGACACCTGAATTTCTGGCTTTTCTTTGGACATTCAAGAGCATTTATAACCTCGATTAAAAAAATCTGGGGCATAATTTGGCTGCTTTAGTTAGAGACTAAGCAGTGCTGGGTGCCACAACCTGAATTCTAGTCTGATGTGTTAGCTGTGTTTGAAGTTTACATTTTTTTTTAAACTATGAACTGCATAGCTTAAAAGGACAAGGAGTAATGGGTACAAACTGGAAAAGGGGAAATTTAGGCTAGATATTAGGAAGAAATTCTCTCCTGTGAAGGTGGTGAGGGGCTGGCACAGGCTGGCCGACCCTGGGAGTGTTCCNTGCCCAGAGAAGCAGTGGCTGCCCGACCCTGGGAGTGTTCCGGGCCAGGCTGGACGGGGCTTGGAGTGGAACCGGATAGTGTTTAAGGTTCTGCACAGCCCCGGGGCTCAGCGCTCACCCCGCTCCGGCGGTGCTGTGAGGACAGACCCGGCCCGGGGCCCCGGCACCGCCTCCCGGACGTGTCGGGACAGACGGGGCTGGGAGGGGAAGGTGCCCATGGAGCCGGCTGCTGCTTAAGGTCCCGTCCAGCCCCCGAGCTCAGCGTTCGCCCCGCTCCGGCGGCGCTGTGAGGGCAGACCCGGCCCCGGCCCCGGCTCCCGGACGCGTCGGGACCGACGGGGCTGGGAGTGAAAGGTACCCATGGCGGGGAGTGGAACCGGCTCCTGTTTAAGGTCCCGTCCAGCCCCTGAGCTCAGCGTTCGCCCCGCTCCGGCGGCGCTGTGAGGGCAGATCCGGCCCCGGCCCCGCCTCCCGGACGTGCCGGGCGGACGCGGCT
>VYZT01062728.1:236420-253845 GCA_013400735.1 Pomatostomus ruficeps | reverse complement strand
TTCCCTCAGCGCCGCGCCCGGCCCGGCCCGGCCCCGCCGGCAGCGGGGCAGCTGCGGGGAACGGGCGCCGCGGAGCCGCCGAGGATGAGCTGGTTCAACGCCTCGCAGCTGTCCAGCTTCGCCAAGCAGGCGCTGTCGCAGGCGCAGAAGTCCATCGACCGGGTGCTGGACATCCAGGCCGAGGAGAGCCCCTGGCCCGACGCCGTCATCCCCGACTACGGTGACGGTAAGGGCGGGCTGCCCGAGCCTCGCGGCCCTTCCCCTCGCCCGCCTTCTCCTGTCTCCCCCTTTCCTTGGGGAGGTTTATCCGGCCCCCCGCCCAAAGCCCCCCGGTTTATATATTTCAAAGCCCCCCTGGTTTATATAATCCGCGTTCTGGTCCCTCCCGCGCCCCCCGTGCACGGTGACACCGGCACGGAGCCGGGGCAGGCTCAGCTCGGAGCCTGGCTGCTGTCACCAGTGTCCTGTTTTCCTTGCATGGGTAGCACGGAGCTTCATATCCCTGCTTCTCCAGGCGTTATTGATTTATATTTCTTTTGTTGAGGCGTTAATAATTGGTAAAAACTGCTCAGTAATAAAAAAGGGGAAATCACGCTCTTTTCAGAGGTGTGCAACAGGAACGGCAGAGTAGAAGCTGAACGTCTGGTCCGTGTAAACCGAGTGAAGTTTCCACTTTTCGTGGCTTCCAGTTCATATCCTCCAACATCTGTTGAAAGGAATGTTTTGGTGGAAAGGTTGTCGTGGCTATGAGGAAGTGCCTCCCCTGTACGTGTGCTAATGGAGGACCTGAGGGAATGGTCAGCCCGAAGTTGCTGTTTGGAAGGGAAAGAGCAAAAAGAAGTTCTCTTATTAGAAACTTCCCCCAAAATAGTATCATAAAGATAAGAATACATAGAAAAAAAATGGTGGGAAACTAAGTCATCTCGCATCAGTGTCCTTCTATATGTAGAAGAACTGCGTGTGTTTGGAGGAGGAGGTTATTTCCAGGTGAAGTCACAGCAGAGTGAGACTGCTGAAGGCTGTAGCAATTGAAAGTGTTTTCCAGGTTGTTGCTCAGCAAAGGTCAGTTTCGGATGTCTTTGTCCCTTTGAGGGCTTGGCAGTCGTGTAAGTAGTCTGGTATCATCCTATAATGCAAGAATTGTTTATAGAAAACTTTGTCATGCATAATTTCACAGAGCTTTAGACTTGTCCAATAATTTTTAAATTTGATTTATATCTTAGTCTTTATGGTAGTTCTGTAATTCATAAGAAAGATCAGTCTGCATCTGGATTTCATGGAAAACATACTTGTTTTTAAGAGATGTCAAATTATGTTCTGAATGTTACAGTTACTCAGAGCTTTTTCTGAAGCTGTTGAATCATGGACAAGGTAGCAGTAAGTCAGATGTTTGTAGTAATAAATCACACGTTTGTAGTATTTTTGGCAAGGAAAACAGTAATTATCCGAATTTGAGATTTGAGGCCAACAGCTATCAGCTGTTCAGGAAGTGGAAGCCAGCTTTAAATATTGTAACTCAGCGTTTTTAATAGATGCTGCTGTATAGAGCGAGTTTGTTTTTAAGGAGCCTGAAATAGTTATGTTACCCAGATTATGTTTGTAGGTACAAAATGGAATATTGCTTTTTGATTTATCTTTCTTACTTCAGATGCTACTGAAATTTGATGCTGAAATTCTTGTTCTTGCTGTTGAAAAGTCCTGGAAAACCTGCAAGAAATACAATAATAGTTGTTGATGTTGTTTTGGGGCTGCTTCAGAACTAAACAGTTCAGTATTTCTCCACAGAAGAAGAAAATGCTCAGCTGGGCTGCTGCTGATTTTTATTGTCAGTTCCTTGCTAATGCTTGGGTGTGTGAGGAAAAATATGAAGTCTTTCAGAAACTGGAGGGCAAGAATTATAGTGTAAAGTCTGCAAATACTTAAAGCTTTTCCCCTCTGTTTTCTCTAATGGTGTTTGAAATGTTTATGTGCAATTTGCAGATAACTTCCAAGACCTTGTAATTTTTTCCTCCTTTTTAAATCTGTATAATTCTCTTAGCTACAGCTTTTCGTGTTGTTCTGCCTGGACTCCTCTCACTGTAGGGAACTAGGAGACCAGATTTGCTTTTGCTTGTAGCCTTCAAAGTTGTTTTTTTGCCTATCTCTGTTTTTTAATTGTTTTTAGGGACAAATTCTCTCATAAGTGGAGGATGGGACACATCTTCATGGGGCTTAAGCTCAAATACAGAACCCCAGAATCAGCCGGTGTCGCCCACAGCGATCACAAAGCCAGTGAGGAGGACGGTAGTGGATGAATCTGAAAACTTCTTCAGTGCCTTTCTCTCCCCGACAGACGTTCAGAGTCTGCAGAAAAACCCAGTGGTGTCCAAACCTCCAGCCAAATCACAGAGACCCAAAGAGGAGGTGAAAAGCACTCTAAAGGAACCTCAACACTCCGGTCAGCTGGAAGGGCCGGTGACAACAGAGGCAGAAGTGAAGGATTCCTCTGCAGCTGTCCTGGACTTGAAAAGCCTTGATATTCCCAAGGAGAAATTGGAAGAGAATGCTGGGCTTAAATCTGACGCCCAGCATGAAGCAAGCACAAATGAAGTTACTGACAAAAAGGTGTCTGCTCCAAATTTGGAAGAACCTGAAGATTCTCCTGCTGAGAAATCCAGTGTAGGGGGGGATGGAGCAGCCGGTGCACCCGAGGGCACTTCTCAGCCCCTTGGGGCAGGCACTAAAGACCTGGAAGGGAAGGAGAGAAAGACTGAGGACAGACAAAGCAATACCCCCTCACCTCCCATCAGCACCTTCTCCTCGGGCACTTCCACAACCAGCGATATTGAAGTTCTGGACCATGAAAGTGTGATAAGTGAGAGCTCAGTAAGTTCCAGACAAGAAGCTACAGATTCAAAATCCAGCCTGCACCTCATGCAGACGTCGTTCCAGCTCTTATCCACGTCAGCCTGTGCGGATTACAATCGCTTAGACGACTTCCAAAAAATGACCGAGAGCTGCGGCTCCTCGGACGCTTTTGAAAGAATTGATTCATTCAGCGTGCAGTCCTTGGACAGCAGGAGTGTGAGTGAGATCAACTCAGATGATGAATTATCAGGCAGGGCTTCTGCTTCAGCGTCTGCTGCTGTCAGTCCTTCGGTGCCAAAGACAGAAACGGGTGACGCCCTGAAAAATAAATCTGGAAACTTGCATGATGCTCCCGTGTTACATGCTGAGGAAGCTGAGATGGAAGAGAGCGGGAGAAGTGCAACCCCTGTTAATTCTGAGCAGCCAGATGTTGTTGTGGTTGCTGCTGTGCAAACTGTTGAAGAGCAGGTTGTGAAGGAGGAGGCTGAGCCCCAGCAGGATGCTGGGGAACAATTGGTAGAAGAGGACACTGAAAAGCAAGAGCTTAAAAAGGTAACTAAAATATGTATTGCAAACTCACCCTTTAATTACAAATGAAACTCCTGACATTTCCTTACCTTGTCCTGTATCTCTTATATCAGCTTATTCAAATGAATTAATGGATGCTGAGCTATCAGACCCTGTAGAAAACTGTCCCTGATATCCCACAGAGGAACAGTACTGGTGATATTTCTGGTCGGATAGTTGTGGGTTTCACCTGATCCACCTGGTTATCGTTGTTGTGAATTGTGAGCAGGGGTGGCAAACAGGAAGCCTGATAGGTCAAATGTGTTATTTTAACTCTTTGGTGTTTATATTTGTATATTTTCTTGTATGTTTGTTATTTTTCTATATTTAGCTTTCCAAAATCTGGTGTTAAGAAATTATTTTGAGGGTGTGAGCTAAGAGCTTTTGACCCTGACTGGAAGTTTTCTGCCCTCATGTGAGGCTGTTCTGCTGCTTTGTGCTAATGTTTCACAGAAGAGACCTTCCCCTAGAAATCATTCTGTAAAGAGTGGTATAAGGAACACTGAAAGTCTTAATGCTTAATGTAAGCCAAAGTTTTATAGGCTATCAGCTCTAGGTAAAATCTTCATTTTTAATTAAATATCACTGTTGATGGTTTTGTTGAGGAACTTACTTGAGCCACATGTGCTGATTTAGTAGGATTTCTGTTGAAAACAGGTGTCTTTATGGTCAGGTATGTGGCAGAAACATGGTAATCCTCACTGACTCCTCAAATTCCTGGAAATATTGACAAGTTCCGTTTGAAATAATCTTGTGATGGAATGGGGTGGGGGGGAGGGAAAGCCTGCCCCTCTCCTGTTTTAATTTTCCCGTTCATCTGATCTTTATCTGTAAAAACCTTGTCCAGATGATTGATTCGTTAACTGAGAAGCTGGAGAAGAGGGAAATACAGTTATTAAGTACTAGTAAAGAAAAGGCTCGCCTGGAAGAAGCTTATGATAACCTCAAAGAGTAAGTATGAAAATACCCTCAGTGGTGGGTGTAACTGTGACTTTGCTGTAATAAAATCTTAGATAGCAGATAAAACAAGGAGCTTTATGACTAGAGCAGAGGTTACAGGGGACGTGCTCTGTTTGGGAAAGGTGGAAATAATGATTGTGTGTGCTGGGATGGGGTTTTTTTAAAGACATGTTATTTCTTGGGGCCAAAATCTCTTTAGGAAGGGGCTGGGGAAAGATTTTTCTGTAAGCAAGCAGTAGGAATGACAAATGTGGAGAGTCAGTCTTGGTTATTAATAAAAATCTTTATTATAAGACTGGATTCAGCTATTAAGAGAGACTGACTTTGCTGATACAGAGGGATGAACCTGATTTACTAAGGAATTTATTGACTAAAATGTGGGCTGTGAAAGCATGGAAGAAGGGATGGTTGTAAGGAAAAACCCGAAATCATTATTTAATTTGGTTAAAGTCAAAAGGGGAATAAATACAAAGTTGTATTTACCAGCTCATTGATCAAATATTGGGTTAAAAAATGTACAGATACATGATGCTGTTGTTTAATGACTAAATTGATTCCAACTTAAAAAATAAATAATTTACCCTTTGTATGATACAGATTATCGTTAATTAAAAAGTACTTTATCACGGGACAAAACATATAAGATAAATCAAGCATTTAGTTGTTTTCATGGATAAACTACTGAATTAATAAAGATCTTTGATTAGAACTTCTAATACAGATGTGAAGTTTTTTGACTTTTGTTTACCATGTGTAATACAAGTGAAATACTTTTTAAAAGCATTTAAGACAAACTTTTGCAAACTGTTTGGAATGTCACATAGCTGTGCAAGTGTTCTGAAATGTTCATTTTAAACGTAGTGAGATGTTTAGAATGAAAGAAGAGAGCAGCAGCCTTTCATCTCTTAAAGAGGAGTTTGCTCAGCGAATTGCAGATGCTGAGAAGAAGCTCCAACTAGCCTGCAAAGAGAGAGATGCAGCTAAAAAGGTAATTTGGCTTTTTTCGTGAAATTAATATTTATTGGTTTATGGCAGAATTGAAGTTCTTGAGGAAAATTAGTAAAAATTAACCTAGGGGAAAGCTGAGAGGTGCTACCTTGTGCTGTCAGTGAGCAGCCTGAGCTGTTTCCAGCCATCCAGGCTGCTGGCTGTTCACACCTGGGCTCCTGCAGCCGTGCTGGGAACCAGCTTAGGGAACTCCTGTGAGTTGGTCTGGCTGGGGAATAAAGAGATTTAATGTGTGCTCTCATTCACCTTGTGCCAAATATGTATTTCCATTGGTGAGGGAAAATGGCCTGGGGATGTGAGGAAGGGGTGAAGAATGGGAATGGCTTCTGTGGAGGATTAACTGGTAGGAAAATGAAGGGTTGGTGACTGATTTGGAATGAGCAAAGAAATCTACAGCAGCAAAGTTTATGGGGTTTAAGCGACCCTGACCTGGTGTCCCAGCACTTCATTTCTCTAGCTTAATGCAAAAAGGAAACTCAGATCTGTAACTGGAAAACAAATATTTGTCAGCTGTTTGTCACTGTGTTGGCACAGCAGTGAGTTGAACTAGAAGAATGATCCAGTATCTGTGTGTGACTAGGACAGGCTGGTTTTTCTCTATTGCAAAAGTTTCAAGAAAATTAAATGGATGGGGAGGTTGGAACAAATTGTACAGAGGATTTAGGGTGTCTCAATCCTTGGAGGTTTTTAAAACTTGAAGCAATAAGGGTCTGAGCAATCTGTTTTGATCAGATAATCTCCAGAGTTCCCTTCCAACCTAAATTGTTTTCCAAGCAAAGCCTTTTGAGAGGAAGGGCAGAAGAAAAAGGTGATCAGTGCAATTCACTGTACATTTATCCCTACGTGTATTTTAATAAACGGTCCTGAGTATTTTATCCTGTTATTTAGGAAGTAAAGACTATTAAAGAAGAATTGGCTACTAGACTTAATACCAATGAAACTGCTGAATTACTGAAAGAAAAAGAAGAGCAAATCAAAGGATTAATGGAGGAAGGTGAGAATAAACTTTTTTTGTAGTCAAAGTGTGTAGAATAGTTCGAAATGTACTGGCCTTGCATACAAGCCTTCTGTATGTGGGACAAAAGTGCTTAATTTTTAGCATGTTGGATGTTTCTGAATGTTTGAAGCATTCAGTGAGCAGCAAAGAGCAACAGGAGGGGTCAGGAAGGTACAGGTGGCTGGAAAGGTGCTTCCTGCAGGATGCATTAAAAGGTGCTGAGAGCTAAAACCAGCATGTGCAGAACAACATTCCACGTTCCATTCAGAAGAAATCTAATCAGGGCATTGTTCATGGCATTTCTACACTGTCTCCTTTAATACTTTTAATTTTGGAAGTAAAATACAGTTCCTAAATGAAGAGGCCATTTTATTATTTTTCTAACACGATGAGCTCTCTTGCTTTATTTTCAAAGCCTTTTACATCCTATCCTATCTCACTGTAGCTCAGTGTAGCAAGGGTATCTCAGGATGAGACATTTAAACTTAAGAACTTGCATGAAAAAGCATTGTAGGAATAAGTATTTCCATATTTACTGGGGTATTTTTTCATGGGACTAAAGAGCAGGGCTGGTGTGAATAGAGAGAATCCATAGAATGTCACCAACATGCACTGGCTGTATGTTCAATTTCTTCACAGGGGAAAAGCTTTCCAAACAGCAGCTGCACAATTCCAACATTATTAAGAAATTAAGAGCCAAAGAGAAAGAGAGAGAAAATATTAACACAAAACAGAACAAAAAGATTAAGGAATTGGAAGAGGAGTTGCAGCATTTAAAACAGGTGAGATATTTGTTGATTTTTTTTTTTTTAAACTTTTTATATTAGCTTCAGAGTTGCCTTTTGGGAGGACTCTTGATAGACTGACATTTTTTTATTTTCTGGAGACTTCTCTGTTTCATAGAATCCCAGACTGGTTTGGGTTGGAAGGGACCTTAAAGGCCATCTTGTTGCACCCCCTGCCATGGGCAGGGACACCTTCCACTTTCCCAGGGTGCTCCAGGCCCTGTCCAGCCTGGCCTTGGGCACTTCCAGGGATCCAGGAGCAGCCACGGCTTCTCTGGGCACCCTGTGCCAGGGCCTCACCATTTCACATTATTGGAGCACTGAGTTGTGATTTATGTGTGTATTCCTTGTAAAACTGCAGTGAGGGATCTTCTCAGCTGCTTGTTTGCACTTGCACTGCTGTCACCATGTGAGCTGGAACACCTGTACCACCAAAGTTTGGGCAGTTAGTGATTGAATCAAGACCTTACAGATTTCAGGCCCAGTATGTGGAGCTGTGTGAATGGTGAAGAGCAGCTCCCTCCTCTGGGGAAGGTGGGGAAGCAAAGCCTTTCTTATTGCCGAGTGGTAGGTGGGTTTAGTCAGTTCATGTAAGTTCATCCCAAATTGGTTGCCACTGTTGTCACTGTCCTCAGGCAGTGTTATCAGCCCCATGTCCTGGGGTTTATTCCATGTTTCTTGTTTGCACTGACAGGTGCTTGATGGCAAGGAAGACCTTGAGAAGCAGCATCGAGACAGCATTAAACAACTGAACGGTGTTGTGGAGAGACAAGAAAAGGACCTTGCTAAACTTCAGGCAGAAGTGGAAGAACTTGAAGAAAGGAACAGGAGTGTGCAGGCAGCACTCGACAGTGCCTACAAGTGAGCAAAGCAATCACACCTTCAGATGGTGGCTCTTTCTTGGGCAATGCTTGTGAAATATTTAAATGTAACAAAGTTATTTGCCAAGTTGCTGTTGGCGTTGTATGAACTCTAAACGCATTGGGGTTGGTTTGTTTCTCCCCAGGGAGCTTGCAGATCTTCATAAAGCTAATGCTACAAAGGACAGTGAGGCTCAGGAAGCAGCCCTGAGTCGGGAGATGAAGGCAAAGGAGGAGCTTGGGTTAGCACTGGAAAAGGCCCAGGAGGAGGCTCGGCAGCAACAAGAAGCTTTGGCAATTCAGGTGGGTCTGAAATGCGGTCAATAAACTTTTTAATTCAACAGGTGGCTGTACTGAGGTGCTGTGTGCACCTGACGTAATGAACCAGGTGGAATTCGTTTTTGTGTGCTTAGCAAACACCCAAAGGATTTCTTTGTCATGGAGCTTGTTCAGTGTTAAGGGGTGGTTGTGCTAACCTTTAAAATTCTAATTTTATTTGAAAGTACTTATAATTTTACTTGTCTAAGTGAAATTGCTCGGACAGGTTCTATGTTAAGTTTGCAGTACTCTTAGACAGAATTTTTAGTGATAAATGAATCAGTGTAACTATTTGTGTGCATGCAAAAAAGAAGCTTTTACTTGTAAACAAACATATCCTGTCTAACACTGTTTGAAACTGGTGTAGGACTGTGGCGAGGAATAGGTGGTGATACAACTTTTGGCAAGAGTTTAGTAACCATTTCTTGTTTATTTAGGTGGCAGACCTGAGGCTGGCACTGCAACGTGCAGAGCAGCAGGCAGCAAGAAAAGAAGATTATTTACGGCAGGAAATCGGTGAACTACAACAGGTACTATAATAAACAGATGATGCCAACTTGTATTTGCAAGGAGGGCTTCTAAAAACACAAAAATAAAATACTACCATGACATGAACAGCCTGAAAGAAAGGCTTTATTTTCTGGTTACCTGCAGTGGTTGTCTTTTACAGAGGAGCAATAAAAATATTGATGGAAATGTTTTTTTAAAATCACATAGTGGAAAAAAGTCATAATTTTTTATGATGCCTCTTAAATAGAATGCTGTCCTTTTTAAATACGAGACAAAATACAGACATTAATTTTGTGATAGTCATCTAAAATTGCTGGCAAGTACATGTTTGAATGACTCTTTATCTGCTGCTTAAAAATATTTTTATTATTCTTATGAGCCAGAATGTAGACTGTTGCCAGAATGTTTCAAATGATGTCCAGAGGTCTGGAATTTCTGGGCCCTTGCTCTGTTATGTATCTAAAAATGTTTAACTTCTCTCTTGGAATTTCACACTTCTCTGTGAGATTGAACACATGAATGTTCGATTGTAATGCAGCAATTGTAGAATGTAAAGCAGCTGCTCTTTATTTTGATGAATTCTATATTAATCTATCAATCCATCATATGATTTTAATTCTATTTCATTTGTGATTTCAGAGACTCCAAGAAGCAGAGAGCAGGAATCAAGAGCTGAGCCAAAGTGTTACCTCAGCTACACGGCCCCTTCTGCGGCAGATCGAGAACCTGCAGGCCACGCTGGGGGCACAGACCTCTGCTTGGGAGAAACTGGAAAAGAACCTTTCTGACAGGCTGGGTGAGATGGTTTTAGCTTCACTGAGCTGTGAGGCTCTGGGTGAAGATGTGAGAGGCTTGAAGGTCAATGTAAAGGGTTTGACACTTGCCCAAAGCGTAGCTGGTGGGTCAGGAGAGATGAGCTCCACAGGCTTTCCCGTGAGGAAATGGTGTGGGGGGTCCTGCCAGGGTTCCAGGACAGGTAATCCCCTGGTTCTCTTTAAAACTCACTGTAATGCAGGATTGTAAGGTGGAGGGGTTAAAGTGTGCAGGACCTTACAGCATCTAAGGGCAGCGAGACACTGAAAGTTTTCCAGCATGGAGCCTGGTGCTGAGATTCCAAATTGTAGAGTTTGGAGTCATTTACTTACCTGACAGCCTGGGTGGTGATACACACACGGGTTGATGCAGTAGTAACCTATTGTTTTATATGAAAAATGCATTTAAAGCCCGAAGGTGGACCCAAAGAAATTATTTCCTTTCTGGACATAATCTGTAGTTGTATATTGCATTCTGAAAAAGTTTGAAATATCCTCAATCTCCATTGCTTTGATTCTCTCACTGTGTGTGAGAAATATTTAATTCCTCTTACAAATGAAATCAAGATACATTTCTAAAGAAAAATTAGTTGCATATTAAAGAAAAAATGTCAAATTTAGTGTTGATGCATAAATAAATAGTCCATGTTACAGATTTTTGATCAAAAGAGGTTAAATTCCATGTTTTTCTTACTGTTAGGTGAGTCTCAAACTCTTCTAGCAGCAGCTGCTGAGAGAGAACGGGCTGCTACAGAAGAACTTCTTGCTAATAAAATTCAGATGTCTTCTTCTGAATCTCAGAATAGTCTTTTAAGGCAAGAAAATACTCGTCTGCAGGCTCAGCTGGAGGTGGAGAGAAACAAATTGAAGAAAATGGAAAATGAAAACAGCAGGTGAGTTCATTTGTGGTGAACAACATTTCTTTATAATTGTAGTGAAATGGAGTGTTGGCATGACTGTGCAGCTTGTTGGCAGAACGTTACAAAATGTTGTTAAGGATATTTTGTTTCATGCTAAAGATTGAAGAGGGTTACAGTCATAACATTTTGTAGCCTGGCAGCTATGGTTGTTTTTAAAGCATCGGAATCGACATAGAATGGAGCAGGGAATACTTATTTCTTGACTTTCTCTACCTCTTTCCTTCCTCCACGTAGGTATGAGGTTGAACTAGAAGGGCTTAAGGATGAGTATGCAAAAACCTTGGAAGATGCAAAGAAAGAAAAGGTATTGCCTAGTTCAGTTTTAATCTCTGTTATGGTTGAAATCTAAGCAGGCAGGAGGTTAACAGTTTGTGTTTATCTTCTCAGACACTGCTGACTACTCAGTTAGAAATGGAGAAGATGAAAGTTGAACAGGAGAGAAAGAAGGCAATTCTCGTGCAAGAAGCAGCAAAGGAGAAGGTACCAAAACCTAACATTTCTAAGTCTTATTGATACTGTCTTGATTTTAGTGGGTATCTATATCTGAAACTTTTAGTCCTTGTCTCTACCTGGCAGTATCTTTCCAGTGAAACAGGTGTTGTGTTAGACTCACTAAGTTTTGAGTAACAGTCTGTTTAACCTGAGAAGAGATGAAATACAGATTATTGTCTTAATCCTCTGCGTTCTTTGAGTGCTCTTGGATCCTTTTCCTTCTGAGGCTACTTGTTTTCTTTGCTTAGACTACCAGCATTGCTTCCACTGAATTCCTGTTTTGTTTCACGTGACTGTGTGTAATGTACCACATGCTTTCCAGCTGAAGTCACAAGTCACAGAGCAATCCTCAATAGTCATTAAATTCATTACTGCTAATTAGCAGTTGGTATTCAAGTAAAACTACTTCTGTTGTTTCTTACTGTGTCCAGTCCTAAAATCTAAGTGCTTTCCCCTTCAGAGGTTAGCATGCTTATAGATGCTGCCTGGAAAAAGGGGCCAGTCTGTTTTGAAGAGATATCAGTAAATCATTAGCATGTCAGAAATCCTGGAATTAATTCATACACTTTATTTAAAAATAAGAAAAAGACCTCTCCATTCTTCTTAACATTCATCCTAAGAAGAGATGTTCTTCTGTGTGTGAGATATTTTTTCCATGATACATTTGGGCATACAAAACTGCCTCTGGATCTCGCTTGGCTACTTGAAAGAGAACGTTTTTTGGTGTAATTTGCAGCTTCTGTCTTAATTTCCTGAAAGGTCTGAGATCTTGAGCATAGGCTGTGAGTGTTACAGCACAGAAATTCTTCGTTGTTGAACTTTCACATGTTTTAGGGATGGAGCAAGTAGAAAATCTATCATGTAGTGTTCTGTAGTTGTTGGTGGGAAAAGAGAGGCTATTTAGAGAATCTGTCTTTCAGCATGTTGTAAATGTTTTTTCTCTTTCTAACTGGTGGTGTTGGATGTGTTTGTTTGTTTTTCAGGACCGAAAGTCATTTACAGTTGAAACGGTATCGAGTACACCGTCAATGTCCCGCTCCAGCTCCATCAGTGGGGTGGACATGGCAGGTCTTCAGACCTCTCTCCTCTCACAGGTAGGGTAGATCACCTATAATGGCTTTTTTTTTCTTGACAGACCACTTACTTTCCTCCTCAAGAATTACTAACATAGAAAATGACTCTTGAAGAATGTATTGGCCTTAGACAAGGTAACTGCCTGTGCAGAAACATCTAAAACCTGCTGACAATATGTCTGTTATTGTAAAACATACAATTGAGATTTTTACTTGCACTCCTGGTTTAGGGCACACCCCTGCTCCCGAGGCAGCATCACTGACTGCTGTACTCTGCTGCTCCTACTGCTGCTCCTTCCCCGTCAGTCCTGTCAGAGTTCAGTGGCACCTGTTAAAGTGTCAGGAGAGCTTGCCAGCAGGGAGCTATCCCAAATTGTACCTATTCACCTTAAGCTTGTGTTGTGAAAACAAGCTTTAAGCATTGAAATGCTTGCTTAGCGCAGTGTAATTTTAAATCTTAAATGATGTCATATTTAAGAGAGGGAAGATTCCAAAATGGGCATGTTTTTGTCTAATTTTCAGCTTCTGTAACTTTCTGTTTGTAGGATGATCCTCATGATCACTCGTTTGGACCAATAGCTCCCAGTGGGAGCAATCTCTATGATGCAATAAGGATGGGATCAGGTTCAAGTATCATTGAAAACCTTCAGTCACAGCTAAAACTAAGAGAAGGGGAGATTTCACATCTGCAGGTATCGTCTGAAAGCTTGGTCAGTGATTTGATAATCCTGTGAACCAGCACAGCTGTGTGGGAATGAGCATGAGAAGGATTTGTTGCTTCCTTTTTTGTTTTGGCAAGGACCTATCCAGAAAACTTATCAGTCTGAAAAAGATAAAAAACCCCAGCCACTGAGGTTTGAGGAGAAAGTGGATCTGAGATGTGCTGTTTCACAGTCCGGCTTAAGAATAAGCCTTCATTACTGCATATTTAGATGTGGTGTTTTATAAATACAGTAAATCCTTTCCTTCTCCTCCTTGTTATGTGTGTCTGCCTTAGCTGGAAATTGGAAACCTGGAGAAAACTCGATCAATAATGGCAGAAGAGCTGGTGAAATTAACAAATCAAAATGATGAACTTGAAGAAAAAGTGAAGGAAATACCCAAATTACGCACACAGTTAAAGGCAAGTGTACTTCTGGTGTAAATCCACTGTAAAATTTAGATAATTGCATTTCTTTAGGAATAGTCCTATCAGTTTAGGAATATATTCAAATCTGTCTCTAATCATAAGTGGCTGAAGAACCTGGTTTTTTGGGTTTTTTTCTTTTTTTATATAGTAGAATCTAAAAATGCCCACTCCATGGTTAGGGAGTCACTTCAAAACACAGTTGTAGGAAATGTGTGCTGTGCATAAGGCTGTGTGCTAACTCAGGGAGAAACCATTTCTGTTTCTGTTATTTAAGACACTTGACTGGAACTGGATTTTTTAGAAGAGGGAGTGTTCTGATGGGTTTATGAGAGGTTGATGCAGAAGCTGAGTATGTGTCCAGTAGAGATACAGGAAACAGGACAAATAATTAAATCCTAATGTTTAAGAATTTAAACTGAATTTGAAAAAGTTTTGGAATAATTTTTGAATACAGAATGTTCAATTTTCTCATGAAACATTTCACAAACTGGTCATTCCTGTAGTAAAACAGTGCAGTTTTCTAACTGTTTTTAATGCTTATAGCAACTGAACTTTAGGGTGCTTCAGTGTGTCCTCTGAAGCCAGCAGTAATAATTTTTAGGATCTTTGGAGTGTCTTCCTTTAACATCTAGGATATAAATCCAGCTGTATTCAAAACCCAAAGTATTTTTGAAGCATTTACTGTGCGCTTCACTGTAGTTACACTTTGATAGGAGAAATGAATGCAGCCTTGCCTTGGTAGTGTAAACCACTGTCCCAGCAGTGACTTGTTTGGATCTGCAAACCAGTGACATAACGAACTGTGTCCTTGCAGGATTTGGATCAAAGGTACAACACAATTCTCCAGATGTATGGAGAAAAGGCAGAGGAGGCTGAGGAGCTCCGGCTGGATCTGGAAGATGTGAAAAACATGTACAAGACTCAGATAGATGAACTTTTAAAACAAAGACAGAACTAATTCCTCGTGGAACTCTTAACATTATATGGTGACAGACTGTAAAGATAATTGTTTATGTAAATGCTGAATTTAAATGTCTTGTAAAAACCCCTGTATTATAGAAAATGTGGCTATATAATAGAGTTCATATGTTGACAGAAGAATCAATGCTTTAAGTGTCCTGTTCTGTCTGCAGTTAAATTATTTGTGCAATATTTAAATTCTTTTCTTCAGTCATCCCTTTATTTAAGTTTTTGCTAAGTGGTGGGTCATGTTACTTGTAAACAGCAGAAATGGTGGTTGTTACCTTGCAAGACAGCACGGGAAGGCTTGAGTAGTACTAAAGCAGCCCTTGATTCATAATCTCTGTAAACCTCTGAAAATCACATTAGAAGTCTTTCTTAAGTGTTCTTCATATGAGTTTTTCTACAATCTCATCAGTTAATTTTTAATAACAAAGTAGAAGGGACTTGCTGCCTGAAGCATAACTGGGGGATATTTTTATGACAGGAAAATCTTAGATTTGTGTGTGCAACATCTGAACAGGTCAGGGTGATTATTCTTAAAGCAGATTAGTCTGCCTACTTTACACTAAGTCCTCTGAAACAGAGTGGGAGACTCAGATGAGACTTCAGATTAGAGCTTCATCTTGTACCTTGCTTGTGTTCTCATGAGCAGTCTGGAGACAACAGCTCTGCTTGTAACGGCAAACGCGTTCAATTTAACACCAGAAATCCGAGCTATTAAATATCTGTTCTGGATTTAGCAGCTGATTTTTAACAGTAGCTAAAACAGTTGAGAAGAATGCAGAAAACTGATTTTTTAAAAATAAATTGCTGCAGATCTCATGGTTCCTTTTTTGTAAGTAGCAAGGGTTAGGCTTCTTGTGAATTGAACTGTGGCTTAATAATAGTTTTCGAGCAAGTCTCCAGTGGCTGCAGAGTATTTCTCATGCCATTCCTTAAGCAAGGTATTGGTCAGTCAGCCCTCACGTGACTGGGAGTTGAGCAGCATTTTTGGTAATGTCAGAGGAAACATTGGAATTGGACCCTTGGGAGTGCTGAGAATCGCGGGAAGAAGCTTTCGTCTTCCTCTCCGCATTCCAGAGAGCAAATATTTCGCTGCATCTCAGAACCTACTCGTGTGAAATACTGGGCAGTTGAAATTCTTTGCTTATCACACCAGTGCCTCTGTTGGGAGAGGGTTTTTTTTCCCAGAGCAGTGCACGTTGTAATTTGGGAACTCTTTTCCTGCTTGGGTATTCGGTGGCCTGACAGATGAAGGATGTGAAGGATGAGGAGCTGCTTCTGGAGAAATGCCTCTCGGTAATATGACTTTGCAATGGGTGTTAAGGATTTACTCCTCACTGGGAGAACAGTTACTCACTGAAATTACACAGCCAAGGGAATGTTCATGGAAAATCCTAGTCTAATTTGAGATTCAGGCAGTTACTCTGAAGATTTCATTAAAGCCGTAGAGCAAGAACACTAAAATTTGTTATAACTCCCCATCTGTCATAGCAACTTTTAACTGCTTTAATAAAAATACCTTTTTCTTTTCCTTTTTTTTTTTTTCATTGGGAGGTGGGAGGGAATTACCCTCTTTCTGTCTTCATTTCAGTTTTGGAAACCATGGCGGTACGATTTTTCTTCTAAAAACCTCAGAATTTAACACTTTGCCTTTATATTGAAGCATGTTTGGTTGTTCTAAGCTTCAGAAAAAGCCCAAACCAATCAACCCAAAGCAAAAATCAGTCCATATTAAAACACTGGAATTTTACTGATTTATTGTCTGTTAGAATTATGATGTGCAAAGGTTAATTCAGCCATTTCTTAGGAAAACAACTCTTTATGATGGTCGAAGATTAGAAATTCTGTTCAGCTTTTATCTACTACAGCGAATCAATGAATTGCTGGTTTTCACCATTTTGTTTTACAATCTTGGTAGACAAATGCAGCAGTAAAAAAAAAATAAATTACCCTTTGAACTTTTATTGGGATCTGTTGCTGGCAGTGCTTTTGCAGGTAATGTTTCCTGTGTAATGTGAGCAGATGCTCCTGAGGGGCTGACGGGCAGTTCTGAGTATGTCTTGGGCTATCTTGGTTTTCAGGAAGAGCTGAGGTAAAAGGAAAATTTTAACACACAATCAGCATTAACTCTCCTAGATGTAAAAACGTGAAAAGCATTGGATTTTTAAATCTTACTGAAGCAGATGTAAATATTTGTATTGACTATTTTTGGATTCTATATTCCCTTGTAGTGCAACCTTTACTATCACCTGAGAATCAGATGGCCTTCTGTGTCTTAATCATCAAAGCCTTAGAAAACAAAGTGGCTGTTGGAAGGTAACATGGATTTTAAAGTGTTCTGGTTTGGGCATCTTTGATATAATTGTATGCTTGTTTTGAAAAAACACCAATGTCTGCTTGGACACGTTTAATTCATTGCTCTTACTGAGATTGCCTAGAAGAGTAACGTGCAAAATGAAAGGAATTAGGTTAGAATTCTACTACTTGCTTTTGTCTAAATTTGTTATTTTAGAACATTCCTTCTGAAAGCAACTAATTTAGCTCTCATTTTCACTGCATATGCAAGTATGAAGAAATGTTATTTAAAGGTTACTCAGTGTAATATTCAGAGGGAGCTGAATTGCTGATGGAAAGGCCTCTGGATGTTGGTTTGGATGAGGAATAGATCACTCTGGTACTTCCTTTAGGAACTCAAGAGCCCATGTTCAAAATCACATGAGAGGAGAGTTCTATTTAATATTTTTCCTGCAGCAGGTTTGTTGTAATTTATGTGCTTACATTTTACTAAGGGCTATAATGATCCTTAATATGAGGTGAAATGGTTATCACAGTGAAATTAAACCCCTTGGTTTCTAGTTGTAAAATATGTATAAACTGTAAAAAAGCACGGGTCAGGGTAAAATAAAATTTTCCGCTAACAGTGTGCTCTGGTTCTCTTTGAGAAAAGACTTAAAAATAGTTCTGGGGTGGGTGGGTGGGTGGGTGTGAACTTAGTGCTATGAAAGGAAAATATTACTTAAGGTAGAAGATACCAGATGTAGTTGGAATACAAAGTTCCAGTCTTGTTAAAGTCTCGCGGTGCCGCGGGTATTTACGAGGGGCTGGTTTATTTATAAACGCACCGCAGTGATGGGATTGTGGATAATGTGAAATTTAGACTAATTTCCTTTATTCAATCATG